>VWZS01004114.1:2500845-2944223 GCA_013397075.1 Rhabdornis inornatus | reverse complement strand
TAAAACAGTTTCAGGAATTTGCTTTCACGGTTCTATCCACTCACTTCAGTGCCGTTATCTCATTTAGTTGGCATTAATCATCTGAAGTTTAACTTTCCGTTTCTAAAAGTCTCCATAGCTCGCTGTTGCTCTTTCACATTGTTTTCTCTCGCACCTTTGCTCTACAAAAGCAGCTCCTGTTGCCTTTTTAAGCTTTTTTATTTTATGGTTGCTCCCTTCTTCTTTCCCAAATACTTCATGAGTTTGCTTCTCTGTAGTAAATAAATGTGAGTTGTTGGCTGTTCTGTCCACCAAAAAATAAATATTTTGCTTGTTTATTTTAAGAAAACACCTTGATTATTTCTGATTGAATGCTACTAAAAAAGCAAGGGGATAATTTTTGTTGTGTCCAAATGAAAAGTACATAGGGAGAGATCTGGTGAAGTCTGAGCGACTTCCCTTGTACCCGAATCTGTTTTGTGTAAATAGATGTACCCGAAGCTTCAGTGCTGTCCTCTCACCTGAAAATAAAAGTAGCTCAGTTGCCACTTCTTCATATGCACTTGTAACACTTCTGTCCCTTTATAATTGCACAGGCGGTGGAACCAAGTGTGTATATTTGTGAAATGGGCCTCGACAATAGGTATGAAATTTAACTTAACTACTAGCTTAAATTGCTTTGCAGTGTGGATGGTTTTAGAGTATTAGTTGCTGAAAGACTGAAGGGTTTTTTAATAAATATTCAGTATCTTCACAGTTTTTGGAAACAAACCTGTAGCTAACCTAACAGAAATAATTTTTAGTGTTTAAACAACATTTTGTATAATTTTGTCTATCATATTTGGGTATATGGAAATTAATGAAAACTGTTTTTTGGTGATGTTTTCCTCTGAGTCCTTTTGTGATACAAATGTTGAAAAGTCTGTGAGAATTGTTTTATAGGCATAATGGTATTTGAACAAGATTTGAAGGAGAGTAAAGGGGTTTAGCAAGATGATTTAAACTCACTCTGTGGTCATGTTATCTAAAAGGTGATGTTTTCAGAGATCTATTTTCATTTTATTGTTTCGTTTTAAGCTATTTAGTTCTCACTGAGGAGTCTCTCAGTGCTGGCCTTACAATTCTATCAAGTTGTGGCTGCTGGCATGACAGTTTGTAGAAGTTTGTAAGTCACTGCTTAAAAAAAGCAAACCAACAAAAGTTGATACCTTTTTTATTTCTTTGTCACTGTGTAGCAATGGGGAATGGTGCTCTTCATATGTCTGTTGTGAGGGACACAACACTGCTTTGATTGTTTCCTAGTTAGTCCAGAAGGTACACAGCACAGCTGTAAGTATCAGCTGTAATGTAGAAGTGGGTTTTTTTAAGGTTAGGATATATTTCTTGAATTCTAAAAAAGAAAAAAAAAAGGCTTAAGCATACTTCTGCATAAGGACTCTGAGTTAAAAATTCTAAGAGCACCTTGCAAATGCTTTTGAGTGAAATGTGTTTTTTTCATTATTGAAGAAATGCATAAACTTTATAAATAATGTAAAAGAAACCAGAATTTGAAAATTGCTTTGTTTCCAGGAATGTTTTTGTGGCTTGGTTTCTTACTGTGCTTCATCCTTTCAAACAGGAGGTCACAGCATAGGGAAGGTCCTTATTGCGAACCGAGGAGAAATCGCCTGCAGGGTGATGCGAACAGCCAAGAAAATGGGGGTGAAGTCTGTGGCAGTTTATAGTGAAGCAGACAGGAATTCCATGCACGTAGCAATGGTGAAGTATATTCATTAAATTTGTGACTGATGTTCATTCAAAACAGTATTTTTCATTCATGAGTTCCATGTGTAAAGCAGATTTGGGTGCTGATGCAAAGCTGATTTTCGCTTCTGTAGACCTGCTGCCAAGTTTTCTTTGAATGAATGGGAAGTTTGCCTGGTCTGTGTCTCAACACGTGATACCTTTACAGGAGGTGCATTCAGGTTTGGCTCTCTGACTCTGGACAGCCGGGGGTTAGAGAATAGACTGTGATTTTGGGGAAAACGTTAGAATTTGTTTCACCCAGTTGAGCCTCTCCATGAGGAAAGGCAGTGATTTAAACTGTAGTCTGATAAGTGATATAATTAGCTCAGAAACTCGTTTAAATTTAAATTTGCTAGTAAACAGTCTCTGTATGTATTTTTTGTAAAATAGGCAGATGAAGCATATTGCATTGGTCCACCACCCTCACAGCAGAGTTACTTGGCCATGGAGAAAATACTGCAGGTGGCCAAGGTCTCAGCAGCACAGGTAAGGAGATCAGGGCCTTACGTGTTCTGTTACTTCCAGTCTTTAGTTCTTTATTTTTGCTCATCTTGCTTTTCCTTAATGATCTATGAAGTTTCTGAGTTTTCTGAGCTAAAATGATGCAAAAAATAGGCTGGTAACATTATTCTGTTTTAGGCTATTCATCCAGGTTATGGTTTCCTCTCAGAAAACACAGAGTTTGCAGAGCTATGTAAGCAACAGGGAATCATCTTCATAGGTCCTCCTTCATCTGCTATCAGAGATATGGGTATTAAAAGGTATCTATTCCTAATTTGTTACTTGGTTATGCAGTTTACAGCTTGGCAAAGCTGATTTTGTTGAAAAATGACCAGTTGGTCTGTAATTGTTTTATTCTGTCAATTTTCATTGTATTTTTACAGTTTTCTTCAGGGGAATAAACTCCAGATTTATAGATTTGTATAGAGATATAAATGGTCAAGATTGTTCAGTTATTGGGATTTTAGTAAATAAATAAGTAATGGTTCTACTTTTCCAGAATTGAAGCATTGCAGTGTAATATAGGTAACGGTTCAGCAGTCACGTTGGATTGGTCAAGAGAAGCACCAGATCATCAGGGTTATTGTGGCTCATGTAAAATGATAGATTTAGTTCATCAGAGAGGATCTTATTCTTAGTTACTTAGATCAAAGAAAGACTTTTAAGGTATGAAGTATAAATTGAGAATATGGAAATGAAGTTATTACTGACACAGGAACTGTATAATAGTAGTTGGAGAGAATTAACTTTTTTATCACCTTATAATGTGAGAGTAAATTGCCTCAGTAATTTAACAAGCTTTGTATAACATTTTAGAAATTAGAGTTATGTGTGGTATGAATGTAGCCTCTCTAATGAAAAGTTTTGCCTTTGTACAACTTTAAATATTGTAGGATATGGTGTTGTAATTTGAAAATGTTAAATTTTGGCATCTATAATGTAGAAAAACCAGTCAAACTAAAGTGTAATCCTGCTAAGAGAAACAAAAATCTTTGTTTGAAGCATGTGCTGAATTACAGTCCAATCCTCTGTAACTCACCTATGCAAGTAGTCCTGTTGAGGTCTACCATGGAACTATTTTCATGGAGGGAATTAACATTGGGAACATTAGACAGGTTGGAGCTTAAAGTAAGAAAAAAATATTATCATTCTAAATATAAAACTGTTCTGTCAAAGCACTTCCAAAGCTATAATGTCTGCTGCTGGCGTTCCTGTTGTTGAAGGTTATCATGGAGAAGATCAGTCTGATGAGTGTCTAAAGGAACATGCCAGGAGAATTGGATACCCAGTAATGATTAAAGCTGTCCGTGGGGGTGGAGGAAAGGTAAGGAACTCATCTGTTCATTATGTGCTGTAAAGTTACCATGTCTCAGGATCTGTAACTCAATATTCTAAAAGAAAACAAAAACTGGAAAAGTACTTTTTGTTAAAATTTATTATTAATGGCCAATCTAGCACTATGAAATCTCATTTCCCTTTGATACATAGAAGATAAGTAGCTGGAATAAACTGGAAGAGTTTTGTTTATTTCAGTGGATCTCCAGTAATTCACGTAAGCAGAAAAGTTGTGCTATGACTTGTGCAATATGAGATGACTTTAAATTGTTGCTCTGTGATAGATAATGAGTGGTGAACTCCTGGTCTAAATCAGATTTTGCTCTGAAATAAATGTCTATTAAAATTATATATAGAAAATTTTAGTTATTTACAAAGTAGCTAGATTTATTTTTTAAAAATAAGGTTTTTTCTGCCAACCTTGGAAAATTTGTATTATATTTGAGTACAAAATTGAATTTTTCACTCATGTCACTGGAATGATAATATCTGTTTTTTACACTCCTTATTGGCACTTTCAGTGGGACTTAGTAAGATTATCTTACTGGAAGCTGATACACAATTCTGTTAAAGTTTATGAAAAAAGAAAAAGTGTTATTTTTAAGCTTGCTTCTCACTCTGTGTGTGCAACAAAGTTTTTCGTTGTGTGCTATATTTTTAGATAAGCTTTTTTCCTGTACTTTAGGGCATGAGGATTGTTCATTCAGAAAAGGAGTTTCTGGACCAACTAGAATCAGCAAGGAGAGAAGCAAAGAAGTCTTTTAATGATGATGCAATGCTGATTGAGAAGTTTGTAGATAATCCAAGGTAAGAAATAGATGTTTCAATATAAACACAGTAATGTTTATTCTACTGTTAAATAAACATAACTAGCTTAGGATTAAAATCGGTTTTATATGTTTGATTTGCACTATGAAAGTTGTTAATTTGGTCAAAATTATTTATAATTTATTGGATTTCTTGTAGTGGCCTTGTTTTGAATGACAGGAATTAAAATGCTGCTGCTTGGAGGACATGGCACTGAGTGAGCTTTCTAAAACTGATTTACGTCTAGGAAGAAAAAGATCACTCTTAGTCAAGCTGTGATGGTGTTTCTGCTGGCCTCAGGTGTCCTAAACCAGTTATTTAATCTCCCTCTATTTTGATATTTCAAACAGAAGTGAGTCTTTAGTTGATGCCTAGCCTGTGAAACTGAACCAATTTATGTTTTATGAAGAACATCTCACAGAGGTCTGTTTGTTACTCTTGTACTTTACATCTGTTTTTCCTTGAAGCATCCTACAGGGAAAGCATTTATTCCAAAGAAATTGAGGGTCTGCTTAAGCTGTCAAGTGGGCACGAGAAAAAACTCATTGCTGAGGAATTTCTTTTGGCAGGATTAGAATGGTGATGTATTTTTATTAGTTTTATGCATAGAATTAAATTCTGCGTCCCTAGTAGTTGTCCTTTGAAATGGCATTCTGAAGTGAACAATGTTATTCCTGAGCCAGGGCTGCTGCTGTCTCTTGTGAATTGCTGCACTGTAAATTATGAGAGAAATAATCATTATCAAATTAATAGTGAAGTGGTTTTACTTTTATTATAATAACTAAGAAAGTGGTAGCAGCCTTCAGATAAGTGTCTTGCTTATCCTGCAATCTATGAGATTTCACTGCAACAGTTGGCATTAGGAATCCTCTTTCATTTAGAAGGTTGAGTAAGTCTAAAACAGTTAAAATCCTGCATAATAGCAGCTTCACTTCTGTTGCCCCTGGATATCTTGCCTTCTGATTTTCTGGTGTTTGCACATTTGTTCAACAGTTCTCACACTCTCTTCCGCTAAGCAGAAGATTGTTTGCATTCATCTCTTAGAGGAAGAGAAATGATCGACATTGTAGCTAAGTAATTAAAGTCAAAGATTCTTTAGCATTGTCCAATCAATGCTCATTGTCAGGTGTCTTTAAATAGACATGTCATGTAAATAAAGTGTTCTTTCCTGTTCATCTAACCTGGAGTCAGGTGCTTGCCTGTGTCCCTCTTTTGCGTGTGCGTCATAACCACAACACACTTCCACATTTTTGGCTTTTATTTAAGGACAGACACTTAAACTTGTAAGAAATCTTATTGAAATATACAAGTTTGAAGTCTGTTTGGGGTATTAAAATACATTGAAACATTTGTTTTTATGGAACAGGCATGTTGAAGTCCAGGTATTTGGTGACCAGCATGGCAATGCAGTGTATTTGTTTGAGAGAGACTGCAGCGTGCAAAGGAGGCATCAGAAAATTATTGAAGAGGCACCAGGGGTGAGCAAAAAATTTTAAATATTTTTTTAGGAACTGACATATTTTTATAGTAATTGCTATCCCCCATTGAATGCATGTAGTGGATAATAATTTTTTTGTAATTCTCAGACCTGTTGAAGTTGTTCTAATTGGACAAAAACCTACATTCTTTAGGAAAATGATTCTCAGAGAAGTATTATGTAGATTTCAAGTATAACATAGATCAGGGTTTCACTACATTTCTTAAATACTGTTAAATATTCATGCATACCAGGTTAAATTTCACCAAACTTAACAATAGTTTGTAATCTTTTTTTTTTAATTATTATTATTATTATTTCCAGCCAGGAATTAGTCCAGAGGTTCGAAGGAGACTTGGAGAAGCTGCTGTCAAAGCAGCTAAAGCAGTGAATTATGTGGGAGCAGGTCAGTCTGGGGAGGTGCAGCTTTTAACTTAATGAGACTTTAAGTCTCAAGCAAATGGCATCTGATTGTTTTCAAGTATGACACATATCTCTCAAAATTTTGAGGTTTAAGCAAGTAATCATGTAGTTAATTCTGATGTAATTACAGATTTAAATTAGCATACCTGAGCTCAAGACCAGTGGCAGCTGAAGGATAGAAAGAAAAAATTTCAGAGCAGATAATTTGATCAACACAACTGTTGTTGGAAAGTGAGCGTTATGAATTAGTAAGTTTGAGCTTAGCAAGGGGAAAATAATTTCTCTTTTAGCATACAAAAGCTAATACTTTGCAAACAGTAAAGTCTTTAAAAGGAAAACGCAAGTCACTGTAAAGTCCACACCATTTCCCAGATGAAAGATAACCTCCTAAAATTATTTGTAACTTTGTTTTCTCACTGCTTTCTTTGGATATTTATTAAAAAATAATTGCATACCC
The DNA here is from genome assembly GCA_013397075.1 of Rhabdornis inornatus. Classification (NCBI taxonomy): domain Eukaryota; kingdom Metazoa; phylum Chordata; class Aves; order Passeriformes; family Rhabdornithidae; genus Rhabdornis; species Rhabdornis inornatus. The sequence continues at coordinate 2,937,459 of VWZS01004114.1, read as the reverse complement.
ATTGAATATTCAGAATACTTTCAAATAGTCTTGATTCACTTTTTAAAGTGCTAATGAAATGCAATTTTTACTGTAGAGAATGGCTGCTAAACAACACAGGATATGTAAATGTATAAGGAAACAACCCTTCTGTTTTCAGACATCAGTTTTGTGACCTGTTTAGATTATTTGCATAGAATTTAATGAAATTCAGTGTGTCTGATTTAGAAATAATAGTCTTGGTGTAGCTGAATTAAGTGTCTTGGGTGGCTTTTCCATGAATGGACCTAAGATCTCTTTGGTGAAGCGTGCTTTTGTTAAATACTTCAGGAACAGTCGAATTTATTATGGACTCCCAACATAATTTTTACTTCATGGAGATGAATACCAGGCTGCAGGTAGAGCACCCAGTTACAGAGATGATCACTGGAACAGACTTGGTGGAATGGCAGCTCAGGGTGAGTGTTAATTGATTTTACATGTAGAGTTCCTCCTGAGTGCTCTGTGACACTGCCTGTGAGAGGCCAGATGGGGTTTCCAGATTCTCATCTCCTGCTCAGCTGACAGGGTAGAGTTTCCTTTGCTCCACAGGAACATCTCACATTGCTGTATTAGATGTAGAGCATTGTGTAGATGCTCTGAATTTCAACCAGTCCTCTCCCAGCTGTGTTGAGAGAAAACTTTTTTTAAAGTGCATTACAGACAGTGTGGGAAATGGGAGGGAGTAGGGTCCTGATCTTTCTCTTGCTATGCTGACAAGTTTCTAAAACTCTAATTGAAATGTATCTCAATTCCCCAAAAATCGTTCTTGCATCAGGCTGTAGGAAGAAAAAAAATCTTCACAAAAAATTATGTCTGGTGTTATACCAGTATAGCCACGTTCTGAAATAAATGTACAGTGGGGTGGACTGGAGCAGGGGATTTCCTCACACACCCAATTTGCAGAGATTGTTCACACATTCGAATGATCACAGTAAGTTTTGGGTATTAGGGAACTTGAAATAAAATCCAGTTCTGCTTGGATAAATCCAGAAGTGAGGACAGCAGCTTAAGTAGTGTGAGATTAAGGGTGGAGAAGTATTTAGTGTAATCAGAAAGAAAACTAAAATGGCAAACACTGATGCAAAAAGAAGGAACATTTTCTTCCTTATCTGGGCCTGGAAATTGAGAATCGAATCCTGAGTTAGAACAGAGATCAAACAACATTGGAAGAAAGAGAGAGAGAAGGTGGATGGGTTCAGCGGTCTTGGCACTGCTTTTGTCCTTGTGCTTTTTAAAATGTGCCTCCTAGTTATTCGTGTTTAGAAGAAAGATGGTTAATATGTCATGTATCAGCACTCCAGAATATTGATCCTGTATTAAAGAAAAAACCTATTGTTTTCAGGTTGCAGCAGGAGAGAAGATTCCTCTAACACAGGAACAGATCCTGCTCCAGGGCCATGCATTTGAAGCTAGAATATATGCTGAAGACCCTAATAATAACTTTATGCCAGGAGCTGGGCCGCTGTTGCACTTATCCACCCCCCCAGCAGATCGTTTCACTAGGATAGAGACTGGAGTCAGGCAAGGTAAAACTCGAGGCAGTGATGGAAGAAGAAATAATTAACATCAAGAACTTTTCTTTGTAAGCATTTGCATCTTTGGCCTAAATAAGTTTGTCTAAAAGAGTGTTGTTATAAAGACAAATCCCTACGGAGTTATTCTTCTTTATGATTTTCCATGTACTTTTGGTCAATCACTGAATATTTTATTTACCACTTCTTTATCTGTACCCAAATTAATGTCCACTGGCTCATGGTGGTGATATTCTCCTCACTATTTACCAAACCTGCATTCTGATTGTAATAAGGAAAATGGAATTTGAATAATGCTGCAAAAATTTATGCAAAGTCTGCACTGAAGTTGCCCTTGAAGTTTAAGTGCCAGGTCACATCATCATGTCCTTAAACAACTTCAGAGAAATGTGGCCATGAATTGTGTCTGAGCTGGATGCCATGTGGTGTCCAGTACTTTGCATTACCAACTTTCATAAATACTTGGTTGCATGTTACAGCATTTTTGTTTTATTGCCACATTTTAGGTGATGAGGTTTCTGTGCACTATGACCCCATGATTGCAAAGCTGGTTGTTTGGGCTGAGGACCGACAGGCAGCTCTCAGAAGGCTACGCTACAGTTTGCACCAGTATAATGTAAGTGGAAAGAACCCTGTGTGATATCACAGCTTGAGCCATCAGAGTATGCAGAAAATACTGCAGGAAAACAAAAGTGGTTTCCAAAAAGGAGCCTGCATTGCTACTGCCATTTCAAATTCATTTATTGTTTTCAGAAGTTGTATTTTTTTCCTAATTTGCAAACTGTTTTCATTGGTGGAGCAAGTAAAAATACATGTGAAGCCCAGTTTTACACAAAGATTTGTAAATTTATGTTATCTTCCGTTTGAAGATGCACCTGGGACTTTGTTAAAGGGTAAGGGTAAACAACATTTTCAATTGTAGTGTGAGCTTTCTCAGACTTAAAGGGTTTCTTAGGTGGAATTTTTGTCAGAGAATGTTTGCTTGTAATTTTTAATTTATAAAAAGAGCTAAGTTTTTAGACTATACATGTGGTAAAGAAATATACTGTCAGTTCTTTTTAAGAAACGTTCCATTTTTCGCCTGTGAAAACTACAGGTATTATAACTGTTTTCAAAAGTGGAATTCAAAAGGTTTGACTTGAGGTGAGGCTGAATATTACTTGTTTAGAAACAAATTTACACTTTTAAATCAACAACATGAACATGGCTGAGGTAGTGAAAATGTTTGGGCCCCTTATTGTTCTAGGTAAAAATGAAATTTACTGCAAGGGTAAGAGATAAAAGAATTCTCTTGCTTTTTCCAGAATTTTCTTAGCAGTTCTGTCAGTACATGTTGACAGCATAGCATAGTTACCAGTTTCACCGATTTCTCGAAAATAATGATGTTGTTTCATTAGGTGTATTTTGCACTACAGGAAATTGATAGTATCTAGTAAACTTATAGAAGTCCCTCCTCCTACTTTTTATTATTAAAATATCAAATATGGCATACCGAAACTGTTGTAACTCATTTTTAATAAGAAACACTTACTGAGTTAGGAATGCTCTTTTAAATACTCAGAGCACGATTTTCCAAAAGTAGGGTTTTTTCTGAAATTACCTCCTGTTACTGTTTCTGGGAAACTTGCTCAACTTCACAGTGGACAAAGGCAGCATTTAGAAAACAGAGTTCTTTTGAGAAAGCAGCTTTTGGGTTTTGTTTTGCTTTTTTGTCTTTTTACAGTCAGTAGTTTAATTGGTAATAAAACAGACCAGTTGAACGAATTATATTTTATTGATAAACTTTGTGAGCAGAAAGCTGTGTATTAATAACTCAGTTTGGCAATATGCTTCTGTTTCTTTACAGATTGTAGGATTAAGCACTAATATTGATTTCTTACTGAGCCTGTCAGGGCACCCACAGTTTGAGGCTGGAAATGTGCACACTAATTTCATTCCTCAACACCATGATGAACTATTTCCGACCAAAAAGGCAACTCCACATGAAGTTCTGTGTCAGGCAGCTCTAGGGCTCATCCTGAAAGAGAAGATGCTAACAGATGCTTTTAGAGATCAGTCAGATGGTAAGGATCATTGTTTTGTATTGTTTTATTTTATGAGTTTGTGTGCAGTTATTTAATTTGGATGTTCTTTCTTTGCCCTACTTTGTGCCCGCTCAGGATTTGATAAGCACAGCAGTGAGTGACCTTCTGCCTCTGTTATTCCTACAGTTGGCCCAAGGTCTTCAGACAAAATTGATTCTGCTTGAATGGGAGAGGCAGTGGGGTTTAAAGGAACCTTCACCTAAAGGTTAATCAGAACTTGCTATGGTGTAGTTGAATTCCCATCCTCTCTGGTCCTGTTCAAGGATGTGTTCTTGGAAAACAGCCAGTGCCCTTCTTAGTGTCATGTGGAGATCAAGGAATTGTCCTTCTCTGTGACTACGGTAGTTCCCCAGTCTTTTCTGTGCAATATAAATTCATAAATATGAAGGTAGTAACAGTAGGACAATGATTTTAAGGCTTAAGTTCTAACTGCTGTGTTTTGCCAAAGTAGAATGAAAATAACGTATTTTGTGTTTTGTGTTTTAGATAAATTTTCACCCTTTGCATCCAGCACTGGTAGAAGAATAAATATATGTTACACTAGAAAACTGTCTCTGCTGGATGGGGAAAATAGTAAGTTAATAAAAATGTGTGGAGGGAAGGGAGGTACTTGATGGATAAAGTTATTTTAACTGATGCTTGAAAATTCAGGCTAGGAAACAGCATAGAAGCAGTATGAATTTTATGCAGTGTAAGCTGGGAATTCACAGAATTGCATGTTTAATCCACACTGTTAGATTCTGAGGACATGTAAACCAAATTCAAATGACTACTAATTAATGTTCATCATTTAAATTAATGAGGTTGAGATTTTAAAAGGAGCAGAGTGCCATTTGCTTTTTTTGAACTTCATTTTGGTGTGAAAGAGCTCAGTACTTTCTCCCCTCACAAACTTGTTTTCTGTCCAGATAATACAGATTTCAGAGCATGATTTCAGATGTTCATCTTGGAAAGAAAAATTGCCTGGAATTTAGTACGAAATCTGCAGTGTGGAGTAAACTAATCTGAAAATACTTGTTCTTATCTTAGTATTGGTAGGCCTCATTTTTATCAAGAAAGCCTTGATACTGTTTGTATGTCATCATTCTCTAGATACTCTAATTAAATCTACTCATGCATATTTTGTTTTATTGAACAGCTGTGGATGTAGCAGTAAGTTACAATCAAGATGGGTCATACAAAATGCAGGTACAATTTTTTCAGATACTTCATTAGATAAAATAATCCATTTCTTGTAGATTTCTCTTAGTATTTTGTTGCTTAAGTTGCTTGGTGATTACAGATGCAGGATTCTGTTTTTAGATTGCTTGTATCCATTGCTATATTCTGTTACTTTGACCTGAAATTATCTGTGCTAGATGCTGGATTGGCATGGAAGAGCTATTAAAATGCTTCTGAAAATAAGGCTAAGAAAAGCGTTTGTATTTTCAGTATTTAAAGGTTTTATTCTTTATTTTTTCTTGTTAAATTTGTCTTTCTAAAACATGGGAAGTTAGATTTAAATCTGCATTTAAAAAGACTTTCTTTCCACAGGAATCCTGCTTTATTCTGTGCATGAGAATGGATCTCCTGTGGGATAAATAAAAGCTTTCTAGAGCATTATCTGCAAGATAACATTTTATTTTGAAGATTGAAATTGAAGAGTGATTAGCAACTGAGGAATCTTCTGGTTAGATAATTGAATGATACCCCATAGAACTGGCTTCTTTGTTCATGCTGTAGAGCTCCTGTAGTAAACAGCTCAAGGTGCCTTAGTTGTAGATACTTTTGTGTGTGCACATGTGAGAGTCTCCAGTTGTGGCTTTAGGAGGTTGTGTTTGGCTGGATGTTGAATATCCTTCTTGCATCCCCTGTAGCTGAATGTGTTATTCTCTCAGATTTGGCACCCAGAATGGATGCATACTCAGGAATGCAGTCTCTATAGTTCTACTTCTTGCTTTAATAGTCAGAAAAGAGGAATTAAAAGACTTAAGTATTTATGAACTGTTTAGACTGTATAGAGATGGGTGTACTAGAAAAATAGGGATAAAATTATTCTGCTTTCAAGGGTATAACCATATCGTGGTAATTCAAACCTTTACTTCTACTGATATGCAGATTGAGATAACCCACATCCCTCCCGTAATACCTGGGTTATTTTGAGTGTATTGATTATCTGTGTAATGCCTGACAGCTTTTACACTTGAGCCTTTTCTCAGAAGTCACATCAGCAGCAATGAAAAGAGGCTAAAAGGGATGTAGGGACCATTTGTGGAGGGAAGTGTAACTGGGAAGAATGTAGACTCCTAGGGAAGAAGGAAGAATGGGGGTTGACATGGAAATGGAGAGCAGCTGGAGGTGAGAGATGTAAAGACATAATTGGGGGCTTATTATGGGGAGAACAGTGCCTCTGGAGTGTTACAGACCCTGTCCTGAGGCAAATCAACCAGAGCAGGTGGCTGGGTCTAGAACTGGCAGGCACTCGCTGCTCAAGCAAACGATTTTCTGCTCAGAGATCAATCAGAGTCAAATCAACAGGATCCTTTCAATGCACGTTTTCAGTGGAAGAATAATTTGCAACTATGTAAATAAAGACTTGAGTTTTATTTTCACTTGTACCATCCTGAAAGGCCAGCAAGTCTCTGCTCCTGTGCTCAGTGATGGTAGACTTGGAAGTAAACATATGAGTGAAATGTAATGTATTTACCTTTGTGTTCTTACAGTCTTTGTGTGCTGCAGTTGTGGTACAGGTGCAGCTTCCACTGAAGGAAAGGGTGGGAAGGGATGAAGGGTACTCATAAATAAATGTTCTTTCTGTTTGATCTTTCTTTTGCTGTTTTGGTGTCTCATTAGCACCGCTTCCATTACTGCTCTGTTCCTTTGTAGGTTTACTGACTATGTTGTAGTTCTTGTCCTGCAAGCTACAAGACAGAGGAAGTCACCTCTCTTTTAGAAAATATTGTGGAATATGTCAGCTGAATAGTATGGATTCTTCAGTTTGAAGAAAGTCAAGATGCTAGGAAAAATTAAAAATATTGGATTTTAGTAGCATCATTAACCTGAATATTTTGGGGTTTTTTGTGAAATAGTGTATCTTTTTTTAAGATAAAAATTGTCCTGGGCGAATATATTAGATAATTTGCTGAGCTATTTGTATTGGATACAGAACAGTCTCTTAACTGAAAAATTAAGTGAAAATGAAAGATAAGGTTTAAAAATTTTTTTTTTTAATTCCAGAGTTGTCTATGCAGAATCACAAGTTATGAGGGCACAAATACAATCTTCTGATTTATTTCTCGTGAGAGGTTGACCTTTGTCCTTATAAAAACATTTAACTTTCAGATTCAAGATAAAACGTTCCTGGTTTCTGGAGAGATCTTGAAAGAAGGTGATTCGCTTTACTTGAGGTCTGCAGTAAATGGAACAGTGTCTAAGTCCAAGTTGGTCATTTTGGACAACACCATTTATCTGTTCTTCCAGGTAAAGCTCCTTTCTTTATTATCACAAATTTAAAATTTTGGAATTTTATCCATGTAAATGAAAAATAGAAATTGCAATAGGATCTGAAAGACAACAATTTCAGTTTCTTACTTTGACCTATCAAGTTTTGATACTTGTTGGATTGTTGTTCTAATTAGAAATCCATTACTTATGGTGAGTGAGAAAATGAGTTGGTTTTAGAAAGTAAAATACATTTGGTGAGTCAGGTTTGGAAATTATGGTTTAGGAGGGGGGAACACAAAATACGGAATTTGTCAGGTATTTAAGTTTATCACAGAACAGTAGCAAGTACTTCAAACTGACAATTATTTGAAAGGTCTTGTCAGTTACAAGACCTGGTCTTTTAATTTCAGTTACATTTTTAAAATTATATGACAAGAAATAAATCAATATTGGTCTGAGGAAGGATAACTTCAGCTAATATTAAAATATGTAATTGTGAGTTACCATGGCATTATATGCATTGCATATATGCAGAAAGAAGAGGTACCCTAACTTGCATTATTAGGTTGGTAATTTTTTATTTACAGTTAAAACATTGCAAGGCCTTAGAGTAACTCAATAATAATAATGTTATTTAAATAAATAATTTATTATTTATTAGTTTCAGTAATTAACCTCTAGCTCGGAGCCTCTTAAGACTTTCAGCAGAATGCAGCAAAAACTTTTTTGCTCCAGTGATGAGGGCAAAATAACCCATGCTGGAATGGCAAAGCTCAGGTGTCCTGTGGTATCAGAGTGGAGTCTGGGATGACTGATGGAGAAGAAATCACAGGACTTCAGGGCATGGGAAGGATGTGGGGGATAATGAGTCTTTGAGAGACTCTGGGAAGCAACTCTGAGAGGACTTAAGGGATTATGAATAACAGTGAGAATTTTGGACTAAATTCAGCACTGAATTAATTTTATTGTAAATTGTGAAGCACTCATTGGCAGTGGCTGGCAATGTGTGTCTCCTGCTTGTTGCAGCAACCTGCCTGCCCTCTGTGCAAACAGCCTTTATGCATTTTCCAAAACCTTCTGCACTGCTGATGCATGAACAGGGAAGGTACAAATACGGGGTTTGTACAAAAATCCTCGTGGAGCTGTTCTGTCACAGGGGTTGTTCTTTCCTTGCTGCTCCTTCCAGCAGCACGTGTGACTTCCCAGGCCTCAGACACTGGCAAAGCACTGACCATGACAGTCCTGCTGCAGCCCTGACCCCAGGGTGTGCCACCCTCAGAGCTGACTGCTCTACCTAAGGCTGGATATGTTCTTTCCCTCTGTCAGCCCATCTACTGGTGCTATTATTTCATGTTGTTAGCTCACCTGTCCTGGATTTTCTTTTTGTAGGAAGGCAGTGCTCAGATTGGCCTCCCTGTGCCCAAGTACTTGTCTGCAGTGAGTACAGGGGCAGAGCAAAGTGGAGCTGTGGCACCCATGACAGGCACAGTAGAAAAGGTAATTATAACAACACAGATGGGACCTGAATTCTCCAATATATTCAAATTTACTCTGCCAGAAATAGTGCTTCTGTACTGCTAGGAAAAAGCTGGGGCCAGAAATGCCAGTATTGCGTGACTTCTGATTGGAAAAAGCTTTGTTTACTCTGAGTTTTCAGCAGCCACCCAGGGCTTTTTAAGGTTTCCATTCTTTCTCTAGAGCTCTGGAAGATCTGAACTAATGCTACTGCTTAACTAATTTTTTCTTCATCTTAATTACTTCCCAAGTCAAAGCTCCCTGAAGTGTTACGGGCTGTTTGATTCATTTCATCTAATGAAAGAGTGACATGCACTTGAAAAAAAAACCTCTGAAATGCCTCTTTTGTTAAGCTGTGAATTTATTTCTTTTTCTTTAGCTCAGTAAGTCTTGTGCGTTCTCTGTACAGTGACAAAGTTTCAACAGAAAGATTTTCTGTAGAGTTTAGTGGGTGAAGGATTCAACCACTAATAAAAAGGCATGAAGGGTGGAATACATGGAACATGGATCTCTGACATCCATGAACACTCCAAATCAGAGTAATTGTTGAAAAATTAGGTGGCTCTTGTCACCTTCATTCTGGATGTTGTTTTAAAGACTTTAGGGACTGGCTCCAGGAAGAGGTTCTGCACTTTTCTCTAAATAGAATTGCTGAAGCCCAGAAATGGTAGAATATGCATCATCTCTTCTAGGGTTTCTTCTTTGATGGGTAAATGGCTTCCTGGTCATCCTGTCATCTGGTACTGACCCTCTTTCTGTAGGCTCTGCCTTCCCTTGAAGAGATCTATGTAGAGCTATTCCTCATCTAGAGAACTCAGATACCCAGACCAACAAAAATAAAGATTAATATGAGGCTGTTTTGCAAACCCTCACTCCCTCTGTGCATTGTGTTAGTCAAGACCAGCTGATTTTGAATGGTACAGACATAAATTATTTTTCCCCCCAATTTTCTCCTGAATTGCAGGTGTTTGTGAAGGCAGGGGATAAGGTTCAGATTGGAGACCCTATAATGGTTATGATTGCTATGAAAATGGAGGTAAGTAACATATAAAGGTTTTAATTATTAAGAAAATAAAAATCAGCTCAAAATGTAATAATTTTTTGGCTGCATTATTGAAGTTCAGTGTAGAGTGCAGTTTGCAGTTGTCGGTGTCACTTCATCTGCTCTAACATCAGTGTTGTGTCTGACTAGATTTCAGAGGATTATATTTGCTGTTACTTTACTAACAAATGATGATTATATAATCCGTGGTATTTTGCAGCTGTTTTAACATGCATTTGAGTGGTGGTGTCAGGCCTTCTGTCCCCTCCTCTCCTTTGACTTTTCTAGCACAAAACTGTGTTGGTGTGTCTCTTGCTCCCTGGTTGATACAGGCACATGCATGTCTGCAGTTACTTCAGGCAGAGATTTAGCTAATGGAGACTTTGTAAATACGCACAGGATTCTTGTGTAAAATCCTTTATTATTATTATTGTTATAAAGTTCTATGAGGAGCACACTAAAGATTTCGTGCAATTATCCACACAGCATTCAGAGGACTGGCATTTTGGTCATTTTACCTTGTCACAGGGCTTGACTGTGGCTCAGATTGCTTGAATTACAGTTTCTGTAGCCTGAATGGGTTTGGTAACTGTGTGCACTAAAAAAATCCTACACACAAAATTCTTTGCAGTTGGATGCTAAATGTGTTTGTGTCTCTCCAGCTGATATCCAGACTGACATTATCTGAGTTATTTTTTAAGTGCTATTGAAATATAAAATGTAAAATTAAAAAAAAATTATTATTTAAGGAGTCCTTAGATGTGAGGATTTAATATCTGATCTTAAATGTTTTGATGCCAGACTAACCCTGTGTAGAAAACTACCAAGAAGCAAAGCTACAATATCAAACTAACCTGGTACAATGACAAGCAGGGGGTTGGTGTGTAAGCATACTATTCCTTTACTGTCATTTGTAGCTGTATTTGTGTTTTATCTGTATTTTGCCAAATATCTGCCCACTAAAGAACCCTTCTGGCCAGAAAACAAAAATACCTTTAGTAAATCTGCAGATTTCTCTTAAGGGAACAAATCTGCTCTCTGTAAAACTGTATTATTTCTGTTTGGTGCTTATTACAACAACAGAAAGTATTAGTGAGATAAAATAACAGTCATCTGTTTATACTGATAATTCATATGATGATGATAATTCATATAAATATACTATATAGCATTTTTCTCCCCAGTATACTTATCAAATATTCATGAGAAAATAAAACTTGAAAATGGACTAGGATGATGTTTAAAAGAGGGTTTAAAATAGAACATGTCAGAGGAAGGAATTAAGTGTGTTCAGTTCTAATTGGACAAGGAGTAATACTAGCATTTGCTGGAGAGAGAGAGAGAGGAGGGAAACTTCTGAGTTGTCTGCTGTTCACTCTGGTTGTGTTTCTGTACAGCACATCATAAGGGCTCCCAAGGCAGGAGTGATTAAAAAGGTCAATTTCCAAGAAGGTGCTCAGGCCAACAGACATGCTTCACTCGTTGAATTCATGGATGAAGAGGCAGAGTCAAAATAAAATTCAAGGAAGGTGCACTTTATTTTTTCTACTTTGCTGATTTTCTCCCGGAAGATTTCTTCATATTTTCAGCAAACTGTTTTGTATGAATGGGGGATTGGTTTCCTCTGCACTTCTTGCATAGTTTGACTGTAAATTATGCTGACTTCACTGAAATTTGGGTATCACTATATATACTGTAATTTTAATACTGTAATTGTATTTATAACTTGTGGACCTAGGTGCTTGTTGTCCAGTGGTTGTTTGCCTGTGGAAGGGCATTAGACCGGAAGAAGGTGTGAAACTCTGAAAGGATCAGAGAGGTTAATAAGGACTATAAGGTACAGACAGGCTGGGTTCTTCTACCTACTCATTCACAGCTGCCTTTTTTCCCTTTTAATATGTGAGGATTGATTTGAAGGAAATCTGAAAGACAGTTGTTCTGTATTCTGGCAAAGTTCCTGTTTGTGGCTTATGTTTTTGCCTTAATAGGGAATTTAGGATTGTTCCATAGCCCAGAATCCCTCTCAATCATTTCTGGTGCATCTGTTTTTCCTGTTTACCTCAATGAGTCATGAAAATTTGCATTTCAAAAATTATTTTAATATACCTCAAAATATCTGATACAAAGCATTTTTCAAATACATTAGCTACACTAATCAAAGTTAAAATGTAACTGCTTTCCAAAAATACCACTTGAAATTTAAACATGAAATAGTAACATAGAAAAGCTTATTTAATAGTGTGCCAAAATACAATATTGACTTAAAAATCTTCATTACTGTTACCTTATTGTTCATGTTCTAGTGTATTTTTTATTGGCTGGAATGAAGTACACCAGAGTCTTTATAACATGAAATGTTACTAAGAATAATAGATTTTTTTTGTATCTGCAGAGTTTCAGAAGGGAAAATTGGTAGGTTTTTGGATAGGCAAAGAAAAAGAATTCTCAGACTAAGCATACTCATCATTTGCCATAAATTTATTTTAATTTATTTAACTGGTACCTTAGAGAAACAAGGGAAAGAAAACATGTTTTAATTGTTGCAAACTTTGAAAGTATTTTAATCTTTCAGTTAATGTGACGTTCTGTTATCATGTGAAGTTTTGATATGCTAATTTAATTCAATAATCTGTTTTATACTGCAGAAAAGAAAATCAGATGCAGCAGTGATCCCAAATCTGTAGTTAAATCTGTGCAAATGGACCATTACCTGAAATCTCATTTCTGAATCAATATACAGTATCATGGGGAATTCTCTGATCTGCTTTTATAATTGTGCAGCCTTGTCTGCAGTGCATAAAAAAAGTGGTAAAAAAGCAATGGCTCTGGATGATCAGTATATTAAAAGCATATTTTAATACTTTTCAATTTTCCTTTCAGTCATATGGTCATCTAGCAAATTATTAAACTCCAATGATCATCCTGTAGAATATTGCCACAGTGATTTTTCTTTACTGTCAAATAAAAATTAAACGTAACTTGGAATGTTTGTTTTGATTTTTCTCCATTTTGTTCTTTCCTTGGTTGCTTCTGTTCATGCATTGGATTAGAGGGTTTAAGCAGCTGTTTTTGTATCATCTGATGATGATGAGCACAATCTGCAGCTCACATTTAGGAGGCAGTAATCCAGACACTCGTGATGATTTCACTGCATGTAAAGTTAGGCACTTGTTTTATCCAGAATTGAATCTCCATATAGAAACATGAGCTCAGCCCTGAAGAAACCCAGCAGCTTGGCATTTTTTTCTCTCTCTGTGACATGGCTGTTTCTAGACTGACTTTGCTGCACTGAATCTGCACCAAAACATTGGAACTCCCAGCAGGAGGTTCTGTGCCCGCTCAGTCTGCACAGCTTGGCTGCACACAGCCAGTGCAGCAAAACACATTCCCTGGGAGCTGACAAAATGTCCTCCCTTCAGAGCCAGGGGAGACAAATAATCTCACCAGTGTTCATTTTTCCTCACTTCTCAAAAATTAGCTGTTAGGTTTTTATCTTGTTAGGTTTCTACTGAGATAGATTTTTCAGATAGTGATGGTTTTGTTTATTTAAGAAAAATCTCTTGCAGAAGGCACTGTCACAGTTTGCACACCTGAAATGTTTTACTGCAGTGTGATTTAATTGGAGATGCTCAAAGAATTATTAAAGGTAGGTTGTTCCTATACCAGTATCTTAGTTAATAAAATATTAATGAATCTTCAGTTTATTACAAATAAATTTTTGTGTTATGAATGTAAATTGGTAAGAGCCCTAGCATAGTAACACAGCTGTTACTGTTGTCTCTAAAACACTTAATGGCAGACTAAGAAAAAACATAATAGACTAATTCTACTTGTAAGGTTTTTTTTTAACCTTTTATACATCAAATATCAATACGTTTCCAGTGTGTATTGTATCCCTTGTTGTAATGTCTGTACCAGCTAGTTACTAGGAAATCCCGGTTTCCAGTCTTCCTACTGATTTAAAAAATAAAAACTCAGGTGGTTTTTGGCAGGTGGTTTTACTACTTTAAAATGTAGTCAATGGTAGGGGAAAAAAAAGTTCATTTGGGCATACAACTCTTTTATTAAAGTAACTTGTTGATATTGACATATCAACCAGAGCACTATCACAGGTATATTCATTGCTGTTGATAATCCTTTTCAAGCAGATCAGGAATTGTTTGTGTTCTGTTTGTAAAAAGCTCAGCTGTGCTAAGTAGAATGTGTTCACTGAACAATCAATGGCAATGGATTAAGTTCTGAACTATCAGCTTTTACACAAAGTATATTCTCAACAGATACTTCAGCTTCTTGTACAGTTAGGTTCCAAATAGAGATTTTTACACACAAATGCCTTGGAGGTAAATATCACTTAGTGCCTCTGTAATACTGAGGCATACCCTTCTGGAAAAGAATTTCATTTAGAAAATAATATACACTACTGAATGCTGTTAAAAAATCAATATTGCAGAAATTGATAATTGGAACCTTGATATTTGTTTTTAAGTGATCCAACTGAATTTCTTGGAAGAGAGCCTGCATTCTAAAAGCAATTTTGAGACATTTGATGTTAACTTAAAACCTGTTGATTATACAATGAATTCACATTAAAACAATCATGGATATTCTGGTTGAATACACCATGTTTTTTATTATAGCAGTAATTAATAAAACACATCTGGAGTCCTGCTGGGTTTTAAAATCATAATGGTTGCTGGATTTTAGCTTTAATCTGTGTCCTGGTTTCAGCTGGGAGTTAACTTTCTTCCTCGTAGCTGGTCCAGGGCTGTGCTTTGGAGTTAGTGAGAGAATAATGTTGGTAACAAACTGGTATTTTAGTTGTTGCTGAGTACTGCTTGCTCTAAGTGAAAGGTTTTCCAGTTTCCCATGCTCTGCCAGTGGGCAGGTGTACGAGGAGCTGGGAGGGAGCAGGGCTGGGACAGCTGGCCTGAACTGGCCTCAGGGATATTCCATACACTGTGCCAAGCACAGACAGGGGGGAAGCTGGCCAGGAGCCACTGATTGCTGCTTGGGGACATTCTGGGCATCAGTCAGGGTGCATTGAGCAACTGTAGTGTGCATCACCTGTCTCTACTGGGTTTTATTTCTCACTCCCTTTGTCATCTTTTCATTACAGTTGTAGTAGTATTATTTATTATTTTTTATTTCAATTATTAAATTGTTCTTACTTCAACCCATGGGTTTTGCCCTTTTTTTCCCATCCTCCTCCTCATCTCAGCAGGAAGTGAGGGTGGTAAATGAACAGTTGCATGGTACTAATTGCTGGATGGAGTTAAACTGTGACAGACCTTTTTGGTGCCCAATGTGGGGCACAAAGGGTGAAGATAACAACAGATCTGACCACAGTGTGTAAAACAGATTTGTTACAAGCATTCATTATATTAATTTAATAGTCAGTGGTCACTGTGTTGTTTGTTTTCAGAGTTGTTGTGCTTGTTCTCAGGTTTGTGTCATGTGATGACGTCCTTGGTGTCCAAGTTGCCTTTGTGCTGTTTATCACCTTTGGGGGCTGGGCTAAGGTTGATTCTGTTGTACTTTATTACACTGGTTTATGGTATGATAGAATTGCTGGTTGTGAAACAAAGAAAAAACAATCACAAATGGGGGTTCTTCCAGGAAAACTGCTGCTCCATTCTCCAGTGGGCAGTTCCCCACACAGAAAGAAAGAGCTGATCTTACTCCTGATCCTGTGGAAAAAAATTCGAATCCATTTTTACAAGAAGCAGGGAATCCTAAGACCAGTACTAGAGGGGCCCTGCCTCCAGCCAGGTGGAGGAGAGAGACAGCCAGGTCTGTGGATCAGATGGCCAGGCACAACAGACCCACAGGACTGTAAGGCTCTAGCAGATACCTGTGCACAGTGCATCCTAATTTCCATCAAGCTATAAAGGGGCAGATCCCATTTTCCTTTGTTCCCCATCCCACTGGATGTGAGCAGCTGCCAGCTGGGGTTAAACCATGACAGCCTGTTTTCCTTTCAACAGTTTTGGTGCCACAGCAAAGCTCCAAAGGGTGGTGAAAAAGGCTGCTGCTGAGAGCTGCATTCCTCTTTGGCCTCTGAAAAGGAAGTTGACATCTCCTGGGCTGTCCCATTCTGCTCACTCACACACAGTAAACACTCAGTGACCCATACTGGGTGGGATCTGCCACCAAAGACCCCATGCCTGCTCAATGTCCTGGGCTAAGCATCCCAGAAACAGCAGATACAGGTGCTGCTCTGCAGAGTTGTAAAATGAGGTAAAATATGAGAATAAACCCATTTAAACCCAGCACTGTTACATACAGATGTGGTTAATGTTAATGCATGTTTTCCCTGAGGCCTGCCCCACTGTAGTGATGCAGGCAGCCAGTCACGTGCATCACGTGCATGGAGGTTACAATCAGGACAGTATTATTGGCCAGGTGGTATAGCCATGAGCCCAAGAATCAGTTTGCTGTTGCAACAGGGAGGAGTGGAAAAGGCTGAATCTGTGTAACATGTGACAGGAGGCAAGAGCCATCTTACTGCTCTTGCTTTGTACAGCTGCAGTGTGCCTACCTTCAAGGCAAAAGGCTCTACCTCCAATATAAGTAACTTAAATTATTGTTTGTATACTAATACCAAAATATGTGCTTTGCATTGGGATGCCTGATTTTTATTACATTGAACAATTATAGATGGCATGTACAGAAAATCACTGGGATAGGGAAATAATTGTGTCTCAAGTCTTCTAGATTCTAGAAATCACCTGTAATTCTTTGTAGTGAGAATGGAAAGCTGCTTACAGTTCACAGGTGTAGGTTTTAATCATGAAGCTGTGATGGCACTGTGTGGATTACAGCTTGGGAAAGTTTCAAAGAATCCCGGTTACAAACATCGTACCTTGTATTACAGAAGTTCTCATCTAAAAAATGTCCATAAAAATCAACTAGCTATGTCAATTTTACTGCCCTCCCATTTGCTAACTCGTATTACTTAAAATGCCTTGCTTTTAGTATATGTATCTCAGTACTTGTTAGTTAAAAAAAATACAGAAGCCTAGAAATCTGTTGTCTTTCAGGTGTCCTGGAAAGTCTCAGTTAATTCAGGCCTGCCAGGGTATGGTGGAGCACATGAGAAATTTTCAGATTTTCTTAGACTCTCTGACCTGATTTTGCTTTGTCACATAAAGCTGTCCTCCTCCCTCCCAGAGGTGCTGTCATATGAAAAACTGCTCCTAGCAGTGCCTTGGACTGGGTGTAGTTAACTTGTTAACCTCTTGTGTAATGCAGGAAGGATGAAAAACTTAACAGAAGGTGAACACCCTTCCCTGCAACCTATCAACAACAATCTTCTGATATTGGTGCTGTGTCACTGCAGGTTAAATTGCTCGGACGCCTACAGGAGGACTCACACTGTTTACTTCCTCTGTGCTTCTTTCAATGAAGAAAAAAAACCATAATGGGCTGATAGAGACTTTCCAACTCTATCAGCTGAACAGCACAACAGGAGCAGACCATTGGAGCTGCACCTCTGGATGCCTACAGAGTGGCATTAAATCTCCTTGTGCAGGATAGTTCATGGACTTTGTTCTCTCTTAACCATGGGGTCAGTTTGCAGGCAAAAGGCCACGACTGTAATCACTCTATGGCTGTTCCCTCAATATATGATGATTTGGTAGCACAAAGAAGCTGCCAAAAAGATGTGGTTAGAAAGATACGTCCAGGCCAAGCTGCCTCAGGTTACTGTTACCCTTCATAAAACTTTGGGCCTCTTCCTCAGAAAGTGCTGTAAGTGGAAGTTCTCAGCCAGGGGATTACACTAAATGGATTCTGCTTTGACCGAACATGAGACTTATTTGTCTGCTCAAGGAGAGAGCTCAGGTCAGTGTAAATCAGCTCAGTGTTATATTCAGTTATGCACTTGACACAGTTGGTTTTAAAAAAATCAAATCACAGCCTCATTTTCCTGGGGTTCACATCAGAAGATAAAAAATCATTGGCTCACAGAACAAAACAAGGCAAGTGTGTCAGCCTTAAAATAAATGAAACAAGTCATTGTGTTACTCCGGTCACGGTGATTATGCTGCATGCACATTGCACAATGAAATTTCCTTCTCGTCTGTGTCACCGAGTGCATGTGTCACCTTCACAAGCAGCAGAGCTGGGTATCCCTGCTCTGACCTGGGGCTCCATCCTGCAGGGAGCTATACAAAAGGAAACATGTAAAAAGGACAATTCAGGTAACTTACACTTTTTGGTGGCCTCATGCTGCCTCTTGCTTTATAAAGCATCTGGTTTTGTTCAGAAATGGTGAAGGTGAGATTCAGACAGCACATATATCATGCAAGTGCCCATCTCCATCTGTAGGCAGGCTCAAGCATGTGGATATGGGTGGAATTGGGGCAGTCTGGCTGTGTCCTGAGGTGTGTGCCTGCCCATTGCAGTGAGCTGTGTTTGGAGAAGTAACTCAGTCTAGTCAGACCATGGTGGCCAAGAGCTCTGGGTAAGATTCAGAAATTCAGCCATATCCACAGAACATTGCACTCCCACTAAAATTAGTAACACAAGACTTACAGCTTAAATGGCAGCAGGAAGCCACTCCGTCTCTCAGGTACGGTTTCACCTTAGGAGTGATCTTGAATTGGAAAAAACCCCACAAGAAGTAGCATGCATGCTGTGAACAGAAGCAATATGCATTTCACATTTTAGAATATATTTCATTATCATATCACTGGTCTACCTTGTTATCAGTCCTGCTCAGAAACAGTTAAGTATGGTTTTCCATACCTTATACAACAGGAATTCATGATGTAGAGCAATTTAGGAAGTTAGGGAGATCAAATCACAAGTCAATCAAAAAACTAAACACAAATACAGTGTGACCCCATACATTCAAAAACCCCACTAAGAGATCCTGCATTACAAGAAACCTGCAAGATCTGCACGTAGTAGAGAAAAACAAGCCACTTAAAAAGTCTTGTTTCTCTCCTGAGGAATCTCCTGCATGCACAGCTCATCTCTCAGATTATTGTTACATGTCACAATAATTCTCTAGGTCTAAACTGTGTCTTCAGCTGGCAGGAGGGCTGTCACAGCACGTTATAGTGATGGCAATTAGTTAACTCAATCAAAGAGATTTCCAGGTTTGGCTTTGCCTCCCCTGCCATGGTTATATGGACTGGGCTGGCGTGCAGTGTTCATGGCTGTTCACTGGCCAATTTGCATCCATTCCCAATTTCAAAATTATGCTTTTTGGTAGGATTCAAGGTATCCAGACAACTACTGTCTCCAAGAATAGCTGAATTCAGCTATATTCCCATATACTTGGTATCAACCTCTTAATTTTATTGTTTCATACCCTGGCAAAACTGGACACTTCACAGGACAGGCCTGATTTTCCTTACCAAACACAACTTAACTGCTCACACTCCCATCTAAGCTTTGTTCTGATTTTCAGCAATGCAAGAAACAATTTAGACCATTTTCTATAAAAACATATACATTAACTGTGCCATCCATGATGACGAATGGCTTTTTGAAGTCTTAATTTCTCTGTGGTGCATGCTATCATACTAGTCACATAATATAAATACAGAAGCTTACTTTAATAGCTGCAAGCTCAGCAGGAGATGAGAGAACAAGATCAGATCTCAAACCTTTGTCCTTCACAACAGCAGTTTGCCACCACTGTGAGTTTTATCAGCAAATATTCTGCTTCCCAAAAACTCCCTCGGCTGCCAAAAGCCTGCAGTAGGTAGAGTAAGCTTTCCTGGGAAAAAACAACTGTCTGGGATAGTGGTACAAACCGTGATTTAACCATTGCAGCTCCTTTTGCTAGTACAGCTGTGCTACTGCAGGAAGAGCTATGTCTGTCCACAGCTCCCCAAAGGGGATCACGGCCTGGAGCGGGAAATCGGGAACATCTTACAGGTGTGGAGATGCTCCTCTGTAAAGCTGCCGCCCCGAGACTTCACCTTCCCCAGGTCTCCGCGGCTGCTTAGCAAAAGATTTTGCCTCTTCTGCGAATCCATCCTGGAAAGCCCGGGAGATTTTCCCATCTCGCCCTTTCCATGTTCAGCTCCCCGGGAACGGCGGCCACACGACCCTGGCGCTCACACCGGGCGCTCGAGAAGTGTTTGACATTTTGATATTGACGAAACAGGAACACATAGGGAGTTCTCCTGACGGAACAGCGGGTCCCAGGGTGAGGAGCCGCTGGGACCCCGCACCCCCGANGGCGCGGCGCCTCGGGGCCGGGCAGGGGCGGCGCGGCCTGGTCGTGGCGCGCTGGGTGTCCGGGAGCGGCCGAAGGGCCGGTGTCGGGGGCTCCGCAGCCGGGCACGATGTGCTGGCCCGGGGGCTGCTCGTGCTCCTGCCGGGCACGGCAGGGCCGGCGTGTGGGGCCCAGGCCGGGGCCGCGGAGCGGGCGGCGGGGGCTGCTCCGGGCAGGGGCCTAAGCGGGGGGCGCCGGGATCCCGCCCAGGCCTCCGACCCGCGGGGCCCCGGCAGGCCCTGCATGGCGGGGAGGGGCTCGCTGGCACCTGGTGTGAGGGTTCAGGCACCTCTGCGAGACAGCGGCGGTGTTGTGGGCAGCTCTGTGCCGTCTGTGCCCTGTGCCTGCAGCAGCGCTGAGAGAGGGAGTGCAAGGGGCTGCTAGGAACCAGGGGCTGCTCGGAGTTTTTCCTCAGGATTTCGGGCATCTCAGGGCCCATTAAAGGCTGTCAGTTTACAGGGAAACTTGGGGGTGTTGATGCTTCTTGAGCTGAGATTATGTTGGAGAATTTCTGGATAGTTGTTCTAGGATCTTGGTTAGCTCTATTCATAGAGGTGTTGTAAAGGAGGACCTTGCAAAGGTTCTCCTAGTAAAGGTCTTGTAAAGGTTTATCCTGTGTTTTCTCTGTAATACTGTTCTTATAGCTGAGGATTTGCTGTGGACTCCCAAATCGACTGACTTTCTCCCTTGCTTCTTGTAGGGTGAGACCGCAGTATTTAGAACATGTGCTGGTTTTGTTTGCCTAAACAAAAGAAAAATTTATTCCTTCAATTTAATTAAGGGGGCCCTCATTGGTTTCTCGCACAGTGTCTCATGCACCAGAGGGAAGAGTTTATAGTAGTACTCCAGGCTTTCTCCGTATTCAAATGTTGTCACAGCTTTAGCTACTACACCTGTACAATTTAAAGCAGTACTTTTCTGTAGCAGTGATCTAGTCTTAGGAAGGGTGTAGGAGGGGATCTTAAGATGTACTGGTGTATGCTTATTGGTATAAAGATATTTTGTACTTGCTGTTAATACTGTTCTGACAAGCAGTGTTAAAGACATATTAAAAAAATTACAATGTCACCTTTAATTGATGGAGTTATGATGGCATAAAAATTTGGTTAGCCAGCATTTAAATTAGTGGTGTGCAGACCTCTAATAAACTTGTCACTATGTAACTAGTATAATTTTTAATTATGTAGTTTGATGTAGATCTTTGTTTGTGTTTTTTTTATGAGAGTTTTAAGTCTGAGTAAAGTTCAGACTGTAAAGGTGTCTTATTGTAATTCTGTAGGTCTGAGACTGTCTCAAATAGTGCTTACACAGTAATGTTACACAACTTTTTATGAAGACTTTTTTCCATAAAAATCACCTAGAGCTGTCTCACAGAATATCCAGTGTAGGTAGTTGAAGTAAATACACAGTTGATTAAATAGACAGTTGATGTTGTGCATGTACATATATTATTGGCTGGCTATGAGATTAGAAATTTAAATTTAACAGTACTGTAGAAAGTGGCATTATAACAGAAATAGTGAAGCCCGTTATCCGGAGAATAAGTTCTTGTGAGAAGCAGCAGGGTTTTGTCTGCTTGGTCTTCTTGGAAACACTTAACTGAAGAACCAGCAGACGTATTCTGTGTAGCAGCTCTGTATTGCTAGATTGGTATTTATCAGATTGGAGGGACTGTGTGAATTCTCCAGTCATGGCCCCGAGCAGAGCTGGGCCCTGTGCTAACAACTGTGTTCCAGGCTGTGCTTGTTGACTCCAGCACCCAGGTGAAAGGATGACATAGACACTCAAGTGGGACTAAATGACAGGCAGCAGCTTTTAGAGGTAGTAAATAAGGTATGGATGGTTTCCAAGTGCCTAGGTGTAGGATTCTGTACCTGTACTTGCGGTATGTCAAAATCCTCTGTTTGGTTAGGAGAAAGGTAGGGAGACTTCACAGAGATCTGAGGATGCCCATGCAGAAACATGAGATTTGATGTCCCGTTTTTCTGCCCATGTACACATCTGCTCTGGCTCATCCTCCCAGTGGCTGTGGCCAGGTAGTTTGTCCAGCACAGCAAGTGCCATGGCACAGGCTCCTGCAGCTGTGGCCTGGCTCCTACCTGTCAATGCAGCACTGCCAGATAGAGCACTGCTGGCTCTGCCTTAGTCTTACCAATGTCCATATGGCCAGAGCCTTGTACCTTCAGGACAGAGCTTTCCTGCCCTTGAACCATCTTTGTCCTAGATCTGGAAGGGACACCACCCTGCCAGCATTCCTTGGACTGCTGAGAGCAGTCACCCTCTCTTACCCACTCTTCATTTGAGCTGGCTGAGCAGCACCTATAGAAGTGGTGTTCTTCACCTTCCCTGTTGAGTGTTACTGCTTCATCTCATCTTGAGGACAATGGTGTGCCCATGAATCAAGGCAGAGCAGTGAGCTGGTCCATTTTACTCAGAGCCATCTTCACTGCCTGTACAATTCTGAATGATTTAATGCAGTTAGAACTGTGTGTGGTAATCGAGGCAAGTGTGTGATTATCTACATCTTTATCCAGAGCCGAGTGCTAGCCTTGTCTCTATTTACATTATCTATTATATTGTCCGGTTTGTGTTCTCTGAAAAATATTTCTCTGCTGATAAATACATAATTTCTTACTGCAAACCTCAGCTGACAGGAAGTTGTAAAATTTAATATTAGAAGAATTTCATGTGTGACGCTGTCTCCTGTAATGTTAGTGTGCTTCATGACATTGTTATGTGGTGTTTAACTCAACAAGCTATTCTGCAAGGCCAGCTGTTTATACGTGTAATGTGTGGTGCATATGCATGTCTGTAGCAGTTGATATTAAATATTTGAGTTTTGGTTGTCCCATAGTAAAACTTTAGATTCTTGGCATTACACTTTGGATGGAGTAGTCAAGAGTGCTAGACAAGATGGTGCATGATTTTGTTTCCTCTCCTAGCTTACCAGAGATCTCTTTGAACTAATACTTTAAATCACTTTTAACTGGAGCTTCTGCCCCAGACCAGAATTAAGAATGCTAAACAACTGGCTGCTTTAAGTTGTCTCTTTTTATTTGGAAAAACCCTGATTTTTTGTGTTTCCTTCACCTCTCAGGTTAGCATGAATTACTGTTATAACTGCAGCAATCTTCTGGGTACCTGTATATTGACCTTTGGCCTGCGTGGGAATACTGAAATTATTTTATCCACTAAAAGAACATTATAGAGGGTGGAAGGCAACTTTAATTTTATGTTGTGATTTTTCCCTTGGATTTTATATCTCAACAGACTTTGTGTTTTTGTTCTGTTCCGCTGCAGTCAAGTGGATTTCACATGAGTTTGAAACAGAACTTACAAATGTCCTGACTTTCTTACTCTGTGTGCCTTCCTTTAGAGAAACTGCTGTGGAAAATAAATGTAGCTGAAGGACATGTTTGTTTACATTATGCAAAAATGGTGGCTATTTGCTTTCATTGTTTTTGTCTTTACCTTAGATTTTTTGGTAGTACACCTGTGTGCCATCACTGTGGGTTAAGATGCAGTTCTGTGTATTGGTAGATCTTGTTGTAATTAACATTTTTCTTACCAAACGAAGAAAAATACTCATGCTTTTGCCTTTTAAGCTTTAGTCATGTGTTTGTTGAATACCAGCAGTAAAGCAGACATTTTTAGGTGTCTTATGGTTCCTTTCATGGATACAGTCCAAGGTGGGATGATTCAGGAGCAGAACTCTCCTGGCCATTTGTGTCACATCAAGGGACAGAAGTGGCAGTCGGGTGGGGGCTGCATGCCTGAGCCTCTGGGATTGAGCTGATGTCACCAGGGTCCTTGGGAAGAGCAGGGATGCTTCCCACAGCCACAGCTCTTTCTGGAGTCTGAATGCAGTCAGGGTAAAGGCCTAGACTTTGTGGAGGTTGGTACTATTTTAGAAACGGCTTTTACCTGTCACATGCAGAGAACTTAACAGGCTTTTCCTTGAGTCCTGCCTGAAACAAAAGCACAGATGTCACATTGTTCAAATTCCTTTACTTAGCAGTGAAACTAGCAGGATCGTCTGTGCCAGTGGCTGGGAAGGGAAGGGTGCAAAGCAGTTGCTGGCTGAGGAGTGACTGTGTGGGTGCCCTCCTTGGGGGCCACAAGGAAGTTTGGGCAGCAAAGCTCATCGTGCCCTGCTTGTCCAGCTGGTAGCCACATGGGACCTTTGAGCCAAGTCTGAAACAGGGCTCTAACTGTGATCCTCAGCTCTCCAGTCCAGGCAGTGTGGGACAAAGGTTAGTGCTGTCTCCCATGAGTATTATCCAGGAGAGTGGAGCCCTCATTCGGCTATTATCTGTCCAAAAAATGGTGGTGGCCAGTGTGCAGAACTTATCTTTGAATCTGGGGTAACTAAAAACAGTGCAGAAGATAAGGAAAAACAATGCTGTAGTCAGAGCTGGTAGAGAAGTTCTAGCATTTTTTGTTCCTGAGGCTAGGAGAAAAAAAATACTTGGGGAAATAAAAGTCCAAGTATTTTATTTTTTATTTGTAGCTTTTCCCTGAAGTATCTATCAAGGAAAGGATATTGAATTAGAATATTCAAATTTGCTACTTCATGGTAAGAGGCAAATCCTCATTTTAAAATCAAAGTTATAGAACCAGATGTTAATTAGAATGAGTGTAGTTTAATGAATCTACATAATGTAGCTTTTAATTTGGAGAAGTTATTCTGTGTTTTAAAAGTAAGGTTAGCTGTCTTGTGACATCCTTATTATGAAAGGTATCTTGGATACCACACAAACTTGATCAAAGGCTTGCAGAATTAAATTTTTCCTTTTCCTCTTAATGCAAGAAAAACCAAGAAATAAGAGTACAAACTTGTTTAATTTGCTTTCCATTGGTTTTTATTTGTATGTATAGGAAAGACACGTATCTGTTAAATAAAATTCTATTGTCCTTTTTAGCCTGTGTTGAAGTTGAGATGTTTTAAGTGGACTGTGTTGCATTACAGTGAGCACAATTTCAGTGTCAGGTATTTGTTGCCTGATGACTGTAGATTTAAAGGTTATGTGCTGCTCTGTATTGCACTTAAAACAATAATAGAGTATTAGTGCTCAGTGTCTAGAAATAGCCCTTAAAAGTGCAGAAGGTCTGGAATCTGTTTCTGCTTGAAATGTGGGTTTTCAGTGTGCTGGAAGACGAGCTATAATAGGATAATAAAGACTCAGCAGTAATTCCATCTCTTGCTGTCCTGTAGCAGGCCTGCAAAGAGGTCCAGTCACTTAGGATGTGGAGTGTCTTGTCTACATTGGCAAGGTTCTGCAGAAGCATTCATCAAATAAAAAGAAAGGGCTTTGGCACTTCTTCACTAAAAATAAACCCATATTTGACCAGGAAAAATATGATTATTCAAGAAAAAGATTATGGCTGAACATATGGCTGTGATTTATTGCATCTTATATCTTACTGAATGTTGTACTGATTATTACAGTCCTGATTGTACTGTAATTAGCTGCTTGATTCTTTGCAATTTCAGTCTTCTTTTAAAAAGGTTTTATGTTGTTACTATCACTTAGGGAGCCCCAAGCATGGGAAAATCTCGTGTACATATGTAGAATTTAAATTTTATCATAAAAAGCATTTAAGCTGCAAGTTTTTGATCTAACAAATTGCACTCTTCTTTTATGTGACACACAGCACCTTTTGTGTTCCTGGGCATCCATGTTAAAGCCTATTTAAACGTGTTCCTTGACTTTTTGTGGTATGTCACTGATTTTGGAGTTTACCCTTGCAAGAGCAGGGCAGAACAAAGCCTCCTGAGGTTTTACTATGAAATGGGCTATGCATACTTAAGTGTACGTGTTTAAAAAACATCAAAATACTAAAGATTAAAATCACCAGCTTTGTAAGCAAAAAAGAAGAAAAAAGAAAAGAAAAGCTAAGGTAATTAAGTATGGCTGCCTTATAGTGCAGCTGAGTCTGTGGTGATGCAGCAGTCTGGCTGTGTGGAACTGATTAGAGGAAGCTGGTAATTGATAGAGAAAATTAAATTTGGGATTATTGTTTCATCTTCATTTGGGATTTCATTCAGTGGTTTGTTTTTCATATATCTGAGTTTACAATGTATTTTAAAAAGCTGCAACTAAAAATCCATTAGTCATTTCTAGAAGTTGTTCCACATGGCTTTGTCAGTGTAAGTGATTTTTGTGGAAGTGTGAGCTCAGTAGTGCAAGGTGCTGAATGTCTGCTGGAGCCAAGCATGGACAGCTGGGGTGCACAGGAGCTGCTCTGGTGGCTTGGCTTTACCTGGAACCATGTCTGAAAATCTCAGTTTCAGAAATGTGTTTGTAGTCAGAGGTCCAGTGTGACAAACTCAGTCAAGAGAGTGAAATAAAGCAGCAGCACATAATAGCTTTAAAAATTATATAGCCAAACTAATATTGCTCAGTTTGAAGTCTGCAGTCTGAGCTAAAAGTTTGGCTTCAGTTAACTGTTGTAGATACAGGGTCAATTTGGTTTGGGGGGGATTATTTTTATTAAAGGATACTTAAGCTAAGGGTATAATTCTATTTAGTATATTATGTGGGTATCAGTGTAAACCAAATGTGATGCAAATGCGATTTTTTCAATGGTGTAACTCTGAAGCTGGTAACTTAACTATTCTTATAAATAAAAGAAGTTCACACTCATCATCAAGCCACAGAAAACTGCTCCTGACTTTTAAGACAGATGAATTTGTGTTCTGAAGCATTAGTTCTTTTTTGTAATGGTAATGTGATTGAACACTAATTATCCTTTGGAATTAAGAGCTTGAGCACATACTGCTCCTAAATCATTCATTCTTTGGTTGCATTTTATCATGTCTTGGGATTTTTTTGCCCTTTTCCTCCATATTCCCTGAGAAGGAGCTGTTGAAATTACAGTTACAATAATGAACAGAATATACAAGTTTTGGTTCAAATACAGAGTAAACTAAAAATGAAATATTACAATGCCATATAAGAAATCCAATCCTGTCTTAAAATTTTGTCAGAACTTTAATTTACCAAGTTGTAACATTGGGAGTCTTTGCTTTGACTGTATTGAGTGAACTGTAGAACTGAATTTGGGTGTAGTGCAGGAGCTGTGATTGCTTTCTCCTGATGAGCTGTTAGTTTTGTGTAACTCAGACCCTTGAAATCCTGAGTATGCTTCTCCTCATCAGAAATATCCTTGGGAATCCCTCTCTGCTGATAAACAGCAAGTTTGCATTCAGTTCTGGGCTAGACCAGGGCGGGATGGCTGGGTCTGGGCAGGAGGCCTGGAATTCCAGAGCTCTCACCTTGGCTACTCACTCCTCCGCGTACCTCAGGCACAGTTACCTTTTTTTTTTCTTAGCTTCGGTTGCTGCACCTGTGAAATGGAGACAATGCCTCCTTACAGGAATGTTTTGCAAATTATGTAGGTGGAGCTGAGAACCTTCAAAGTGAAAAATCTCTTTAAAGAAAAAGAAGTGTTTAAGGTATTTCAGTCCCTTTCTGCCATCAAGAGGCCCCTCAGGAGATCCCGTTCCAGGTGTGGCCCTGGTCTTGCAGTAGCTGGGACCAAAGGGACACCAGCCTGCTGCTCAATGGTGCTGAACTGTTCAGTGGCCTGCTCTGCCCCACCTCTGGAGGAACTTGATCAGATATTTTGATATCCTGATTACTTGGGAAAATTATAAAGATACTGATTTAAAAAACATTAAGAGACTGTTTTTTATTTAACTGTGGTGGTTTTTTTTTTTGTCCAGTAGACATTTCTAGTTACAGTATTGTCTGTTTTCACTAGAACAAGTTGAAATCATCACAGAAGGATAAAGTGCGTCAGTTTATGGTCTTCACACAATCTAGTGAAAAGACAGCAGTGAGTTGTCTGTCTCAAAATGACTGGAAGTTAGATGTTGCAACAGACAACTTTTTCCAAAATCCTGAACTTTATATACGAGAGAGTGTTAAAGGATCACTGGACAGAAAGAAGTTAGAACAACTGTATAACAGATACAAAGGTGAGTACCCTGAACTCTAAGGTTTATTTCCTACTTGTAAAATTCTTATTTACAGTGTATTGGTGATGCTGTGCTCTTGTGCTGGGAAATCTTAACTGACTCTTTCAGCTTTGTTTTTCTATGCTAATAAGACAAATTAGAAGGGAAATGCAGGTAGGTTTCTGCTTCACAAGGATTACTTTATGTGCTCTGAATGTATCTACATTTATAGGACATTAGGGTCTGAGCTGGAATTGTGTGTACAGTGAGTAATTGTAATGGTTAGTGAGGATTTTAGGTAAGTCTCCTGGGGCAGGCACATCACGCAGGACTTGATCTTGACAAAGGAAAAGGTTGCATACTAGGAATTGGTTCTACCTTACTTTTTATTTAGCTTGTTCTTATTAACAGGTAGTTACAAACAGTGTAGAAGAAAAAAAGTCTCTGTATCTGTGATACAGCCGGCATTCAACTGATATCTTACCACATAAAGTGGAGTCAGCAGAGCAGAACAAATCCTGTGTTTTAGCACTTAATCTGGAAATGAGTGCTCTGTTTTCTGTCAGTTTTCCTGTGTTTTATATGTATAATCCAAATACCGTTTTGGTGAAGTCTGTGTTGGCTTGCTTTCATAGATCTTTGTTAGAGCAGTTGAAATGTGAGCATCTCACTTCCAGACCAGATGTTGATTCCTTTGTGGAAAGAGGAGTGGGCCTGGCTGACTTGGAATCGCTAGCAGCGTGACTTCCCTCTGGAGGTTACCTTGTCCAACCTCCTGCATGCTGGAAACCTTATGGGTGCCAGGAAATGCCCAAATCTCCTCTTGGGGTAGCCGTGGATGGGCAGATCTGGGTGTTGGTACAGCTTGGAAATGAACACTGCAGAATGGCTTCTAATGGAACACAGCTCATCAGTCTGACCAAAGAGGCCAATAATTGAATGTGCTGTGGGGAGAGAACCACTGTGCTCTGTAGGGAATGAGTCAGAAGATCCTGCATATTATTAGGCAGAAAACAAATGTTTGTGGTGCTTTTGTCTCTCAATGAAAATAACATGAGCTTCATTGTATGGGAGGCTTTATTGCAGTAACTGCCTCAATTGTTAAAGCTTAACCATTAGGCGCACTCATTTAATTTTGTTTTTAAAATACTCTCATATAAGCCAAAAATGGCTTCTTGAAAATGTTTCTTTGTCTTAAATATACTTGTTGAAGAAATCAGCTTTTTCAAGTATCTGTCTTTCTTGATACTTATTTTATGTCCTGAAGATCCTCAAGATGAAAATAAGATTGGTATAGATGGAATACAGCAGTTCTGTGATGACCTAGCTCTTGACCCAGCCAGCATCACTGTACTCATCATCGCATGGAAATTCCGGGCTGCAACACAGTGTGAATTTTCAAAGCTGGAATTCATGGATGGAATGACTGAGCTGGGGTAAGTGCTCACTGAGAGTTAGCTGGTGACAGTGTGATCCAGTGTCCTGTTTTGGGGAATTCTCAGTCTTGGTGTCCTTTCTGAGATGTTTCAGAGCCCAGCATCGCTTGTCTGCCTCTGGAAAACACAGCCCTGCCTTGGTTGTGTGAGCATTGTGTGGTGGTTGGCACAGAGCTGCTCCCGCAGGTAGAACAGGGATATTGGGCAGACCTGGGGTTTCTCTGCCTTGTGCGAGTGCAGGAGTCTTCATCACATTTTCCTAAAAATTTTGTGGATTGTAGAACCTGATATATCAGGTATATGTGCAAATATAATGTGAAGAAATAACAAATAAATGAAATTCTTGTAGAGGTGCAGACTCATTAAAGGCTTCCTGAATTCTGTTTTGATAATCGTGTTCTACAAACAGTTTATAGATTTTTGTTTAACTCATGGTTTTATGGCAAAATGAATAATAAATAAACAAACAAACAAACATGCTTTCTGAAATGCAGATGTGACAGCATAGAAAAACTGAAGGCCCAGATTCCTAAAATGGAACAAGAATTAAAAGAACCAGGAAGATTTAAAGATTTTTATCAATTTACTTTCAACTTTGCAAAGAACCCTGGACAGAAAGGTTTAGGTATGTATTCTAATTCATAAGCATTTGTTCATAAATATTGGAAATTATTGATTAAAGCAGTAAATGAATGTATTATTGTCATCCAAGGAGTCTGAAAGATAATCTCTCTTGGGATAAAATACATGTCTGTGTTTTGAAAGATAGATGTCAATTTAAGGTATTCAAATTGATTATTAATAAAGGCTACAGAATTTTATGAGAGTTTATTCTTTCACTCAGAGTGAGTGCAGTTCTCAGTAAGTACAATGGATTATGGTCTTACATTAAAGACATAATTGGACCACTTAGAATTCGCAGCACTGAACAGATTAATTGAATTTTTCCTTTTAGGATAAATTGAAGCTATAAAACCATTTTCTGTGTAAGCACATTTATTTGTACAGTCCCTTGTAACCAAAAATACTTGCAAATGTCTTGGCAGGATAGAGTTGGAATGGTACAAATGGATTCCTGTGTTCTGGGCCTGATGCCTGCTGGTACCTACCTACAGAGTTTTTACCCCCTTACCTCACTGAAGGTTTTTTTGTCATTATTTCAGAGTTCACATGCTGACTGTGGCTTTGGTTGGTGTAACAGGTGGAGTGGAAGAATAATTTATTAAAAATAATTTCAGAACACCAGTTTGGATGGAATTAAAGGAATAAATTGTAGCTCTGTCTATTCAAAAATACAAAAATGATGGAATAAAAATTGCTTTTGAGCAGTGATGTTGAACAGCCAGAATGTACATTCATTTCTCTACAGTGTATTTAGCTATTAGCCATAACTAGCATTTCATGATCCTGTAACTTCTTAAGTTAAGTTAATTGTTCTGATTCTGAGAAGTAATAAAATATGGAAAGGCTGGTAGGTTCCTCCTTGGCAGCTTTTGAATTTTTCTCAGTAATGAAAATGCTCTAAACTGGCTGCCACTGGACAGCTTTGCATTCCCAGGCTGTGTAAAGATAAACTTTCTGCATTAGTTTTATTAGCTTTTATGTACAGACCAACTTTTGGCTTAAAATGAGTATGGAAAATAAATAAATAAGCAAAAGCTCTATGTCCTTCCTTGACATTTTGCTGTATCTTGTTTGTTGTTTTCACTGGATTATGAATTTCATTGTATCCAAAGGAGCTAAAAGAGCTGTTAAACCATCTGAAAATACTTGTGCATGTTTGTAGTAATTTCTGAATCATGCAAATAAATGAATAGGCTGATTTGTATTTTTGTAGAAAGTAATAATATTTTTTAGGCTGCTACAACAAGGAAAATGTGGACAGCAGCTGAATTGTGGAATTAATTTCCCAGGGAAACTTGATTCACTTGCTTTATTTCTCATTCATCATAAAGCTGCTTCATGCAGGTTAAGCTCTAGCAGTGGCAGACAAGTACAGCTTTCTGAGATCCATATAGCATATGCATAGTGTAAGATAGGTTTTTTTAATTGTTTTTGTTTTTAAGTCTGGGTCTGGAAGTGATGTAGAACTGAGCTTAAAGTCTGGATGCTTACCAGCCCTTTTGGTGCTTATAAATACACAGTTCTAGGCATGAATTTAGAACAGGGCAGAATAATTCTGGAAACCCTGGAGCAAAAGAATACTGGGAAAAGTACAGAGCTGCAAAGTAAGTACTGCTAGTTAGGCAATTAATTTTGGTGTGTCTAAATAACTGCTTGTAGGAACTTGCAAATTGATTTTAATGTATATTGGCCTCTAATCTTGCAAACACTGTGCAGTAGTTCAGACACAGTTCTGGAAATATATTTCCTCTGCATCATTCTTTACTACTGTGTAAGTATTCTGGGTGTCTGAAAAGTTCTTGTGATATTTGCATCTCATTGGAGAATACCCTGTAGCTGGTGTTCATCTCAAACATTGTTTGCTTCTCTTACATCTCTGGATAAAATACAGAATGGAGGATGTAATTTGAGACTCTTACATTTGATCCAGGAGGATTTCACTGAGCATTCTCATGCTTACAAAAACCTAAAATGATATCTTTACCTTCCAATTATATTTTTACCTTTATATCTTTATCTTTACCTTTATAATTTATTTTTAAAAATGTAGTTTGTCCCAAGGCATTGTGTCATCATGCTTTACATGTTTGGACTCATACAGTGAGTTTGAGGTTGCAGCATCCTGAGTTTAGCTTTTAACAGCCTTTGCTTACCCACAAGAATGATCTCAAAATTGTATAAAAATGTCAGAATGTACAGTTTGTTTATAGTGATTGTTTACAAACCACTGTGAAATGCAGTGATTTGATGACTTTGCCTTTTTGTATGCACACATTAAAGCAGCACAAGTAAATAAAACTCAGTTTTTAATGTTTCCTTGAGGAATTGACCAGCTTCCTCTGAAGTTAGAAAGGCAGTAGTTTTAGTTGAAAGCTAAAATGCATGTTTTTGTACCTGAATCTCCTGTTAAAGAGAGATTTTGAGCCTCTACAGTCTTGAGTGAGTTGCCGTTTTCAGATACAGCTTTATTTACTGAGGAGTACTGTCTAATTTGTCTCTGCTTCTTGAGATTCAAACTTACACTTTTGTCTGAAATCAAACCTCTTTGCAGCTGCTGGAAAATCTTTCACAAATTTTATTCTGTTCTTTAGTCAGGAGGTATTATAATTTGACTCTGTTCTTTGAGAACTTTTAATATCAGATGCTAAACAATTCAGAAACTCCCCATCAGCTTCTGTTTTCCCTCCAGCAATGCAGATTTCATACTTTGTTTTGTTTGCTGTTGGTTTCACCTCCAAGATCTACCTCCCTGGGTTCTTTTAAATATTTGGGCATCCTGGGGGAAGGAAGGGAGTGGAGTTCTTGGGTTATTGGTGTGGGTTTTTTTCTTTTTTTTTCCTGAGGTTTGCAGTTGATCCTGTGCCTTCTCCCCCTGCTTCCACGAGGGGATTGTTTATAGAAGAAATTTGCTAGACTGCCAAATATATAAGAGCTTTTGTTAAAGGCCACTTACCTTGGCAGCCTTTTGGGGTCACTCATATCCTGTGGCTGAGGATACTGAATTTGGTAATTCACAGTGAGTGGTGGTTGGTGCTGCAGTACCGAGCAATTCCCTGGTAATTGCTGGTAGTGCAGGTGACCCTGGGCAGAGCTGTGGATTCCAAAAGTCTTTGATGTGCTCACAAGCTCCTCTCTGCCCCTTTGGCTCTCCGCAGGGAGGGGGAGCTGGCTTTGTCCTTCCCCTCCATCCAGACCAACTGAGATTTTTTGGGAGCTGCTGCGCTCCAGCAGCTCTGACAGGCAGGGAGCTGCTCTCAAATGTGTTAGGTCAGGCTTCACTCATTCCAAACAAGCAGGAATTTAACAGGGGGCTTTGAAAGAAGAAAAAAAAACCCTAATTCACAAAAAACACCCAACAAACAAAATGAAAGAAGTCCCAAACCAAAATGGCCAAAAACTACCCCAAACCACCAACAAAAAAAAACCCAAACAAAAGCAAAACCTCAACCCAACCAAAACAACACCAGCAACAAATCCAACTCTCTTCTGTCTGCTTAAGGATACCACCTAAAGATTCTTTTTCAAAAGGAAATCTTGACTGCAGAAATGAGCATTTCTCAAAAAAGCCTCATTACAAAGGCAGGGTATGTAATAAGGTTGCCCTAAAAACTAAATCATTAAAAGTTGGTTTTATCTAAATTGTATTTTATGCATTAAAAAAAAAGAAAGTCTCAGTACAAAATATTACAAATTTTCTTTTCAAGCCAATAGCATCTTTAATTGAAAATATTTTTCTGACCTCTAACTAAAGTATTGTTAGATAGCAAAAGGCATATGAAATGTCCTGGGGGGTTTTGGATATGTTAAGTATTAATATCGGCAATTTTCAGTTCTGTAAAATATAAAATACATGTGTAACACTTTATTTATGGTTGTCATTTTGTAAAGGATCCATGAGTATATTTGCATTAGTTTATCTTGTCACATTTATGGATACATGGTTCATCCTGGTGTTAGATACTTGTGGAGATTATATATTTGATATGTATATCTCTAAAAGTAATATATTTTAATATTACAGATTTAGAAATGGCCATTGCCTACTGGAATTTAGTACTTAATGGAAGATTTAAATTTCTAGACTTGTGGAACAAATTTTTGTTGGTAAGTTTAAACCTTTACATAATCTGGACTGCAGTATTTTCAGAACTTGGAAGATAAACATGTTTAAGTTACTGAGTAGATGAAATAGACTGTCTTGACCTAAATCCCAGGTATTCATAGTGTGTACAAGAGAAATATGTTTTGGGGATATGGATGTGTCTGAGACAGTAAAAATAAATGTATAATAGGGTTTTAATTTATTTTTTTAAAATATATATTTTCTACCTCTCCAAACAGGAACATCATAAAAGATCAATTCCTAAGGATACCTGGAACCTTCTTCTAGACTTTAGTACAATGATAGCAGATGATATGTCTAATTATGATGAGGAAGGTAAACATTGCAATTTTCTCTCTTTAACTTCTAACTGTGTTGTACATTACATTTATCACTGTGTATCTGCTTTATAATCTCAAAACCAGCTCCATTAGAGTATTACTGGTGATCTGAAGTCCAGTTAGAGCTGCTTTAATGCATGTTGTAATCATCTCTCTTACTGATGTTTTAAAAAGAAATGCTGAAGCTTTAATGGAATCCATTTTCTTTTTTTGTTCTGTCTAAGCACAGACACAAATTCTTTCTTACTGAGACAACCCCAAATTGTTTTTTATTGAGACAAACCCTGCTATATGTCCATTTAAAACCCACAGATTCTCTCTTGGTGCAGTTCTTGGCATCTTCATCCAAGTAACTGATCCATGGTTTGTTCAGCTCTGTGTAGGGTCCTCTGGGTATTTCATTTCATAGCTGAGAATGTTTTTCAGTCTGGTTGCTTCAGTTTATGTGAGGCTTGGACATGTTTTGACATAGAAGTGAAGCTGGCAGCACACAGGGGTTGCTGAACAGAACTCACTTCCTACCAAATGTGTTTCTTGTAAACTTTTGTATTGATCTTTCCTCTTCAGTCCATGTGCAGCCAAGAACAGCTGATTACCCTCAGCCCTTGGCAGCACATCAGTTCAGTGAGCGGGGGAACTAAACTTGGGATACCTCCGGAGCAGAGGGCAGCAAACTTCTCCAACTTTATTAATTATGGACTGTCCTCATTCCCTTTGAGTCAGGATTTTGGTCAGTTTTTTGCTTTTTTTATGGAAGATGATCCTTGGAAGTGATGTGTATTAAGTGGCTTTTAAAGGAAGCAGAAATCTTTAATCGGCTTTTAAATTTCAAGCAGGAAAATAAAATTACATTTTTTTGTTTCAAACTCTGCCTGATTTAATACTGGAAAGCAAATAGCTTGTCTGGATATGAAGCTTGTGAAAGAATGCCTTGTTGAATCAAGTTCTTACATTCTGGTGTTTTCTTCTTGTAGGGGCATGGCCAGTTCTTATTGATGACTTTGTGGAATTTGCACGCCCTCAAATTGCTGGGACAAAAAGTACGACAGTGTAGCACTAAAGGACCCTTCTAGAGTGTACATAGTCTGTACAAATACCTGAAATGGAAAATTGCACAGTCAATTTCTGCTGGCTGGACTGAACTGAAGATCAATCCTCACAATATGGCTGAGGGTTGAGACAAACCTTTAAGGATACATCTTGGACCATATCATATTTCATTCTTCTACTGGTGGTTTGGGCTTTTCTTCTAGTCTGGACCACTCTTGCCCGTTAAAATTCCAACACTGTGGATTTCATCATGGATTTATTTTTTGTTGGTGGATCACCCTAGTTTCATCTCCCATAAGCCGTAGAAGCTTTATGATTATTTTGAGGTTTCTGATTTCACATAAAGCACAACGCTGGTTGGTCATCATCAGACAACTGTTGTATGGCATCTGAATTATACAGATCAACGTCAAAACAATTTTTAAAAGAATCCTTAAATATACACTTGGGGCTAGTTGCAAAGACTGTACTGATAGCACTTCCTGCAAGAGTGGTATATTTAAGTGTACTGGGTCCGAGTTTTTTCTTTTCTGGAAAAGTGCAGGTGTCATCTGAGTTTGAGTGTCTGGTCACAGCAGTGCCAGGAGTAACCAAGGAGCCCCAGGGCTGTTGATTGGGGGTCTCTGGTGCTTGGCTGAGATTTGCTGGTGGCTCAGCTGCTCTGGGGACAGCTGGGGGACGACACAACTCGAGCACTTCCACGCCGTGGGCGATGGCAGAGCCTGCCCTGGGCTGAGCTGTGTCCTCACAGAACCAGCATTCTTTAGGTTATCTCTAAGAAATCAGATTTCATTACAGTTTTGAAATGCTTATCTGTCTGTCAAAGAAAGGTTTTTCATTTCTGTGGAAATCAAACACTTGAATATACTGAATTTGTGTCTTAACTGTTTGCTACACAATACAGTATTTTAAATTGAGACATGTGACTTTTATGGCTGAGGTGTGACAAAGCAAATGGCCCTGTTGTACAAGAAGCTGGTGAGGTTGATGTGAATCTGGGTTTTGAAACCATTATCCTGGTAAGTTAAATCTTCATAACATAGAGGTACTGCCATTATGGATGACACCCTTTTTTAAATTATTTTGCTGAGTTTTCCTTAAATTGACACATCACTGGTTGCCAAATACAGAAATTAAGAGTAAAGCTTTCCCAAACAAGCACAGATCCAACTACTACACTGGCTTTGTTTAAATTATTTTGTGGATCATCACTACTGTCTTGCTGCGTTTGACTAAATTGCTTCATTTGGATCAAAGCAGGTTTTATCAGATGCAATTCTTTAATAATACAAGAGCTCTTCAGCTGCTTTTATGGTCTTCTACTCCTCAGAGTTACTTGTGAAGAGATGTGATAAATCCTGCTCTGGAAAACAAGCTGGAAAGAACGAGCTCCAGGAGAGGAGACAGACCATGCTTACAAGTGAGGAGAGGGGATTTAAGTCCCTGCTCTAAATAGTGCCCTGATAAGGCCAGAATTATTTTTGAGATGAGTCATTGGTACTTGCACTAGACTGCAGCATGATTTTATGCAGATGCTAAAAGTATTTTAGGGAAAAATTGACTATTAAACAGCTAAAATTTTTATTTGTAATATGTGTACAAAGGCTGGCTCCCCTTACAGCAGTGCCCTTTTGGCAAATCCAGTTGTGCATTTATTCAAAAAATACAGTTCCTCAGAAACATCGCAGACTCCAGCTACCGGAATTGGCTACGCCAAAAACTGTGTGTTTTGCTGCTTTCAGTATTTCCTTTCTCAGTTTTGTGTAAATAAAAATGGGGACTTGAAATCATGGGGGTGGGGGGGGAAGAAAAAAAAAAGCTCGACAAGGTTATCTCTGCGTGCTGTTTTCTGTCTTGAGGGTTTTGGTACTGTTTCAGATTGATTAGTTCAAGTATGCTGTGTTTGGAGAGCAGAACTGACTTGCTTTTCATCCCAATACAGACTTGTCCCTCCAAAAAGTCTGTGATTGGGCAGTGGCAAAATGCCGTGGTGTTTTAGAGACTCTTCCTT
Source organism: Rhabdornis inornatus (assembly GCA_013397075.1). Lineage (NCBI taxonomy): Eukaryota > Metazoa > Chordata > Aves > Passeriformes > Rhabdornithidae > Rhabdornis > Rhabdornis inornatus. The sequence goes on along the minus strand of VWZS01004114.1, from coordinate 2,900,081 downwards.
TTGAATGCAAGATCTTTCCAACAAAATAGTGTTGTCATCAGTTTGGTACTACATGCTTATAATTACTGTGTAATTATAAAGAAATACATAAAAACTTTGACTAATTATGTTGCAGAAAAGGGTTATTCGTGCTATCATGGCATCTTAAAAGTTTTTCAAAATGACTGAAGTTGAAAGAAACATTGATTTAACAAGATGTTGTTCTAAGGACAAAATGCCTGGTTACAGGGAATATTTTGTACTGAAACGTGCTTCGATGTGGCCATGTGGTTTTTTCCTTTATATATGTGTGGGGTTTTTTGTTTTTTGGTTTGTTTTTTTTTTTTTTTTAAGAATGCAGCCACTTGCTTACTTGGATTGCTTTAATTCGTAAGTGCTTATGTCTTCAATTTGATGATCTCCCTGGAAATGGATCGATTTAATTTTGCCAAATGTTAAGGAAAAAAACAAGGCGGCAAACATCAAGTTTGTAAACTGTTTTTATACATTAAAATATGTACAAAATTAGAAGTGCCCTGATATAAAACACTTAATCTTGAGATTATATTTAGTAAAAACCCATCATTTACATATCTCTGTAAGTTCAAAATGTAACTTCTTACAATCCCTCTCATTACCAACAGAGGCAATAAAGCTCCAGTGAAATTGCCATGACTGAGGTTTGAACTGCATTGTTTCAGTGTATTATTTGTAAAACTTGTTTCTGGAATGTGCTTTTAGGGAGTGGGGGGGAAAAAAGCATGAAATATGTGTGTTCTGCATAAAATACAGTTCAGGGCAAGTCTTTTTTTCGGGGGGAAAAAAAAAATCTAAAAACTGCTCCTCCATCTTGCCTGTTGCTTGTTCCCAATGTTTACAATTCCCACCTGGAGCTGATTCTCCCTGCCCTTGGCCCCAGCTTGTGAAGGAAGACACCACACACACTGCAGTGGTTCTGCTATGCCTCCAGTACAGCAGTAAAGCCACTTTTTTATTGATCAACCTGCTAATAAATAACTTATGACTTGCCTCAAAACTGTTTTACAATTAAATCCATACTGAGACATCTTTATTTAAGACAGGAATAATTTTTTTAAAGAATGCATTTAATAAACTTTTGTCATTCACACTTTTTTTAAAATAATGTTGCCAGAAGTCTCTGTAGATTTTATTTGAGGATGGTAAATTGAGGTGGCTTTTAAACAAAATCCAGTGATGCCCTTCAGGCTCTGAGCTCTCCAGCAGCTGACCACACCATTAAATGCTTGATGTAATTATAATTTCATCTGTCAAAAATAGGCCTTAGCTTTGTAAATATGGAACTGGTTTAGTACCAATATGTAGAAGTATTTGCAGAAATAAACACCAAGAATTTTGTTCCTAACTATGCACCTGTACCTCAGGCCCAAGTCTGATCATTTAAATTGGTAGACAACTCAAGACGCAGCTTGTGGAAGTTCTCAGTCAGCAAAAGCTGCCTAAATGCCATTTGAATGTTTTGCATGAAACTGCAACTGTTTCTTTTCTAAACTCAATTCTATGTTTTTGGAATATAACATTTCAAGCCTTTTTCAGCATTCAAAGGACAACTGGCAGGAGTCTGAGGGGGCTGTAAAAATTGTGTGGGGAGAGGCCCAGGTTTGTTCTCTTCTTGCTGGTGACTTCTCTCCATCCTTGCTCCTGGGCCAGGCTGCAGCAAACCTGGCTTTGCTCTGCCAGCTTTTCCTCTACCACTTACATAATTAAAACAATGACTCGGCTAGAAGTGAAAGTTTTATTTAATAAATATAATTTTCATAAACCATTTTCAAAACAACTACTGACCAAACTGTACAAGGGGCAAGCACACAGCCTCTCTGTCAGAGCAGCAAAAATAACACGAGGCAGCCACAGTGTCAGAGGTCCAAAATTCTTCGTATTACTTATTGCTCATTTCCTGTGGGCAACGCCCCCTATCTGCCTCAAATTAAGGACCAACATCTTTTAAAAGGTAATTCCTGCAGAGATGAGACCATTCCAGTTTTTTCTTTCAAAGAAGCAAGCTCAATCCCACTTCAGTGAAAAAACAGGAGTCTAAATGATGATTTGTTATTTTTGAATGCATAAAACCTGAAATCTGTCACAGGAACTGCAGTTAGGAATTGTAAAAATATATTCTTTGAGATATAAATAAGATCCTCCTGCAGCAAGGTGCGCCTCATTTTTAACCATTTCCAACGGCATGCTCTACAGATCACCTTTTATCCTGTTGTCAAAATGTAAAAAGGGTGAGAACCTGCTGCTGTTTGAAGTGATTTCCTTGAGGACTGCAGCGGAGAGGTGAATGAACCCCCAGGCCAGGGAGGTGCCCGCCGGGGTCTCTTTCAGCCGAGCAGCGCCGTTTGTGTCCCCGCGTCCCGCAGCGCTCTTCGCCCCTCGGCATCCCTCGGAGCCGGGCAGTGACAACAAGGTCCCCTAAGGAGTACCAGGCGGCCGGGACGGCACACACGGCTCTGAGCGAGTCCTGACGCCTTTGGAGCAGCACTGAGCTGAAGGGAGAGAGAAATCCAGAGAAAGCAGAAGCCTGGCACATCCCGCTCATGCAACAGGAGCTGACACAGCCACGAGCATCCCCAGCACCCCGGCCCTGCTCCTGCTCCAAACCGAGGCATTCCCAGAGCAGAAACCAAACCGTGCCACTGGAAACAAACAACAGAAGCAAGGAACGTGCCAAACAACCAACAATAAAAACGTTTGCAGAAAAAAATCCCAGCCCAGAGCTGCAAAGGAGAGAGTCTGGCTGGGAAATAATTTAGGAACAGGATAAAGGCTAAAATGAGTCCCTGGTGAAAGGTTTGCCCAGCTCCAGGAATGGCTCCTTTAAGCAGTGACATCTGTGTACAATCTGTGTAAAAAGCAGTGGCAAGGGCAGTGACCATGGTGAGTTATTAGGAATTCTACACACAAACCCAAAAAACCCCCAAAAAACAAACAAACAAACAAACAAAAAACAAACAAAAAAAAACCACACAAAAAAAAGAACCTTGAAATAAGTGGTTCAAAAGCACATTTTGCTTCAGCACGTTGGAACACAGAATTTCACCAAAATCACAAATCTTTAGCAGTACAGCAATAGCAGATAGAACTATGAAAAATAATTTAGGCTGCAGCTTTGAGACACTTGTCTAGCACTAGAAAATGGTATTTTATTCCAATATAGGAGTTACACTATCATAAAAATGTTTGAAAGTATTACCAAATATTTTCAATAAGAAATTATAGGTGCTTAATATGCATTCTAAGTTGCATAAGCTTTTCTTAAATCATTCCAAAAATGAAAAACCAAGGTTCTCAGCATTCCTTCCTTTGAAGATTCTGTCCCCCTTCCCTGCTGTATTCTTAAAAAATGCAGAGTATTTTTAAGTGGAATATTTATATTTTAGTTTTTGAAGCAATTCAGAACGTCTGAGGTTTTTTCCCACTGCATCCTCTTAAAAAGCATGAGTTTGGCAACTAAAATTCTTTTCCTAAGTAAGAAAACCAAACCCTGTTTTTCCCAGAGGCAGAACTGACCTGCAGAGAACATGACCCCATTCAGGAGCAGCTGTGGAGAAGGTGCTTCCTCAGGGACAGTGCACAGTAAAGTGAGTGTACACCACTCCTGCTTTGAACTACAAACGTCTACTAGAGGCTTTGATGGATTTCAAGGCTAAAAGGTAAATAATAAAACTTTTCCTCCCCACGTCAAAGCCTCCCGCACCTGTTCACACTTGCATTCACTTGGAGGTGAATGCCAGCATTACACTGAATTTTTTCAGCTGGATTTTTCAGTTTCCCTCATAAAGGACTCTGCACCGTGCCCAGGGCACAGTGAACTGGTTCCGACACTTCAGCTATCAAAGAAATACACAAAGTCTTTCTTCCTTGAATAGGAGCATTTTTAAAAGATTTGTGACAATACCACAAAATCTCAGTGACTTCCACACAAAGTATTTGTCACACCAAAAAATCTGCCCTTAAGAAAACCACATCTATGCTCTTACTCAGTGAGACATTACTGATTTAGATTTACTGCAAATAGAAAAAGATACCTTGGCCGAGGGATGGATTCTTAAGTCCTTCCTGAATTGTTTAAATGCAAGTTTCTTCGGTAACCTTACAAACACTGGGAAAAGGGAAAGTAGGGAGAAAGGGAGGAGAGGAGATGGAAGGTTTTAAAGAAACACATAATGAGTGCAAATTATTCTTCAAATACACGACTGTGCTGCTTTTGTGCATATCTACTCAACACACTGGTGTGCTAAAAGCCAAAATACATCACCTACAGAGCTGGGCCAGTGGAAATGCTTGGAGTGGGGCTTATGGCAAAGCCTCTGCCTCCCCTCACACAATGAACCTGTCTGGGTCTCAGGGCAGGACACATGGACCACATGGATGGATGAGGGCACATGGTGACACACACTGACAGGACAAACAAGCACTGCTGAAAAGTGAAACACTCTGGCTGAGGTGTAAAATACAGCTAAACAGCAGATATCTGATTAGAGTAGTAAAATAATTCTGTATTTCCTAGGTATCCATGGGAGCATGAAGAGTCCTAGGAGGAGAAACTACTAGGAAGAAAATTACTATTTTAAACCCAGGTTTAATATAGATATGAAATACAAAGGAAGTTATAGGAGTTGGTGAAATCTAAGTGTATGTTGCTCGCAGTGCAGATCCAGGAGGGGACTGGATGGATGACAATCAGGTTATTGCCTCTTCAGTTGGATCCAGGTTTTCAGCCCTATGCAGTGGGATTAGTCACATGTTCATACCTGCTGCATGAGAAGACAAGGCTGTTTTAATGTTTCTTCATACCCTGGGCACTCGCTGGGGGAATCTAGTGCACACTGACATTTTCAACCTCAAGCTTTGCTGCACTCAGGCATCTGAAGACATGATACAGAAATGCACTATGAATGCTGAATTAAACAATTATTTAAAAGGTAAGTCTGCTGTATTTTGTGTCTTCTCCTTGTCTCATAATTTATTTTTAAAGCTTCCTTATTTCTGAACTGATCTTCATCTGTAACAGTGGGAAAAATCCCTTGTATGCTGCACGTCCAAGTAATTATAAATTTAACAATAAAGCTGCAATGACAATTTCTTTCCTACATAGATGTTGCCTTGAGCACTGAGATCTTGTAAACTCCACCATACCTGTAGCCTTCAGGTCTGAGTGAAGCTGCCAGGCACTAATGCAAAAACAAAGCTCCAAGAGGAGAGCTGAAATAATCCCAGTTAAAGTCATGGGCAGGAAAATGAACGGCAGAGCTGTTTATAGGTAAGGAGCAACTGAAGGATCTGATCCCAGGAAAGCGGAATCTGTTCCTTTGCTCATTGAACTTGGGACAATTTGGGATGTCAAGAGGGATACACTCCCCTGGCAGCATCCCAGTTACAGCCAGCCAGGTTTGCAGCAGCCCAGATTTAGAGTTTTCAGCCAGAGCTAATTTTAAGATGGATCTTTACACTTTAAACTGTCCGACAGGACGAGTACTCCTGTTACTGATGGGATGTCATGTCAGAGGTGACAAAAGGGGGTGTCCCAGAGCAGCAGCACTTTTCCCAGTCCCCAGCCATGAACAGCCCCGTTCTAAGGCACCCTTGCAGCACCTCCACTTCATCTCCCAAATCCCAGGACAAGCAGTGGGTCCAGCCACCCTGGCTGAGGGAACAGTGCAGTGTTGCTGCTCCCCAGCCCCCCCTGTGCAGACACATCTGCAGGGGGGCAGGGGAGGCACCTGCAGGATGCACCACCCAGAGCTCAACTGTGCAATTTGCTTTTATTGGCATACTTAGGTATCAAAACATTGCCATCAAGGTCTCGGATCCTTCTGATAGATGAAGATAATTAAGCATTAATTATATCTTCAAAGTACAACATGACCAAATATAAATACATGAAAAAGAACAAAACATGCAAAAATTCCCCAACTTTAAAAGGATTAATAATTCAAAAAATTTATGCTAGTGCGACTTCCGCTCAATCCGCCAATTCTTAACAAATTTTTCCATGTCAGGATCCAGAACTGCCAACAAAACACATGGGGCATAATAAAAGATGACTGGTTTCTGAATTGTACTTCAGGAGAACAGTAAACCGTTATATCCCTTATTATTCCAAATTACTGATTTGTCACAGTTAAGTGTTTTTCAAAGCAAAGGCTAATATATTGCCACTCATACACCAGCATAAATATTTGAATTGCATTTAACTCACAAAAATTACTAAACTGATTGCTTACAGAATACAGTAACTGTCCACAGAAGTAACAAAATTGATTTGCAAACTGCTAAGACAGCATCTGCAAGACAGCTCAAAATGAATGTCTGTTTAAAGGGAAGGGTCATAGTGAAAAATGCAACTTTAAAAAGTTCCATTGTGGAGAATCAAATTGATTCAAATTGGATCACTCAAATTTGGGAGGAGAAAGATTTCTGTCATTGACGTCTTAAATATTAAATGTAGGATTCCAATCTGCTCATACAGCAACAAAAAGGATCAAACGGTCAGAGGTAAAAAACATGCCTAAAAAAAAATCAAAACCAACTTATTTAGTAATTTGTAGATATAATTAGAAAAAAATCCTGGAAGTGATTGCTGTGCAGATTATGCCAGGCCAGACAAGCCCTGCCTGGACTCAGGAGTCCTCTGGGCTTTCCTAGGGCAGCGCCGGACACTGAGCTCGCCTCAGCACCTGCTACAGGTGTGTGAGCACCACACGGCTTCCACAGGGCCATCAAAAATGTCCCTGTCAGCAAGTGGCTGAGTCCATTGTGGAGAGAGTCAAGATGCTCCTGTCGTTGGCATAGAAGGGGTCCGATGAACTCCATGATCTAAAGTAACAATAAAAGAAAAGTTTGGCTGACTGGGAACTTGTACTTGTACTGGGAGGTGAGGAGAAAAGTCTATGAGAGCAAAGATAGAAGTGTTATGAGAGCAGGCAAATGTACCTCTTTAAGGGACTACCCTACTAATTTCATGTAGGTACCTGCAGTTCGTTCAGACCTTTGGAAACAGAGGCCAATTCATGCCTGCTGTGTAATTAGCACACAGCTGCAGCTATTTCCATCACTATGAATTAAAACAAGCAGAGGTCTTTATGCCTATTTTGCAGCTGAAGTTTTAGTGCTGTGCCTTGGGAGGCTGTGAGTGCTGCCTGTGTCCAGAGGCACTATGAGCCCTGTGGAGCACACAGCCAGCCCTGGAAACCTGGCACAGCCGTGTCCCAGCGGGAAACATCCTCACTGCCTGAGCCTGGGGGAGGCAGAACTTATCTACAGCCAGGAACCTGTTTCATCCCTTCCTGTTACACTTCAAAACATCAGGGAACCACCCCAGATGTCACAGCTGCTGACTCAGAGGGGGTCTCACAATGTCTTTTACTTGATTACTGCTTGGGAAGAAATACTGTTCTTGGCTGGACAGCATTATAGGACTGTATGGGAAAAACTGAAGAAGGTTGGAAGGTAGGAAATCAAAACACAATGAGCTTATCCTCCAAATTAGGCTCTGTCAGAAATCTGCTGTTTCTTTAGAACTGTTCCATCCAGTGCCTTGACACAAGAACCAACTAATGGGAGACCCAACAATTCAGCAATGATTTCTACTGTACAAGTAATGTATGTGATCCAACATTCTTAATATTTTAGTGACTGACAAGTCGACAGACAATTTAATGGGACAGACAAAAATGCATTTTAACATACCACACCACACATTTTATATTCTAACTAGTGAATGAAGCTATAGAAAATACTTCTCAAATACATTTTACAAGCAGTAAATTAAGCACAAGAGACTATATTCCTGTGGCCCGCTACTCCAAGCATTTGTACGACTTTGATTCATCAAAGTTTTTATCAAAATTTGATACGATGTTTGATTTCATGTTAGAATATCGTATTTGACAGAATATCAGAAGCGGAGAATACAGCACAATCTGGCTACAGCAACATTATTTAAAATAGTGCTCTTCATTCTACAGCACTTGCACAAACAACATATTCATCAGCATCACTTCAATCAACAAAAATTATTTGCAGCTACCTCCTGGCTGAATACTTAGCTATTTTATGGAGTACAAGTACTCAAAAGACCATCCTGTTGGGGACTGCACAATCTTCCAGAGATTTAGATAAAAAACAAAGCAGCTCAAGCTTGTGAACAAAGCCTAAACAATTTTAAAATCACCCAAGTTTTCTTAATTGTACCTTCAGCATTTCACGAATCGTAACTGCTTCGTGTGATTTAAGCAATTAGTAATTTTAAAAATGAATAGACTCTCATATTACCAAAAAAGTATAAGGGAGAAAATGGTCCCTTGACTTTTAGAGCAGGTTTTAAGTGTCAATACTGAGTGGAAGGAGCTGAAATCATTGGAGAAAATAAATATGACTGACTTTAAAAAAATATCTTTTCTATTTGTACTGTACATAAATTTAAGTGAAACTAGAAGATTGTTCAGAGCAATTTCAACCAGAGGCAGAAGCAAAACCCACAGAACTTCAAGCCCTTAGTGTAGCACCAAGATAGTTTTGCATATTCATTGAACTTAATCCTAAAGTCCATGTTCTAAGAACTCTAAAATTATTTGGCTAGATGGAACTTCATCTGAAAACTACATGAGGTAAGCAGAAAAGAAACCTGAGAAAAAGCAGTCTTGAAAAAAGTGTTTAATATTCTGTCAAATACGAGTTAGCTTCAATAAGTATTTTTTAAGTTCTTAAGGAAAGAAAACTTGAGTGGAACAAACAAAATTGTAAAACTGCAAATACATTGCAGAAAGCAAAACACAAAATACCTACCTTATAAGACTAGAGGTTACTAAGGCAATTGTTAACTAACAATCTGCCCTAATTAGACAACAATAAGTGAAAAGAAGCAGCATGAAAAATTCCTCATTTGGAAAGCACAGTTTTACAGAGAAGTGAAAAAACCCCCCAGAAAAGTTAGAGCAACTGCTACCAAAATGTTGATTTTAGACCAATTAAATGCTCACCTTGTAGATTAAAAATTCTATTAAACTGTTTATTTTACACATCATGCCCACTTTCTACACACAGCAAGTTTGAATTAAAAATGTACTTAATTGTAACAGTTCATTTTTCATATGGAATGAAACTTCTTGCATACTCATACCCTAGATTTGTAGAAACATTGAATAAATTTCACAAGCAAGCCAGAAGAGAGAGACTGACTGAAAGCACAGACACTGTGTTGAACACAAGAGTTCCAACAGAGATGAGCTACAGACCAGGCAATACCTAAAGGCAGAATCAGAGCTGACAAAGCTGTCAGGGAAAATTACCCACATGAGATTTGATACCCAGCGAATGATATCACAATCTTTAACTGAAAGAGACAAAGTTCTTCAAATACAAAATGAGTTTCCTTGAAAATGAGTGAAGTTCACATCTTTTGAAGTGTTTTCAGGTTTGCCTTTTGACCAATGAAGGACCATGATATCATTCAGGGACAGAGATTACGATGTACAAAAGACTATTTTTATTTCTACCCCCAAATATTTCCGTATTTGTTTGCTATCCCTCTTTGTTTGGAAATGGGGAGATGGCACATGAAGGATTCAGTGAGAGCTCCTCTCCCAGTTGGGCTGACTGCAAAAGCAGTGTTGCTCCTCAGACATATTCAATTACTCAACATGCTTTTACCCCACTGATGTTTGTTTCACACGTGGTTTGTGAAGGAAAGATTTATTTAGCACATACTTTGGAATGGCACACACGATTTTGACAATATACCTTCTGGAACCCAAAAAACATTGAAAATTCTTAGAACCTGAAGACTCTGTTCTGTCAATCACTCTGATTTTAGAAATAGATTATAAAAGTTATACTACAAAAATATTTCATCTTCATATCAATCAATGGCTGAAAGATTTAAAGGCTCTCCTCCAAACAATGAAGTTAGATTTAAGGGGGGAATGTGAGCCTTTTGTATACCTTCAGGAGTAATGCAAGCTCCAAGGTAAATATTTGGAGGTTGTACATCAAGAACCAAAGGGAAAATTCTTTCAACTTTACAAACAACTCCTGATTTGAGAAGGCAAAAAAGTAATCATAAAAAGGTGAACAAAAAGAGCAGCAAGGCTTGATTTTCTAAAGAGAAGAATGTACAAATCAAGAGAAATTACGATAGATACAACACAAGAGCTTGTAAAGCCAAACTAAACACTTTAACAGAAATCTTTCGAAAACCGTTTTTTCCCTTCCCATCCCAAAAGAAACCACTCAAAAAGAAACAAGAAGCTAATCATTTAGGATGAAAAAAGTACAATAAAGAGTTGCATTTTCTACTTAGATAAGCAAAACCTGCAGCTAGTTTCTAGACATCTATTGCTGCAGGCTCATCGGGTTCCAGTTTATAGGAGAATCGTCTGCAGCAAAGGCTATTGAGAGAAATGCCACACCTGTTGACCCGGGCTGGGCTACACCTTCCCATTAGTCGTTCCAGCATTCTTCTAACAGATGTGCATGCTGTTTCCCCATCTGAGAAGCAGCACATGGAGTCCAAGCAGTTGATACCTGAACCTGCCTCAGTAAGCTGGAAAGAAAAAATAAAATAAAAAAGAAAATAAAAAAAAGAAAAAAAAAAGAAAAATGAGTACTCACAAATTCTAGCAATAAAGATGTTACCAAAAACACTTAGGAAAAGCAGGTTTTCTTAAAGCTAGAGTGTTGAATATTTTTCAATTTTATAGGAGAACTACAATAATAATAATATTGCCACTTCCTAAGGTCTACACACACTAAAATTTGTTATTCCCAAGGTCTGAGTGCAGCCTTGTTGAGCATGGAAATGGTCTGGCACCACATCTGCCTAACTCTGGAAATGAACTGGTCAGGAATTCCCTCCAACAAGCCCCACAGCAGAGCACATGCACTTCCAGCTGGGATGCCTTGATTCACCTCTGCAACAATTTATACCCAGCTCAGCTCTGTTTTAAGGGAAATTTACCAAGACAAAGCTTCAGGCTGCAGACTACAACACAGCAATCTGATCCCACGTAATTCTTCCTCAAGTGCACAACGCAACTTCCTAGAATAATTGACATTATATCACTCCCATAGATACCCTTGGCTTGGTATGGAACAAAAGCACATTCCTGATTTTGTGAACATGGTTTATCCAAAAGCAAACAAGGCTGATGTCAGAAAGGTTCAGTCATGTTCATGCCAGCATGAAGAATAATTCAACATTAGCATAATAAACTCTTTCAACAGCTCACGTTTTGTAGGTGAGAAAATAAGGAATAAAAGAAATAAAATGAAAAGAAAGCAGTTACAGATGTATGGGTGTAAGTGCCACCTACCAGTGTGCTCCTCTACAGCACTGCTGCACCAACTGCAGCATAACTGGAACCTCCTACTTCTGCAGAGAGAATACCCTAAACTGACTTCAGTAACCATTCCGAAGAGAAATAAAAATGTGAACTGTGGGGATGCTTTTTAATTTAATTTTAAACTCTCCATTTGTCTGACAGGAGAGCATCCTGTCAAACAAATACTGAACACAGAGGCTGAACTTAAGAAGCTGAACTGATCCATTACCCTTTCCTCACACCAGTGAAAGAAGAATTCTGGGAAGAGACATCTTAGTTTATGAAAGGACACAGCTCACTTAAGACCTTCCCACAACTATTCACTCTGACACCAAAGGCCACTGACTGCTGTCTAAGATTCTGGTTTTGAGCTCCAATTTTCTTCCATGCCACACACAGTTGCCAAATACTGCAAGAAAAGCAAAGAACCTCAAGAGTTCCCTATGGGAATGGTTTACTATGAGTGGACATACCCTCTCTCCAAATCCCCCCAAACAGGCAGCTGGACACATTTACAGCTTCACAACAAAAGAACAGCCTACACAACAAAGAACAAGCAGCTGACAGAAACAAGAGGCTTTTGGAAATACAAGAGAAAAATCTCAGCTGGTAAGACAAGGAGGAACACACGCAGAGCTGGTGTTTGTCTCCATACACCTTTTCCTGTGCCTGCCCCTTCCTCAGCCCTGTGCCACATTCCCCACAGCCCCTCCAGACCTTCCCATCACAGCACTCATTGTGATGTTCACAGAACTGTCAGCAGCTGTTGGAATGTACAGGATTCTCTACAAACTGAGCCCCCTGATCCTGTGGATGCTGCACCTCAGAGCCTGTGGCTGAGTACAGGCAGAACATCCTTTAACTCACACACTCATCTGGGGGGGTCTTTGGGACACAAAAGGAACATTTACTCTGACAATGAACTTCTGTACCTGAGAGGCAGAAGAAGAGGATTTGCAAGTGACAGGTCTGAAAGGGGTTCTGGTTAAAAGACAAACAAAACAAAACAAAATACACCTCAACAGAGCCTGAGTCCCTGAACACCCTCATGTGATGACCACCACAATTGGTCCCAACTGCAGTGCCACAGCAGATACCAGAATCAGGAACTGCACACTTTGCAGCACTACAGTATCAGCAAATACAACCTTCAGAGCCACCTCAGACTGTGCTCCCAGAGTTGTGACACAAGAGATTACACAAAGCAGAAGGAATTCCCACTCGGATGTCAGCAGGCAAATCCCCTGCTGCAGATGGAGTGACCTTCACAGCTGTGGTCACAGCAATACAGAAACGTAACATTCCTACACTAAGGATTTCAAACAGAGTATTTAGTTCATCCATTATCCTCAAGCAGACCTTTAAAGTTACTGCAGAAAGTCACATTAGAGTGGCTGCATGCTGGATCAGACGAACCAGAGCATTTTTTTCCTTAGAATCTGTTACCCTGAGAGCCAGCAGACCTGGACAAAGACTGTCAGAAAGAGGAACCAAGAGTAACCCAAACGAGCTTCCAAGGAGCAAACCCTCAACTCTGGATTTTGCAGGTCTAATGTCTCTTTTTCTGGAGAATCTCTTTTCACAGGTTAAAAAGCTAGGATCATGCTTGAACCACAACTTATGGAAAAGTTAATATCACTTCTTTTAGAAATGGCACATGAGACCTTACATAAGCTGGAAACAACAATTCTGTTCTGTCAAACTCACAGTTAATGTAAAGAAATACTGTGAGAACATTAAGGACAAAAAAACCCCAACTAAATGTTATATGTATATATAATGTTTATCATTGCCTGGTGAACATGGATTTTTGTATTTACATCCACTACCTGGAAGGAAGATACATATGATAGAGTCCCTTTTCTCACTTTCTCTCTGTGGGGGACAATTATGGTCATAGCTTTATACCAAAGTAAAACCTGGCATGGCAAGGCAAGAAGGCATAATCTCTCTTCCCTGGAGACCAGAAGCAAACCCTCAGGAAACACAAGGTAGGAGAGACAATGAATGAGTATAGAGAAATACCAGATATTTTTAATACTTGGGTGGCAAATAAAGTATGTTCATAAAGTAAGATCTGGACTCTCAATAAGCATAATACTTCATATGAGAATGGCCCATTGGATGTAAAAAAATAAAAAAGCAACTGAGGTGCAGAATTAAAGAATGATTCAGCTTGATAAAGAAAAAAAAAATCAAACCAACATTCTATGATGCAATTTTTCTTGTGGATACCAAAAATATGGGTATTTTGGAGATGGCTCAATGACTGTCTCAGTATGATATATGTAAATAAATACACACACATTAGGGTACAGTGGGAGTACTACCTAGTGGAGGTAAGAACTGTCGGGCACGCAAGATGGGTCTAGCAGCTGCCTATTGTCCTCCCCTCTGTGCCTGCTTTCAGCAAAGTCACATGCTGAGCTGACTGAACCCTTTTCTTCCATCTGGAAGGACAGAAAAGCAACAGATCTTATAAAGCACCATGCTTGCATTGCTTTAAAACAGTCACCATTGTCACAAGAACTTTCACAGGTCTGGTCTTGAGAGAACAAGGCATATTTGCAAGGTCAAGAGCAATTTTTACTTTTGGTGGATCAAATGTGGTTTCTCAGCACACAGGTGTTAAAAGTGGCCTTTTTGTGCTCTACAGACTACAACAAGTAAACACAGCAAATTTGGAATCTACCTAGAATTCTTAGACTTTGGAGTTTTATTTTCCCCCTTCTAACAGAAAGGACCATTTCAGTTTGTTTGTCTTACTGCAGGTTATTCCATATGCCACAAGACAGACATTTCAACCCAAGATTCAGTCACATTGAAAAATCGGGACTTTGAGGAACAGGGAATGCATTTAATCCTGTACTCCAAGTTAAGAGCACTGCAGGGTATTTTCCTGAGCCCAGGTCCCAGCTGCCAACATTCTGATGCCACGTGGATGTTTTAGAAAATTGATATGAGATGGTCATTACTATTCCACAATTAAGTTAAAACTTGCTCCCTATTGTAAATCTCACTATCTTTAAGCCTTAATATACTATATACCAAAATACCAAACAATTAGATTTAAAATTTTAAGAGCAAATATATAGGAATGTTGATATCTAACAAATTCACTGCCATGATGTTTTCATCCCTTCTTTTTCTACTTTCTGTATCAAATGAACCTACAAGTGCCAAATTATTTCATTATTTCCAAGTCATTAGACAAAAGTTTCTTCAGGTATATAGTATGTGCACTTTTGTGACTGAAGTCAAATCCAAAATGATGCATTCTTCCCTCATATCCTAATCTCCCTCTGATAGACTCTGTGGATTAGCCAACAGATCAACACCAAGCTATGCTAACACAATGAACAGGTCTGTAAAGGAAGAGGTTACCCTTGATCAAAGTGCAGCACATCAGGGTGTTCTAGCACACCTCACTAGTAGAAATTCTGCTTCCACTTGGACAGTTTTCTCAGAAATCACGTTTCTTACAGAAAACATAGGCTGTAAAAGGAACAGAGACCTCTCTGCTCCCAACTTGACACAGCTGGGCTGGGTCAGACCTGAAAGCTGTAGGGGGGGAATCCTATGGAACAGGAGCTAAAATTAAAAATACAGACAAGGAATTAAGGCCATAAAGCCAGAGCCTGGAGCCTGGAGTTCTGGAGACAGCTGAAGAGCAGATGTGGACTGAGATGAAGGGAAAACCAGGCAACAACAGACTCATGGGGCTGGAGATGGGGAAAGAACAGGGTTTGGCTGTGACAAGGTAAATGCTCCAGAGCCCCGGATATAACACTGTGCACCGACAGCCCTCTGTAAATAAAACCTTTTCTGGTGTCTGACATTTCCCCAGTTCTGGGTACAGTTCATAACACACTGTACAAAGGCAGAAACTCTGTAAACATAGTTAATCCCATCAGTAAGTAGAATTAAAACATCTGTCCAAGCAACACTTCCCAAATGGGGCTTAAGATTTCTGACAGTTCTTACAAAGCACAGGACATGTAGACATACATGCACACAGAACACTTTCTTTACAGATAAAAACATGGAATGGGATACAGTGGGACCCAGTTACTACCCTAAGATACATATTTCACACATTCCAAGAACAGGAGAGGCAGCTATGGAGGAAAGCAGTGCTCAGCCAGACTCCAGCTAAACACAACACCTGCACCTGCCTGTGCTGTCTCATTTCCTCTTCATCCCACGTTCCAAAAGAGACAGTAAAGTTCAGAGGCAGGACTTTAACAGGCACACAAAAGATTGCAATTCTGACTTACAGGAATCACCTGGACACTTAGAAGATACCCCTCAAAGATCTTAACTGTACATCACCAATGTACTCACTATAAACTTGAACATTTTTTACACACTGTGAAGCCTACAGAAATCAAACGTTATTGTAACATCATACTTCTCTTTTAATTTGCATTCATAAAGGAAGTCTTCTTTTGATCTCAAGAGAACAGTAAGCATCTTGGCAGAACAAGGCATAACACAGTTTAACCTGGAGTTATGCTCCTTTTGAGACTTTGAATACATATTTACAAACAACAAAAATCTGCCAAAGTCTGTTCATCAACCTCCATGCATTCTGCAGTCACAAAGGATGCAATCCCTGGGTGGGCATGTATAAATGAGGTGTGACAGATTAGCTGTTTTACAGCTACATATTCATCAGGCAGCTGTTTTGTTTCATGCTCCTACAATTTTCCTTGCCTTCTTTGCCCTATTGCTTTGGGAAAACCACAGAAACCAACTCGCGCTCTTCACTCCAAATTACATTTTATTTAATATAGTGAAGTGAGTAGTTTCTGCCTATCAACTGACTTTCCTTTTCACTGTTTTAGGTAAGGATCTACAGGATAACTTCTGAACTTTGTCCAAAGACAAAGAATAAAGAACTAGAGAAACCTGAATCCTTGTTTGCTTCTTGTTGCACTTTACAAGCTCAACTGCGTATCAGAAAGCACCCAGTGCTTGTACTTCACGTACTAGCAGATATTCAAGTGCAAAAATTTTGACTTACAAGAGAATTGGATTTGCATAATCATTTGTTACTCATGGACAAAACAGATTTCCCCTTTTTTTCAACTCTTCCTTAAGTTTAATATGAGGAAAATTGCCTCATATTAGCAAGGATTCTCCTGGTTTTAGCATTTTAATGACTACAGTGATGCATTCCTGGACAGCTTTATTTTCCTTTGACTATCCAGCTGTATAATGATTAAGATGTGTTTAGTTTTCGAAATTTTAACAGAATCTTCTGTTCTAACACCTTTGCTGTAGATATGATGTGTGATGTAATTCACTTTAATAATTCATTGAGAAAACGGAGACTTACATACACTTCTGCAAAATTTCTAAAAGGTAACTTGATAAACCAAGATATCTGATAAACTAAGAATTTGGAAAGCTAACTTGTAAAGGCTTTTGCAGAGGACCCTCCCCAGTATGTTGCTAAGTTTAACAGCTTTCAAAAGCTATACCATACTTTGCCTGTTTTAAAGCTATTAAGTGCTGAATTCAAAACAAAACAAAATGAAACCAGCCCAGCACTATGCCCCTGGGCGTTTGGAAATCCAAGGTGTTGTGCTTCACACTGGGGTCACTAACACCACAACACAATGGCCATTTCAAGTTTTGCCTTGTAAAGTTGTAGTGCACTCTCAGAGGAAATACAGAACTTTTCTCTTCTGGTTAAACAAATGGCAATTAAGCCCCTAAAATGTAGGTTCGTTGGTTCTTACAGGCACCCATTTACACATTTTTAACAACAAAGTCACCTTGAAAAATATTAAAAAGGAATCAGATCTTTGCATTAATTCTCACTGTAGGATGTAGAAGTAGATATTGGTGGAATTGAACAGATTGAGATGTTGCTGATGCATATGAATGCTTAAGTCTTATAAAAGAGAATCAGCATTTGACAGCATTTCATGTGCTGAACTCTGTGTGTTTGAAGAGTTGCAGAACCATGTTTTGCCTACACAGACACATGTATGCTTTGATCTTGTTTTGAGTAATTTTCTGGGACTTTGTAGCCAAATGCCTTTAGGAATATGTATCTATACACATTGAAAACAAACAACACTCACTTTATAGCTCCACAAAACAGACACAGAAAGCCTCAGCTGCACAAGGGTATGGACACACCCAAGCTTCAAACATTTTCTGCTCTTTCAAGACAATTGAAAGCAAATTAAAATGGGCAAATAACTTGCAAGAAATTGCTGCCTGAAGTACATGGATCTTCCTGTAACAGCCTTAGAAAGCTGAAATTATCCAGCATGCAAAATGCACTGTTAATTTTTATCATAAAGAAACTAAAAGCATTATAACCATGCTAGAAACTATGATTATTTTAAAATGGATGCAAGAACAGCTGATCTTTATTGCGGAAGTTGAGCATCATGCTAGGGATGTTTTTATTCCTAAAAAAAAAAAGACAGAAAAAAAAAGCACGTCCAACACATGCTACTTAGGAAAAGCATTTGGCTCAGAAACACAGAGCAAAGCCAAGAAATCACCAAACTGAATGTTTCTGCACTACAGGTATCGCCCTCTCACCCCACTAATATATATTCATGCCTCTTCCCATCTCTCTCAGCACTGGTTAGTTCACCTTGAGCATGCATAAGAGTTGATGAGGAACTGTCCCTCCTACTCTACCTAATTTTGCTCAGCTGATTCCTTGCCCTGGACAATGGCTGCAGTGCGATGAACTCGTCACTTAAAGCAACTCTGTTGGAGTACATCTACAATTGGACAGAGAAGGGATGGAACACACATGTCAGTAAGTAGCAGCAGTAATTTTCTAAGAGAAAGACACAGGACAACACATTGTTATTTAAGAGGAATACACATCATATACAGAACACAAGCCTGGTACCTTCAAGACAGCTCCTGGGACCATCACAGCCAGTCACTGTTTAGCAAGACCATTCTTAAAGTATCTTTGCTTTCATACTGACAGAAAAGGCCTACACACTTTTACATCTGTGCTTCAACAGACACCTTTATTCTGTATTGCTTTCTCCCATAAATAATGCTGTGATTTATCTTTACCCAAAGATTTATATTTTGATTCACATTTACTTTACTGTCCAATTCCTCCTGTATGATTCTGTAACAGACCTATATTGAGAAATTGCCCACAAGCTACTTCAGGGCATCTGACCTCAGTGAAACATAAGATGGCTTTTCTTTAGGCCAGCAAAAAGCCCTTGAAACACAGCAAAACTAAAATAAAATATAGTAACACACATTCACCTTAAGTGCATTAGGGAACAAAGTTAACCAAGCTCATCCTCTGTAAAGGTAAACGTATGCTTGCCTGTCAAATTCTCAATTCTTAGTTTCCCAAAATGAATGACTGAGATTTAAGTTGCTGTGACAGAACAATATTTACATTTAAAAGCCTATAAAATTTCTCACTCATATCAGTTAAACTTCTCTGCTCTGCTATGAATAACTTAGCTACATGATCTAACAGATCAGAGGCAAACTCACACTTTATGCTATTACCTTATACCAACAAAAAGATACAAAATCAAGGTAAGGCAGATTCCTATAGATACAGTGAATTCAGAGCACTAAGCCAGGAAAACCACACACAAAATATTTCTGAAAAATTAAAACAATAGGGGCAAGAATTTTCAGCTGAGATATGTATGTTTTGCTCACTGCTCCTGGGATTAGTCTAGAATTTAAATGATGGCAGACAGAAACAAATAACCTAAATAGCTGCAATTTATAAACAAGGAACTGGGTCATGTAACAATTTAGCTTGCCATGATAAAAACATAGTAACTATAAACCAAGCTTTTTCTTTTCCCTAATATGAAAACATCCTAATGTAATCCTACAATTAAAAATGAATAATTAAACATGTTCAGTTATACAGAGGATGCACCTACACTATGAAAAATAATTTAAAAGGACAATATACAAAGTTCTGTATTTACTCCTTCAATGACTTCCGCAGAATTCATTAGCATCAGTCATCACCATTAGTGTTTAGGACAAAGATATTCTCCAAACCCTCTCTTTCTGAAAGTCAGTCTCTTCCTCTGCTTGGAAACGGAAAGAAAAATATTTACGAGGAATTTTAAACATAAATTATGAGGTATGATCATAAAAGAAGCATTCTGTCACTTCCTGACAACAAATGTGCTAAGCTGATCATCTGCTCCTCTTCAGTTCCTCACTTCCTCACTGCAAGAACAGTGAATGAAATTCAGTGGAGCTGGTTGTCCCGTTAAAGCAAGAGTAGGAAAATCTCAACAGGTTAAACCTCAAGAAAGGAACAAAGAGGTGCCTTCTTTTTGCAAATACATTTGTAGCTATAATTTCACTATCAGACACACAGAGAAATCACTGGATGGCTGCTGAAGAATTTCTCGTCAAATCCCATTTCAGATACCTTGACTTTGCAGCATCAGGAATTAAGAATTTTCAGAAAAAGACAGTACTTTGGTAAACACCCAGTGATGATTCTGTCAAATGCAAAATAAAAAGCAAATAAGGAAAAACAAAAAAGACAACTAATAAGAGATGCACAAAGCAAAATCCCTATGGCCAGGAATCACACTATAGCCATGGGAAAGGTGTTAGACATTAATCAAGATTCCTTCTTAAAAAGTCCTACTGTGTTCTTGACTGCATAGCTATAATGGCATTAAACTGAACCCAAAAATTCCTTAGAAAGGACTCCTAAAGCAAGAGAATGCAGCAGGAAGTATACGGATAAAGGCAGGAAAATCCATGTGGCTTTCTGGGTTTTAATTCAAGCAATTCAAGAACATGAGAAACCTCAAGAACCACACCAATACCATGCCAGACAGCAAGGAAGGAAAGAGAGTGCTCAATAAATATTGCCACTAGTCTTTGACAGGAGAAAAAAGGACAGATAAGTATCATTACCTACAGACACTCTAATCCAAGAAGTGCAGTAATGTGCAATCCAGAGTCTTACCAGGTCTCTCTGAACAGTCTTGTGAAAGCCAGTGGTTATTTACCTTGGCTTTTAGCTACTAAATTCTATCACAGGAAAAGGCAGCCAATATTTCAGTTTGGGAAAGGGACTAGTGAGATATTTTGGATAGCAGTAGGCTTCTCAGCATGATGTTGATCCTAGGCAAATTAAGAGAACATCTCACACAGATTTTTTTTAAAACACACAAATTAGAAAGGTAATATAATTTAAGTAAATCAACATGCACTTACATCAAAGTAATTAAAGGTTAGATGCTAAAGATACCAGCACTGATGCAGTGCAGTCAGGAGCTCTGGCACAGAGCTCACTGCCACTTGCATTAAGCAATTAGGACACCACAAAATCGATCTGGCACAAAGGTGGACAGAAAGCTGCTAAGAGCTTTCTGACCATAAATGTGCATGGGGTATCTCTGTCAGCTGGGTTCTTCATTCACTTTCACTATTTTTGGCCCTATGCTAATTGACCTCTCATCAATGACCTGAAAGAGACCAACATCATCACCTGCAGATGTGTTGAAGATGCAGAAGACAACAGGTTATTGATGTATGTTATTCTGTAATCTGAATGTAGCTGGGGACTCATTATTTCCATACATGGCACTGAGGTCTGCTGTGCTGGAATATTGTGTCCACTGGCAAAATCCAAAATTCAAGATGAAGTTGAAGAAGGGTGAAAATTACAGGAGAAACACAAGAATGATGAGAAGACTCTAAAATAACCTTTTTGACTGAAGATGAAAATCCAATCTACCTATCAGTCCTAAAATTAACTTGATCACAAAGCTAACTGTGAATAAAACAAAAACTGTAATAGAAACCTTCTCAATTTAGTGGAAGTATAAAGAGATAAAACGTTGAAAACTGAAACCAGAGAGACAGTCACTATTAGGACAACAGATCAGGATGACTTCTCCATAACGGTCTCTAAAAAGAAGGAAACACTTAGAGATTAGCTATTTACCTAAAAGACAGTTGAATGTCACCAGAATGATTTAAAGGATTTTTTGCAGCCTGTGTCAGGCAGAAGGGAGATTCCATTACCACAGTGTAACTTTAGACCTCGTCTATGAATCTGTGAAACTGCCACATGGGTAATTAGCTTTGATTACAGAATCAACAATCAAATGCATAGCATATAAAATGACTGAGATTTAAGAAACACTAATTAAAACAAGTTTTACTAAAGTGATTTTTAAAATTATTGTTTCCATCAGATTTTAAGAACTATTCAGTGCCAATTAGAGCGGTAGCTTCTAACACTTCTAATATCTAGACAAAAAGTAAGTTACCATCTATAAAGCAGTATAAAAATGCACAGTATGATCCTTTCATACAGCTGCAAGCTGAGATGCAAAAGACTGAGTGACTCCTTCATAAATAATTCTATTTCTTTTATTACCACCTACTAAACATAAACATTACTACCTTGTGGTGTCCTCACTTTTGTAATTTTAAATCAGCAAATGTATTTTGAAATGAGAACACTTCTCTACATTAAACATGACAGCAATGTAAGAGGGTAACTATTGGTCAAGTTGGATACAAAAGCATAACATTACCTGAGCTTTTTCAGTACTTGTTGGTTGCAGATGTCTGTACAGCACTTTCTTCACAACATCAATAAACAAACAAGCAACTACTATGAGGATTATGGCAAACCAAGCAGAACCACTTGACAACAGTTGAACAAATACAAAGTACATGTCCTGGGTATGTAAAAATGGCCTGAAAAGTTAAAAGAAGTGGCAATTACTAAAAAGAACTTCTAGGAACAAAAGTACAGCACAGGCTGCCTCAAGTGTATCTTATTTTGCATCAAGCAGCGAGACCCAGGATGCAGAGCCACAACTGCACCCTATCCGTGTGAAGTCCAGCAACTTGTTGGACCTGACCTGCAAATGAGCTCCAAGGAGAGAGGGCACTGAACTTTGGAGGAAAAGGTTCTCATTTAGTTTTAAATTGTATTGCAGAGAATCAGTCACCACCCTATCTCTCCAGATTCCAAACTACAAGCAAAAATACTTCACTTTGCTGACTCAAACCCCACATCTTTACTTCTGTTGCAATTATTTACCTATTACATAGCACCTCTGGGAACCTATTTACTTCTTAAAAATGTCTTTATAGTTACAGGCTGTCAGAGACAGGTACTGTGTGTCCTTGAGCACAGGACAGCACAGCAGCACTTCTTAAATTTTTCAAAGAAATACCAAAAGCAAGTTGCCAGTCCAGATTCAAAACTTTTTTTTTTTCACAAATCTGTCACAAAATTCAGAGCAAGATGGTAGAACATAATATTGCAAGGTTGTTTTTTTTTTTTGCTTCATTGATACTATATGTGATAAAAAGGGGGAGAAAAAGAAAAATCACTTACCAGATAATTCCCCCATAAAACAAGGAGAATATGAAATAAAATACAATGGATCCCCAAGTAACAAAATGGTTTATCCATGTCCAGAAGTGAGTTTCTAGTGCCATCTAAAACAGAGATAACTTCAGTGAGCTCCTGTTTTCCATCCACTTCACAGAAAATTATAAATACCAGTCAGAACACACCTACGAACTTCCAGCCCAAACACTAAATATTGTTGTAACACACAAAAACTAAAGAAAAATTTCAACTGTTGAAACTAAACATAAAAGTCACTTATCTGGAACCCTCAAGAGTCAGTAACTTCAGAATCGATTTTGAATTACTGCTTTATTACATATTTGCCTGTAAATCCAAACCCAGAGAGCAGTCAGTGTGATATCATACCTTCATCGTAACAGTTATAACCATAACGGTGAAGACCAAAGTACCAAATGTCCAGTTCCCAAACATCTAAGAAAATGGCAAGGCAAAAATCATGGAAGAAAAAAACATCAGTTAAGAGCATTCACAGTAAGCTAAATTCTTCTCAAGTCAGCTATACTAAAGAAATAAGATATAAGCTTGTGACAAGTAATCATCATGAAAAAAGCAAGGAGGATACAACACAAACCACTAGAAAAAATACAGGTTATGATAAGAGCATAATCAACAATCCCCAAGTTATCTTTCTTCTTGGCTCAAAACAAATCACCACAAAGGCTACATGAAATATATAAAAAAAAAGGCCAAAACAGTAATATGAAATGACAGGAAAATGAAGATACCAATTTGATAAATTAATTATAAGCGTCCAATAGAAAGGAAATACTGGGTGGAAGGTATTCACTTTAAGTGAAGGACACTTTTGAGTTTAAACACTTCCAGATAACTTTAAACATGCAGCATCAAATGAAGGTTCACTTTTAACTCCAAGCACAACTCTACAATTCAAAAATAATGGTGCCATTGTATTTTACAAAGAAAATTCTAAGGAAAAGACACTTTGTTTCAAGGCTAATAAACACAAAATTAAGCTCTAATTATGAAACACTGAAATCTGTCACTTTTGTATTCTCTTGTGCACATAAATTAAACTATCAAAACTCTGAACAAGGTCTACAACAATAAAATCTCAGCTCTGACAACCAAGCAGGGATGCTGAGGTTGTATCTATCTACCCACATGCTACCCAGGGCTGCCATTCTACACCAGGTCCAGCCAGGAACTGGCTGGGGGATCACAGGGAAGATGTTGCTTTTTCACAGCTGTTTTTGCCATTGACAAACTGAACAGTGACCAAATCCTCAACTCTGTGTTTACTGGTAGCAGACTAAGCAAGCAAGGAGGAAGGTACCACATGCAGACAGGCAACCAGGGTCATCCTAGAGCTGATGTGTCAGTAGGGCACAGGGGCATGGAACTGGGATTCACACAGTTGTAGTTCTTGTTGCAGAGCTCTGACAAAAGCATCCCAACACTCTGAGGACAGATTGCATAGCTGCTTCTCTCACCTATACACAAGGTACAAAACTGAGGCAGCCATGAGTCTGGATTTACTGATAATTTTAAAGATCTTTGTGAAAACATGCCTTCTTGAAGCCTTGGATTTACTTGTCCCACCAACAGTAATGGTTAACAAGTAACGTGCTTGTTAACTGCTCCAATATTCATCTTAAAAGTAAAATTAAAATTTCTCCTGTGAAAGAAAGTGTCTTTGCTAACACTGCTCTCAATGGTCACAGGGTTAGAATGCAAAACACAAACAGGTTCTTGCCACCATTTTATTTTTGAACACATTACACTGCGGATGCTGCATCCTTTAATCCCATGAAGTAACAGATACAATATTTTGTATCTCCTGCTCTTCTAAACTCTTACCATTTGCCTGTTAGGTTTCAATATCTGACGACATGCACGGCATGAAAAAGGGGGGAGAAAAAAGAACTAAAAGATCAAGTAGTTGCACAATGTGTTGAGGTAAGCCTAACAAAGCACCAGCGTTAGCAAATTATTTACAATCTCTTCTATTCTGCTGTGCTCTGAACCGACAATTTGGAACGGAAACGTGAGGCCTTGCACTAACACTACCCTGTGCTACAGATCTGTACAGGTGATCACTTCTTGAGGACTTGTAAGAAAGCACTCCAGCAGTGCACAAAATCCTCTTGCCCTTAATTTTGGCTTTTCCAGGCACACATTAAATTTGCAAGAAACTATGCAATGCAGATATTTCACTGCAACACAGTTCTACCAGTTCCTATCACCCTCTTTTAGCAAACACAGAGAGGCAGAGTAACTAAACCCAGAAAAGTCTTAGAATTTATTTGAAGTCATATCACATAAGAAGCTGAAGGCCAGCTGCCAATTCCCCAAACCAAACAGTTGTTACTAAATGCAATGGAAGAAGTCTCTTCCTGCCCCATGGACGTTTACTAAGCAATTTTGAAGTGAGGTGCTTTGACAACTGAAGATGGATGCACCACACACACTGATTCATAGTCTAAAATTATGCCATTACAAGAGTCCTGAAGTACCTTTACCAGCTCACAAGAATTTCAAATCCCACAGCTTGTAACAAATGACAAGAGGACACACTCATGCCTCAGCTGGAAAGAGACATTTTAGTCTAAAGCACAACTATTTTAGCATTCTTATCAAACATCTGATGATGGAAGGGGTGCAGCTCCAGGTGGCTGCACGCTGCACTGCTCCTCCCTCTGCAAGGATGCTGCCAACACCAGCTCTGTCTGCAGCCCCTCAGGACCATTCTGTTCACTGTCTGCACATCACTGCATTTCTGACTAAACTTCCTGAGCTCACGCCCACTCCCTGGCACCAGGTGACACCGGGAATTCAGCAGGATGCTGCTTTTGTCCCTTGTGCCATAACTTGCAACTCTGCCAAGCATTATGAGAATTGGTGTGTTCTTTGTGTCAGTATTAACAATGGCATAATGAAAAGCAAATGCCCATGTTTAACGAGGGAAAAATCAGTATTTAACTGCTCTAAATTGAGTTAACTAACTCAGATCCAGAGGAAATAAGGAAACAGACTTGCAATGGTTTCATTCAAGCTTTAGAGTTTTTTCTTTTATGATTCTTCCTGTGAACTTCAGCATCTTTTAAACAGAAAGTGTCAAATTAGTATTTGTTAACTTCATTAAGTTATGGCCCCAAAAACATTTATTGAATAAAAAGCATAGTTTAAAAGCGACTTGCACCACCAAAATGAAAAAAAAAATTCAGAGTAATTAAAATAATATTTTCAGGAGAAGCTTTAAGACTTTAGTCAACTTCCAGCCTAACTTTATAGCAGTTACTGAAGAGAAGCCACTGCTTGACATTGCAATTAAGTACAATTCAAAATGAGTTTTGAACGAATGAATATAAATTCTCATTTGCTGACATTATAAAATAGGATTTTGACAAAAACAGTTTACAAAATACAACAAAGTTGAAGACAACCATGACACATCTATTATCTTGAAATATATGTTCTTCAGGGATATATGCTTTCTGACAATACAATTTGCATGCTACGAAATGTTACTCTTGAGAGAACACCCAAATCCTGATAAAGAATCTTTGATAACTGTAGTTCATAAAAACAAAATTTTTGAGACACAGGAGGAGTTTTCAAAAAAACATTAAGAAATACCGCCAAGAACACAGTGGCATAATAACACTTATGATATTGTACCTGGCCATTTCCCAGCAGAGAAGTGTCTTCTCCCATTAGAAGATACGAGCCATAAAAGAAAACAAATGCATGAAAGAAGCCCAAGATGGTCCAGTAAAGAAACGGCTTAAACCCCAGATGGGCATTTTTACTGATGTCTCTGCAGAAATAAAACAGATTTTGGATTTCATACAGTCCATAACTGGCAGCTATCCACACTGCATGACTGCTACTGCTTTGAAAAAATGTAACTTTCAACTGCACCAAGACACATTTAACAAATGCTGACATATGAAAAAAATATGAATTAACAAACTAGAATTCTTGTCCCTGGAGGTGGAACTGCAAGAGGAAGAAAAAGCCAGATCCCCTGATACTTACCCCTTGCTCTGCTTAAAAGACCTTTACAGAAAGAAAGACATCTGAGAGCCATCTCTTTTTTACAAAAATACCTACTTTTTCCTCCAAAAAGCGGTATGCAGTGCAACATGCTACCACTGGGAGGACATCAATTCTACAGGAAATGACTCCTCTTAGTAAAGGATTTTTTTGTGGTGATTCCCCTAACCATGGTGTCCTAGTTTTTCATTCTTATGTCTGAGTGATTTTCACCTCCTACAGGTAATGGAGGAGAAGGTTGCCAATCATGTAAGCTGACCAAGTGCTAAATGCTCTTCACTTGTAACATGGGTGACATAAAAAGACATTTCTCTTAAAATACTCCTTTTAATTAACTTTTAGGATGAGAACTATGTCGCTTCAACTCTTCCTCATCAAGATAGTTAAAAAACGCCTGAACCACAGCTAATTATTGTACAAACAATTAACAGCAAATTCAGAGTTGTGCAGATGCCACTGCTGCTGTACAAGATGTGCACTTGTGGGAATTGATGCAGGACATACATACCTGTAGAGCACAGGTTTACTCTGCAATACATGCGGGTGCACATGCTGCTCAAAAAGACTGTAGATGAGGACAGGCAGGGAAGTGAAACAAATATTGTACAAAGTCAGGTATACACTGTCATAGAGCGTCTGCAAAGGAAAGCAAAAAGCATTTTATGCCTTGGAATTCCTAAAGATTTATTAGCACACTTATAGCAGCAACAATTGATGAGTTACATGAATTTGCTAGCTAGGAAAACAGCTGCACTCACATAACAATCTAATAACATCAGCTATCAAATACAGAAAATGAAGCTGGGTATTTGCTAAGTTTAACATCTCTACTTCTCCTTGTGTCGTTCTTTCCTGTTTTCTTAATTAAGGACCTCAAGTGTTTCACAGACAAGATGTCAGGCATGCAATACTTACTTGTTGTGAAAACAAACAGAAGAACTGATATAAAAATTGTGGTGTAATAAAGCACACATTCTGAAATAAATAGAAGTGAAGGAAATAGTTAATCCTCAGTACATATCTCATAGCACTAAGAGAAATTACTAACTCTTACAAGCTGGTAAAAATACACAGGGAGAGCACCAAGCCTTTCAGCATTTTACTTCGCAAAGTCAAGCAAGATGCTTTGCTTGAGAGGATGTTTTGTTTGTTTGTCCTGTGGGACAATGAACCTGAAAAGTATGAACTTAACTATATGTGCTTGATGAGCACATCTCACTACGGGAGTCTAAGTAGAAGAAATCCATTCATTTTCTCCTTGTTTCTTTTTAAGAATTTCTTTGCAGAATAGATTCCACATTTTATTCAATAAAGCTGTGCCCTGCTCATGTGAGTTTGTTGCATGGAAGCAAACAAAGCAGAAACCAAAATATAACACCATGCTATTGCCTTTAAACGGAAGAAAACAACTTCAAAAGGGACTTGGGAGCCAAAGGTGAAATCCCAGACAAAATTCAATAAAGACAGTGAGTTTTGACTTGTTATGAAAACTGATAAACAAGTGAAAAAAAACCCAAAAGTACCCCAACCAACCAACCAACCACCCACCCTGCCTTGAGAAAACAAATACATCAGTCTCTCAGCCTAGACAAACTCACTGTGGTATTTAAGGCCTATTTCTAGGTTGAAAGACTAAACAATTTCACAGTTAAACTACTGCATTTGTTTGCAAAATATAAAATAAAAAAGAGATATTTAACATGATTGCAACAAAAATCTCAGATCTGAAATAAATTTCTTGCTGGTAAAAAAACTCACCTTATAAAAAAAGTACTGTACAAGGGTTGCTATTCTAATATAGTAAAAGTGCCCATGAACAAAAAGCAACTTGGAGAGGAATTTAAACCGTGCTATTGCATAGTCACTGTTTCTTACAGCTTGCCTTCCTTCCTTGCCCATGATTCCTGTAATGTTTGGGAAACAAAACACAAAACAGGTTAAGTATAACAAAAACTGAAGTTAAAAAAACCCCAACAACATACATCTGATGCTACAGTTCTGTTTTCCTGTACTTCAACACTATAAGGACTTCAGCAGCTTTCTGTTGCAAAGGAAGATACTCCTCACACAACTAAAGGAAGCTGCTCATTTGATGCTGATTCAAAGAAGCCTCAATGACTCGAGACAGAAGGAAGTTACCTATGCCAACATGTGCCTCCTGGATCATGCTCACATCATTAGCACCATCTCCGATTGCTAATGTTATGGGCTTCTCTGGAGAGGTTTTTAACAGTCGAACCACCTGGAAAAAGAAAATTAAACACTTCGAGATTAGACAGTCTACCCACAAACCATGTCACCAATTCCCAAGTATCTCAGTTAGCTGCCTATCTGTAGATATAATCATTAGGTTTTATGAACATGCATGTTTGGGTAAAAAACAGCTTTGGCATATCGCATGCATATATTCATTCCTTCTTTAGAAAAGCTGCCTGTTTTGGAGCACAAGTGTGATTTAAATATTATATCTGCCTTGAGCCTATTTTCCTGTTCTTATTTCAATGTTCTTTTATAACTCTTAGTTTGGTGCTTTATCATACAAAACAAAGTCAAGTCAAGTAAAACTTCAACTGAAAATTTAACTTACAAAGTAATACAGATTTAATGCCCTTTAATAAAGCCAGATCCCTCATATTTATAATTAATGAAACTAATCCAGGTGAAAGAGTAATTTGAAAAAGCAAATGCATCAGCTAAATCAATATGCTGTTATAAAGGAAAACAGCTTCTTTCTAAAGCAACTTCATTATCATCAAGGGGTATTCTCAACTGACAAAGAAACAGAAGAAGATATGACAAAATGAAGGAAAAAATTGTTGACATGCAAGGTCCTAAAATACTCAGAAGAGGAGCAGTGATATCAGATCTTCAACGTAAGTGTCAATAATACTCTAAATACAGAGGAGTTATTTAGATGAGGCTTTTGGTTAAGGAGAATTAGTGATTCATTAACCTCCCACAGAGCTCTAGGTTAAGATAGAAGCTTCACTAATTCAGCTGTAAATGGGCTGCAGGTAAGGTATGAATACAGATCTCCAGAGGTTTTCCAAAACCAAGAAAATAATTATGTATGAAAAAACATTTTCCCCCTCAAGTTCCAGAAACCCCGAAGTGAAAATATCAACAGAGCAACTGCATGAGGTTAAGTAGACATAAAAAACTGTATTGGAATAATTGAATTGTAGCTGGCAGTGTCAGGACATTGATTCACACGAGTGGGAATTCACTTCACATGAGGAATGCATAGTCCACAGCTCAGAGAAATCCACCTGATTGTGCGAATACCTTCCCTAATTGCAGGTATTAATATTCAAGTTTAAAGGTTCCCCATTCCTAAGGGGTAATTATTTCAATTTCATTTAGCCTTAGATCCTAGGAGGAGGAGCCTTAGAGAGGTAACAAGGCTGCAGGACATCACCCAGATCAGTCCTCTTGACATCCCCAAGGCCTGGGTAATCTGAACAGACAAACATCTATGTGAAAAGGTCAAGAAAAATCCTCTGGCAAATTTTAACAGCAGCAATCAGCAGCAGCTCCAAATGACTGACACGACGATGTTTAAAAAAGGTTTTGAGTCATAAAATATACCAAAATTAGTAGTGAGACTGCTAACCATACATTAACGTGCATTATAATTAAATATGCGGGAAATATTAAGCCGAGTTCCAGCTTAATCTTGGAATAAACCTCACAAAAGGTTGCCTACAGCAAAAAAGAATGTGCAAGACTAGACTAAACTGCCCTGCACTTCCTTCCCTACCCCTCATGTTGTGATTTATATACTTCACTGTTTGAAATTAAAAATACACTGCAATCAAAATTACATTTTACTGTACTTCATGACTCAAGACAGGAAATAATCTCCATTATCTGCTGGTGAGGAGAGGAATTAAGGGAAGCAGTACAAAACGTTACAGATCAAGTTAAACAACAAAATAAGAACAAGAACACGACACTGACAAATAACTGCACCTGAAAGAGAGACGATGGCGAAAATTTCAGCTAAAAGAATGTACAGAGTGGACATATCCAACAGATTGGTTTACTCAGTGTAGCTACAACTTCCTGTCAACATTTTACTGAAACTAATCGTATACCAGGTGAAAATTCCATGCTGGAGTGATTCTAAAGACTGCATGAGAACTCTGGAAGGAAGAGTGACCTCCAAACAGGTCACTCCTGTTACAGTAAAACAGCTTGCCTCTTGAACATCTAATATATCACAGAAGGGTTTCCTAGTGCTTTAAGGTAAAGAGATGTCTTTTCATGATGAGAACATTTCAAAAGGAAAGAATATTATAGTCTTTCAGAGCTTAGCTTTCTGGAGTCCAAAAAAAAATTAATTACAAAATCTGCATTTGACTCTTATCCAACATGGACTTGAGTAAAATTCAGTACAAGTGAAGGAAAAATTGTATTACAAGACAGTAATAAAGCTTTCCTGGAGACCAGGCCTTGGATTTCCTTCCCTTTTACTTCTTCCTCAAACTCGGGTATTTTTAAAGTATTTAGAGAAGCACAGTTTCTCCCTACAGGTTCATGAATTTTCAATTTAGTTTTTTTGGTTTGGAGAAGTGATGGAGCAGCTCAGGCAAAAGCATGCAGGAGATCGGGAGAGCTGCTGCCTTACTCAGGAGGCAGAATAAAGATGAGCTTGGTGGCAGTATTTTGATTTCACCATCCACTTGCAAACTTACAAACACACATGTAGAAACTTTGGAGCAAACTACTGTAGATCTGAATTTAACAAGGATTCAGAGGTCGCCAAAAGGGTCAGACAAAGTAGTTTCAGAAATCCTTGCCACCTCAAAGCATGATAAAAATACTTCAAAGGAGATCCTGACTATATTGTCACTTACTTTTGCTTTCTGAAGGGGTGCCATGCGACAGCACAACACTGCAGAACAGTTTTTGCAAACTTCCATGAACAGTTTTTCATGTTCCCTGAGTGCAAGAGAGAGGCTGGTCCCATCCACAACCAGTCCATGCTGGATAACATGGTCTTCTTTTATTCTATTTGGGGACAAAAATGTTGACTTTGTACCAGTGTTAACGGTAAAATTCCAGTTTTGCTATAAACTGTGCTGTTGGCCAGACAATAAGCAAAGGAATTAATCTGTCAGACAGACTACTTCTTCCAGTCTGTTATGATATTAACAAGAAAAGTTTTTTGAAAGACTACTTCTTTTTTGGCACATGCATCAAAGAGACTGCAATAAAATTTAAAGATGAAAGCAACCCAAGCTAAGATCATCACTAAAACTGTGACATCTCAGATATTTTACCTCTTGGCTAGCTGCCTCAGCTGTTCTGC
The DNA here is from genome assembly GCA_013397075.1 of Rhabdornis inornatus. NCBI lineage: Eukaryota > Metazoa > Chordata > Aves > Passeriformes > Rhabdornithidae > Rhabdornis > Rhabdornis inornatus. The sequence continues at coordinate 2,867,995 of VWZS01004114.1, read as the reverse complement.
ACAGGTACTGTCTGACTTGTGCTGCACAAGCTCAAGGATGTTCATGGTTCTGTGAAAGTGTCCACAGGATAAACTGACACTAACAGCTGTTTCGTGCTTGTCTCCAGTGAGCACCCACACTTTGATACCAGCCAGCCTGAGGGCTTCTATAGTTTCTTGGACTTTCTCCTGCAGTCTAGGAACAAGAAAAATCTTAAATAACCAACTGAATAATTTACAAACGAAAGAGCTCATACTGTAACTCCATGTTACCACTGTAATCCCACTGCCATGGTGAGTTAAGTCTGCCATTCCAATGTTACATGTATTTCCAGAGAATCGTAAGTCTGGCAGAAAATATTCTGTCACCAGCAACAAAACAAAGGCCTTGATGAAACAAAAACTAAACTTCAATCCTGCTAAGGGATCAAAAATTTTTAATAAGCATATCTTGATTTAAACTAGGCACCATCACTGCATTTGAGAAGCTTTAAAACAGTCCACAGTAATTCCTGGCTACTGTGGTGCATGAAAAGATTCTCATGTTCCATGTGTTCACTTCAGTGTACAACACACCCTATGACCTACAGAGCACAAGCAGAACGAGAAAGCTTTGCAAAGGAACTGTGTGTAGAAGCTTTCCCAATTAATTTGCTGTTACACTAAATATTTGCTGCAACTATTCCATTTCACACACATGAGATCTCTCCTGATGAAACACACTGTACATCATCGTTATTAAGACAGGATCAGTCGGTACAAGTTTTGTTTTGAATGTGCCTCAATCTGAAGGTGAATATGCTACACAAGAATAACACAGAACTTTTGGTCATAGTGGGAGAGCTTTTCACACTTCCTGTTTCAAGTATAAATCCTAAACTCGCTGGGTTTGAGCACAGATAGCAGTAACTCCATAGCATACTTGTCTTCTACTCCTGTAGCCCCCAGTAATTCCAGATCCCTTTCTATGAAGTTAAACACATCTGCTAATCTCTCTTCCCGCTGCTGTAAGGCAGTCCTGGCCTCATGAAGGCGTTTGCCAATTTCTTGGTACTCCTCGGGTGTGAATCTTCTGTAGGCCACGCACAAAGTTCTTAGGCCTTTCTGCGAGAAAAGAAAAGAGTACATTCAGAGTAGACAAGATTATGATCTAACAAGAAGGTGTCACCAGCAATTTTTTCACTTTTTAGACTGTCACAATTGATACTGCACGAATTTTCTTCTGATCAGCTGAGGCTGGGAGTTGGGCAAGCATACACACTTACCAAAGCAAATTCATCCACGTGTATCCTTGTTTTATCTATTTCTCCACTCTTACTACGAGGCAGAATGGAAGATTCTGCTCCCTTTGTGAATAAAAGCTTCTCCCCTAGAAAGTCAAATAAAACTGAAATTTTAAAAAATGCTGTTTAAGAAGTTCTCAAGTGCTGCTTATGCAATTTCTGATCACCTACCTGAGGGACTCTCTACAATGACACTCATTCGCCTGCGATTTGGATCAAACTCCAAAACATGAAGCAATTTATACCTGTATTTTGCGTTTTAAAAGAGGGAATGGGAAGAAAACATTTTTAGAAATAAATTTCCAAAGGCAATTACTTATAAATAGACTCTTACACCACAGACCTTTCCTCAAAGTGTCATTTTTGCATAGAAACTCCGAAAGCAATGCTACCAATGCTGAACAACAATCACTGTTCATTGCTTTTTATCAGTGTATATATGCTTAATTCCATTCTGTAAGAATAAAAGGTTCTTCTAGCAACAGGAATAGCTTTCTGAATACTAACTTGACATTTGGAGATTACAAGCAGCTCCCTTCTATTTCTTCATCCTTCTGTCGTTACTTCAAGTGTAACTTCAAAAACTATGTTTTGTTTCTGACAAACTTGTAAAAAATCTAGACCGTCAAAAAAGTGTGTGCACCCTGGTAAGTGGATCAGTATTTGTTATGTTACCACTAGCTTAGAAAATTAATTTTAGACATTTAAATTCAAAGTACTGCCAGCTAGCTGACACAAATCAAATGAGTAAAAGGAATTATGGCATACTGCAAATATACAGTTATTAATAATTTGTAGTCATTTTGGCAAAGTTTAAATATCTAATTAGATTATGCACAGATGAGACTGATTCTGGAAATTTCTAGAGCTGAAACAAGACTTGAATAAGCAATTCAGTTTTCCAACTCTGCTACAGTCTCGACCTTTGAGGAATGGGCAAAGATACAAACTGTTACAACACACACCTACACAGAGTAACTCACACAAAATTCTTGCATCTCAGCTACAATTGGTAAGGAATAAGATGCAAGCTGTCTTGAAGACATCAAGGGAAAAGCATTAAACAGAGCACGCTGTGGAAAGGCAAGGTTTGCTTATGAACACAGAGGATTAAGAGGAAAACATTACATTAATCTTCACTACTGTTCTGTCCTTCAAAATAATCAAGGACAAAAAACGAATACCTCTCTGGTTTTCCAAGACTTTTCACTTCCATACTGTCTCCACTAATTCCAGTAAATACTACTCCAACCCTAAAAGTAAAGAAAATGTACATTTAATTATCACTTTAGACAAAATGCCTATTAATGGAGGGAAGGGAAGATGGCAGGGAAGAAAAGGAGAAACTCTTACACCCCATTACTGTACTCTGCTTCTAGGGAAAATTAAGAACGCCCATTTCGGCAATATTTTATTCACATCATACTCTGACCACTTTAATTCTCAAGAATCTTCATAAAGATTTTAAATCATCACTTTATACTACACATAGGGGGTTGTGAATTTTACATTTGAATGCTTTCCCTGTAAGGTGACAGCGCCAGGCTCTGGGCTTCACCAATGTCCTGAGCCATTTCTAAGGTTGCCCTCACAGGCAATTCCTGTGCCAGACAGTCCTGGCAGTGCTGCTCACCGGCTTGCAGCTTCCACTAAAGCCTTCTCATCTGGTGAAGAAGCATAATATTCCAGAGGGGATGTGATTCCATTGGCATGCCAAGGACCATCAGCACCATCTGTGTGATCTGCATTGATCTGCACTGTATGACACAGACAAACTGCTTTCAAGAAGAGCTCTTCCTCTTTCACCTAGAAAAAAGAAAAAACTTGATTTGTAACATTTACATATAAAACCAGTTTCGAACACATTTAAGGAAAAAGCACTTTTACTTACAAATCTGCCAAGCATTTCATATTAAATAAACACAGCTCAACATGTTTAATAAATATTATTTGTTCAGTGACACTTGAGAGCTTCAAACTACTCTGAAATTCTGATTTATGTTTAGCTTGGGTGTTTTTTGTTTTTTTTTATCTAATGGTACAAGAATACTTCTCTGAAATAAAACACTTTCCATCTAGGATGACTAATGGTGGGAAAACCAAAGAGCCTTACCAAACCACGCCTATTTCCATCTGGACAATCTTCAGAAAATCCCTCTGGAGTTAGTTTACCATTGACCTCTTGGTACTTTATGCCATTAATGGAGCACTCCCGAAACTGCATCTCATTTTCAGTTAATGTACCAGTTTTGTCTGTAAACACATACTCTACCTTTTGTAAAATAAAACAAAATAACAAACTTGGAATTGCATGTATGTGTTAGAAGAAAAAAGTTACAATAATCTCCACCCACACTTTCTATTAAACACATTTTTTTAATCATATAAGAACTTCAACTTCTGCCATCACATCTTTATACCTTATTTTAAAATTAATCACAAATCCTATCACAAGCAATAAAAAGCCTGCAGTAACTTTTAATTTTAATATTAAAAACTAAGTAGAAAATAGGTTAAAAAAAGCCCACAGACAACATATTTTTTACCTGTCCCAATTCCTCATTGAGGTCTGAAGTATTTACTTGTGCTCTCTGGTTTGTTTCTTCATGATAGAGGTCAAGATCCCAGCCAATAAAAAAAGATCCAAGAAATTTCTGCATCTCAACAGTCACATAGAGTGAAATAGGTATGATAAAATTGTAAAGTACCAGAAAAGCAAGAAAATCTGAAATAAATCTCAGGATCTACAAGGGAAAAAGAGAAAACATGTAGATTACCACAGTGATCAGGTGAAACATGGTGACTTAATTATGCTTCAATATGTATGAAAAATGACAAACTGGGAGAGCCAGAGAAGCCCACATTCACACGAGAGCGACAATACTCGAGTGACAACGCAGGCATTTGTAGGTTGCCCCAGTAACACACCTTCACATTGAGGCAAAAAGTCTGCCTTAAGTTGTGACTGGAGGTTTCAATTCACAAGTTCACTAATTTTTGTCCCTCTACTGAATCTGTCAGGAGGGCTGCCAATTAATAGTAACTGTCATGATGATTCTGTTTTCCAACTCTGAAAGAGTTCAGTCTGAGAAAAGTAATGTGTGTTCCCCACTCCATCAAACAGCATCATTCATGTAAGCTTTTCTAAGGAATCCTAAACTGTGAAGGCAAACAAGTGATTTTCCATGCTGTCAGAGGAATCTGCAAGCACTCTGTAATTTCAGGACAGCAAAGTGTCAAGAGGGCTCCTCTCTGCTGGCATTCCCCAGTGATTTGGGGGATCCAGACTACACGAAAAGAAAGGGACCATGTGAATTTCTTTCATAACTCTTCAAATCATTGTGTTCCACACACATATTCCAGGCAAACACCTATGTGACAGGAGAGAAACTTCTTTTTACTAGGTATGATAATTTTAACAAACCTGCAATGCAACACTATGCTCTTTTTCATCTACACAACAAACTCAGTATCTAAATTGTACTTCGGAAAAACTCTTACCAACACTTGAATACTGAGGCAAGGGAAATGAGAGATGACAAAAACCAGGCCACCTCTTTTAACTCCACCAGATATTGGTGCATAACAAGATTTTAAATAAAGGAAGCATAAAAGCAGTCAACAATTTGCAAAGCTAAATAATGTCTATTCTTCCTCTTTAGGGAGCATTGCTGTACGTATTTAAAAAATAATTAAAGTAGCTGACAAAAACTCAGCAAGTTCTGTGCCTAAAGAGGTCTTCCAAACCAAACCAGAAAAGACAGAAAGTGAGAGCACTAATTAATCTAACAGAAGTAGTGAAAATTACTTAAGTTAGAGAGTTTCTTCAAGCAATGGAAATGAAATAACAATCTGCACACGCAGGAGGAGATGGACAAGGGAAAGCACTCTGAGTAAGGATGTCAGCATGCTGAGAAATGCAAAGCAGATTGTGGAAGTCAACATGGGACACAAAAACAAAGACATGACAGAAGGAGAATGACACTGCAGAAAAACACGTCTCTCTACATTCCTGATGGCAAAGGAATGGAAAGACTGAGCACTTTTCCCTGCTCTATTCAGAACTGAAAGGCTCCACAGGCTAGACTAACTTGCATAGAATTATTTCAAATTAAGCTCCTGAACTGCCTTCCACAAAGGCAGACTCATACAGAAATCAAAAATTAAAGAGAACACAGAAGAATACAGACTAATTGAAAAAAAAGATACTTCTCAGAACCACAGATTTCAGGGACACTTTAAAGTGTCCCTTCAATCTCTAAAGAAAACTGAGCAGGCAAGCAGGAGCTTGAGCAAAATCATCGCCTTATGAAATTGCCCAAACCATCTTAACATCACAGAACGTACTAAATTCCTGAACTGTGAAATCTCTGCAATGGAATATACACAAGAACAGCCATCCTCCTCCTCTTTTCCTTTATGGAATGACAAAAGACATCCTAAAGAACAATAATTAGAACATAAGCCATCAGAAATACGTCCTAACAAAGTCTTTTCAAAAGTTTTCAAAAAGTCTGGTCTTTTCACAAAGGAAGAAAAAATCCAACCAGTAACAGAGGTAGAAATATTTCTACACAGTGGTGAGGCTACATGGGACTGATTAAAAAATCACTCAGACAACAGCACAGAGACTTGCAAGTGGATCATGTGGTAGTTACACTTAGAATAGAGATATAATATATATGACACTGAGTGTATATTATTCGAGTGCTCCCCAGATATGCAACTGGGCAGAACTATGTTACCTTACTGCTGTTTCTTTCATGCTCTGTTTTTCCATTATACCAAGGCTCATCCCATTTCTCTTCAGCTTGCCATGCATACTTTAAAATAGTGCTCAGAATGGCTTCAAAGAGGAGGATTATTAGATAAATAATCAAAAAGGAATTCATGGACCTATAAAGAGGAAAAAAAATAAAGCAAGAAACGTCAGTTTATTTTACTTCATCTGTTGACAGTGTGGTTACATGAATTGATCAAAAACTTGTTGGACCTTTTTAAAAAAGTCTATCCTGTGCTTGATACAGATATAAAGTTTTCATGTGACAAGCAGGCAACATGGAATGGAAAGAGATTCTGCATCTGACTAAGATAAACTCTCTAGCAATATGAAGACTAGATTAAGGTGCTGGAACACCCCAACAGCCTTGTGTCACAACTGCAGTCCCACACTGGTCCTCTTTCTCCCCAAGGAGCTTGCAAGGCTGTGCAGGCAGTACAAACAAGCACAGCAGAAACCCAGGGCTGCACCTTTTCCTCAGTTAGAAGAGCACTGCCATGTGAAGCTGAGCATTTAATCCAGGCCAGGCCATAGCAGAATAGTCACACCTACTTCTTGTTCTGTAACCAGCCAGACCATCCTTCCTGCCCTTGCCCTGATGACTGAACTTTGCTGGTGCTACACATACAGCTGTTTGTATGTAGCTATATATTTGCACAAGAATGCCAGGGGGCTCTCTCAGATTTTTAGTAACTGGAATAAAGGCAACATATCAGAACTCCTTTTCCTTTTAAAATAAATCATGAGATTCAATATTTATATCTATCATAGTAACACCTATCCTGCAACCAGAGCAAGCTTGAATATTTCCACTTTGTACACTACTAAAGGATGACAAGCAATGGATTTTATCTTTATAGCTTCCTACTGAAGGCAAGGCAATTAACACTCTGCCCTTTGCCTGTAATTCAAGGATGAGACCACCAGGGTTTTAAGGTTACACAGGAAAAACTAAGTTAAAGCTCTACAAACAAGAGAGATATTAGAAAATAAACATACTTTTCTACTGCTGACCGTTTCTGAGATTTACTCTTGTAATTTAATGCCATCTTTGTCTCCATACCTGTATACACAGCAACACCTGGGAAGGAAGGGGGGGAAGAGTCAGACTTCCTTTTCTGCATAAATACAATTTGCAGAATTTTTCATTTTGAGAGATACAAGATAAAAGCAAAAGGTGATACTACTTCTGTATTTACTACGAGACAGTATTTTGTACTATTTGCAAGACTCTTCTATAGTAAGAGTACTACTGAAGTAATTTTGACACCTACTTTAATACTGTTCATTATTATGATTGTACTGCTCTTCAATATGTATTTTATGGAAATCAGCATGGTAAATCTCAGGAGAAAGCCTTGAACAATAGGTAACAGTAAGAACAGTCATTTATCCATTGAAGTTAAGTTATTCCTTTATCAAGCCACTTCAAATATTTTCACAGAGCAGAGCTGGAACTTTATATCCTTAGAGGTTCTTCAGCATAGTATCATTACTTTCATCTACAAGCATATCCCCTCAGGTAACAGTCAGCAAGATTATTACAATTTCTTCAGTGCAAGCAGAATTAAAACCCAGTTCATCAACATGCTTTAAGAAGAGAATACTCTTTAAATATTTAGATGTCTACAAACCAAATATTTCTTTAGTGTTTTTTAATCTTGCTCCACGAAGTAAGAGACTTTCAGGCCCAAGAGGTCTAAAAAGAAATAGACATATCAGCATGTAAACATCAGTTGTTCTGTATTCTGGAGAAGTACTGAAATCCAGTTTCCTATGCAAAGCTGTCCTGTATCCCCTATAAATTCCCAATGCAGCAACTCAATCAGTGATCTCACCCCTTCCACCACACCTCCCACACATCTCCACAGAGCTCTGTTTCCTTTCATGTCTCCTTTGGTCACTGTCATACTCCCCCACCACTGTTCCACATCCCATAACTACAGACTGAGCTAAACATTCCAAATGGCTGGTTCAGAGAGACCCACAAGGTACTTGGGAAGGAAGCAGTCAAGAAAGCAGTAGAGCTCACAGTGCACCCAAAGTGCTGGCTTAGGTTTGGCTAATTTACCAATCCTCTACCCCTCTGTCAGACTGAAATTATCTAGAAAGTTCAAAAGCTATTCATACCAAAGAAACAAACAATTAAATGGACACCACCTCAGCAGCACCAGTTTTATCTCCTAACACAGGAGGTAAAATTTCAGGAGGTAAAACAATGTTTTTTCCTCACATCTATCACAATACAGTAACACATTCATTTCTTTGGCTAAGAATCACAAGCAGGGCTGTGAAAATAAAGGTCTGGTTAGAAACAAGGTTAATATAAGGTTAGAACCATATGTTCTACTGCAGCAGCTGTATCATCTTTAGAAACTGCCAGCAGGGTTGGTTTGAAAATTAAAAAAAGGTATTTTTCCCACTATTTCAAATGAAAGCAGAAATTTAACAACTGCAGTGGCCAGATTGACATACCGGGTAAGAAACAAAATAATTAAAAGTTGAGATGGTAAGTGCTTTGGCATGCAAGCCCCTGGGTTTACCCTATTTTTCCTTTAGCTGCACCACATGCAGGCCATGATCACTATTTTATAAACAAAGCCCTTAAACTTGAAGTCCCTTTGAAAATATAGACTAAAGTTACTCAAAACAAGGAAAGCCAAACCCACAACCCACCTCCCACAGTTAAAAAGTTAACTTAAATGTTACTGCAAATGTAACAGTTACCATCACAAATACCATGTGTACCAATTATACACACAGGTTATGATGGATTCTTTATATTAAACATACATATGGTTAATATTTTAGGCTAGACTCAGACTTCAACTGAAAATTTTAACTAAAAGCAATTAAATGCTTGAGCATTTAGAATTTTCATATAAGAAACACAATTTATATTTCTGGATTCAATTTTGTACAACCAGCCTGACAAATCCAAAATACCAAACCTGAATCAGTGCAACACAGACCAGGCAAGTTTATCTTAGACAGAAGATACAGCTCCACTAAGTAGTCAGAACTTGCAATTATTTTTTTCACCTCCCTTTTAATCAGCTCTGTTTTACATTGTCAACTTAATTATTTTGATAGATTATCCCAATGCTGCACCTGTCAAGACTGGCAGTAATGATATCTGAAAAGCTCTCAACGAAGTAGCAAAAGTGACCTTAGAAAACAACTGAGTGGGTTTTTGGGGGTGACATTGGTGGGTCTTTCTGGGGAGGGTTACTAAGCCACTGAACTTGGGGCCAAGTAACCTGGCTGCTACACTTCTGTATTTCTTGCAAAACCACTGAAAACACCTCACTTCACTCTGAACTCCATGTCACTCCCATCCAAAGCTGACAGATGTTTGCATCCAAGTGGAAATTTCACAAAAAAAAAAAAAGTATAAAAGTATAAAAGACAACATTTTGGACATCAGAGGAGTGAAAGAACCTTATCAGTTTTACCTGTTTCAGTGAGAAATTTACACACAGCACTTCACCTTCTCAGAAGAGGTGACAAAGCTTTTTTGAAAGCTGGACAATCAGCAACTCGCAAAATAAAATAACTAAAATTGAATGCTAAATATTTCTGAAAATTTGGAAATTTCTTGTGAGTGATTTCTATGTCTTTACTTCAAACCATGATCCTTCTCACTCTTGTCCTTCCTGTTTTCTCTCCTATCCTGTTGTGGTGGGGTGAATTGAATGAGCAGCTGTTTGGATGCCTCACTGGTAGCTGGGACCAACCCACAGCAATTAGAAATCTTTCCAGGAAGTTGAGATGGAAATCTGTAAATGGCTTCATGGAAATCTTTATTTTTATATTTGCACATGTGTTTGTCACTTGCTGTGACTGCACAAGGAAAGGAGGTGAGCACATGATTATGTGCACACAGTTGTGCTGCCTGGAACAGATGTAAGCACTTATCCGCCCAGTCCAGCTGTAGTTTGAAATAAATACAAATAATTACAAATTTGTAGCAGAGGCTTTGTTAAACCAGGAATTTCTAGGGATTTCAACTGCAGAAACTCCTTCTCAGTGCCTCTAATGAAGGGGATCTTTCATCAGAGAATAGGTCAGTGGAAACAGTTTCAGATCAATAAATGCTTTAATTAATAAATAACAACAGAGTTACCAGTGCCAAAAAATTACCCACTTCGCAAGAGCCAGGCTTTCCAGAACTCTTGTATTAAATCTGTAAAACTGGGTAGTAATGAACTTCTTTCACTCATTTTTTCTCATCTCCATCTGAGGTATGCAGCTGCAGTTGATACTTTTAGTAAAAATACCTCCCCCTTTTCATATATTCTACCACCTCCACATGTTCTAAATAATGATCTCATACAATTTTACTCACCGTACTATTTCCTCAGCTTGTTGACTTACAGTTATTCTTCCAACAAATCTATGAGAGATGGATATATCTTAGAAGTATCTACGTAAAGACTCAAAAATGTAAAAACCTTCTCTATACCTACAAAAAAGTCATTAACGGTTCACAAGCAAAAAATAAATCAACTTTTATTAACAATCAAACTAAACCAATATGGTAAAACTGGCAATAATTTTACAAGAGACATTTAGCAACAGAAACATTTATCCCTTAAAGGAATAGGCATTTGAGAAAGCTTATTAACTCTGATTAATTACCACAAAATATTATATTTCTATTCATTTAAAACAGATTGTGACTTCTTGATGATTCAGTAAGAAATAATTCCTCAACAAATGTAGGTTTGCAGACTATCTACCAAAAATAGTAACTTTTCATTTAATAAAGCCAATCTATTACACGTTTAAAAATCTGACATGCACTTAAGCATGCATTTAGCATGACTCCAGTCACAAAACGGAACTCAAACTTCTACATTGACTGTACCTTAATTTGCTAAATATCAAATATTAGAAAGTCTGTTCCAACTGAGTATCCTAGTTTTAAAAACCTTAACACTTCTCAAAGATCTCCAAGATTACTCAAGAACAGCTGCGATAGTATACTTGGATTTTAAAAACTACTACTTCATAGCTACCATTTTCCATTATACAATTCAGAAGAACCTTGGATGGGAACATAACTTTTGCTACCTATGATGCTGCTTTACAGAGTCTACGATCTTGCCTGCTGATGTTAAAGCATGCTTGGATATCCCTGTTTTTAATTCTAAGGTTTTGCTGCTGAAGAATTGAGTTCAAATCTTCTCTGGAGCATATGCAAAATAAATATGAGCAACACATATCCTAAGAATCAGACTTGAGTCAATTCCACTTCAACATATCCTATATAATATCAAAATCTCCTGTCAGAACCTTATAGGACTTTCTTCAACCTGATCAGGCTGTAGACCGTTTAATTCATTAAAATGTAGAAACAAGTTTACTTACTAGAACTGAAATGTACATAATTAAAATAAAAAAGATAAATATTATTATGTCTGGGTTACTACTCAAGTACTCAAATTTAACTTATCACTTGCAACTTTCAAGTTGTGTTGTATAAACACAACCTGATTTTGAAAACGTAAAATTCAAGCAGATGGCTGAAGCTATTTTAATCCTAGCAAGACCTGTAACGTTCTGAGTATTAAACATCTCATTTTAATTTAATTTCAAAATATTTATTAGTAAAGTGATACCTGTATAGATCTGCTTCTGGTTGCTGACATTCTATAACAGCTACCAGTTTGTCCAGGTTGGCAACAGACTGCAGCACTGCTGTTTCTGGGACTGCAACGTGTGTCTGTAAAACAGTGCCCCTTGGGTTACTGAAGGACTACCAGGCAGCAGGGCAGGTGTTTCAACAGGCTGAATGAAAAATGGCACCACAAATAAACTACATTCTATTTCACAGAAGTAACCCAGACCTTAAGATTGGTCTCTCCATCCAAACTTGCAGTGGTAACGTGGCACGAACCGTCCACTCGGTCAGATGACAGGAGCACCAGATCAACAGGGAAAGTCTCATCTTTGGCTACTCTGACAATGTCCCCCACCTAACAAAGTGAACATAGACCAGAAAGATACAAAGAGGTTTAAAGAGCAGAATTCATTTCAGCATTGTTACCAAATCATAATGATTAGCAATAAAACAAGAGTTTTAGCTGTGTAATACACAATTTTCAATATGTCCTTTACCCGAATGTTTTTAGATCTGGTTTTCACAAGGCCACCACTTCGAACAACATAAACTGGAGCACCATTGACTTCATTGTCTGCTTTATGCCGCAGCCAGTCCTCATAGCCCTGTGGAAAACACATAAAAATCTACTTTTTAAGCAAGAAAACTAAAAAATAGACTAAATTTAATCTACTAAACAAGTGTGTTCAAACTGCTTCCTGCATTGTCTGAATACAGTTACTAACTTCTCTTGAGTTTCTGTTCCAGCTGTTACTCAAGAACCTGTGAACCTCTTAATTTTGTCATTTTACACAAACATGTAAAGGCAAATAAAGTAGCAGAAGTGGTGAAGAAACTTAACAGTCCCATGTTCTCTTAAAACAAACAGGCAATGACATTTTCTGCAGATCAGATGACCAAGCGCTCAATAAATTTTTGATCTATACACATTAATATGCCACAAAACCAGGAACAGGCAGTCCTCAGGCTCCTTTGTGGATTCCATTTTTTTTTTTAGAAATTACTTTCTCAAGTCATACCACATAGCATTTCTTATAGTTACTGCCACAGCCCATACATGAAACCGCAAGATTTAATTCTGTGTGACATGCTGTTGACACATCAGCTCTGTCCAGCAAGAGAAGATGACTGAGAAGATTTTCGCTCTTTTTGAGTCCTAATGAACAGTCTGCAGCAACTGAGCTTTAAACTGATAAACTAAGCAGCTTTCCTTTACCTGATACTTCACATCTGTTTAGGCACCCTTTATCCTATGCACACACATGTGCAAACACCCAAGAGTGTGAAACCAAGTATACTATTTCCCTCCTATTTTCCTAAAGTATGAATCCATGGCTTGTTTACTCTAATAGCATTAGATCATGGTAGGATAATAATCTCCGATCCCCAAGCCTAGGTACTGTTTGGAAAGCCCCACCAGGCAAGCACAGGGAATGGATCAATCATGCAGGAAGTTCAACTATCTTGTACAACCTGGCAAGAGTCCTGCAACTAATCTGCAATAACAGAGACTTCCTAAAATGCTTTTCTGTAGGTATAAGAACTGTGAAAGAGATAAAAATGTTTCCTTGGAAGTCTGCAGACAGAAGAAGGCAGCTGTGTGAAACAGCAGGCATAATCCCAACTCATCCTACAAACATTTTAACTACAAGAAGTACTAATGCAGATGCAATTTAGAGAATTCTGTGGTTGACTGGAGTTTGTAGGAAAAGTTATATGATGAAATTTGCATGTTAAAAGTAGTTTTGCAGTTCTACCTTCACACATCTCCACTGTTTCTAGCACAAATGAATAAGGACAGCACAACTGCACTACCTATGTTCGAAAAGAAAGATGAAAGAGAGAGGGAATGGGGAAAAGAAAAAAGCTTTACATGCCAAATGTTTCAAAAACAATAATTAAGAAGTGTGCAGTAATAGCAGCCATACAGAGAAATACTGGGACATCAGAATCCTGAAGTCTCTAAGCACGACTTGTAAGAATCCTTTCCTAAGCTGTATGAAAAAGCAAGAGTCAGTACCTACAGCTCCTTGTTAAAGGTGACTGACAGAAGAAAACGGATTTAACTATCATTCAGTAACCTTGGGGCATTTGTCTCACAAACCTGAACAGCTGAGCAATGTGGGCATTTGGCAAAGAACTGAAATTTACCTTCTTTAGAAAGTACAGATTTCAGCGCTTTCTCCATCTGACACCTCCTGCCTCCAACACGAGGGTGACACCTCACACCAGGGAATTCTTAAGAGCCAACTTAGTGTGGTCAGTTCACATTCCCCCCAAATTTACCTACTGCGGCATTTTTGAGAGGTCCTTATCCTCACTTGAAAACATTGGAAAAATACAGTGAAAAGAAAGATGCAAGAGGAATACAGAGAATGTTGCCTACTTTCAAGAAAATAAACTAAATATTAAAATCCCTCAATTAAATTATGTTCTTATGTCCTGCTTAAATAACTGCATCAATGTAACTGAGAAAATATATGCATTTATTACTACCAGGTTTTTCATTCTCAGTTTAGGTCTACAGTTAATCAAAACTTGCAAAGCAGTTGTTTATAATTTACCTGGCAGTCAAGTAACATCAAGTAAACATCTGTGTTCCATCAGCTAAATACCTATGAACTTCTTAAAATGCACTGTTTCCTAAAGTTCCTTAGGAAATACCTTTATTTTGTTGCATTTTGGTTAGAGTTTTTTGTTTTGTTTTTCTTTTAACATTTTGTTCTGTTTTTATTTGCTAACTTTGAACTCCTTGGAGGACTGCATTCAGACCTTCAGAGGCATAAGGAAGAAAGTGCCCTGGCTAACAAGACAGACAAAATGACACAGCATGAGCTGCATCACTTTGCAGTTTTGTATGCCCTTCTTCTGACCTAGGTGAAATTACACTTCCAAGTAGAAAAAGTTCTGTCTCCTTGGCTGAGATTAAAACAAGTCTGAGCTCTGAGGTTTGCAAGAGGTGCCACATGCACTGGTCTTCTGGAAGGCAGGGGACTTGTTCCATCCACTGCTAATCTTCAATATGATTAATGCTTCTATTTTACCCTTTCACATTTTGACAGAATACTAAATTATAGTTTAGTATTTATCCTGATGTAACTTTCTATAGAACCAGTGCCTCACAGCTTTCAAAAAGGGGTTCTTTCCTTAAAATCTGCTCCCTATTACACTTCTGGTTTAGAGAAAATGGGAACTGATTTTGAGGCAATACTGGGGATTTTTCCCTCTGCACTCCAACAGATTTATCTTTCTCCCTTGTCTGAGGGCAGCCCGTTGGAAATAGCAAAATTCATCGTCCCTTCAAGATAACAGCCTGTGAATATTGCCTGCCTCCTTTGCAGCAGGTAGGAGAAACACGAAAGTCCATTAGATCAGTTTAGGTGGTTCCAATAGTCCTTGCAGAGATATTGAGACAGCCAGAAAATCTCTTGATGCCTGGCAAGTCATGAATGACTGAAAGTTTCCAGAAGGAATGACAGAATCTCTGTTCTTTGAAATTGATGATAAGAGTTAAATTTCCCAATATAAGATTGGACATCTGTAAGCAAGGTGGTGTTAAGTTTATTTCAGACTATTTTAGACTTACACAAGTCCAGTTTCTTCTGGAAAAAGTGATGTAATGTTTATAAATCTGTTTCATAATCTCTTTTAGTTCACACAGTTTTATTATCCATTGCCTACTTACGATTATGGCTTTTGAACATGTGATTTTTTTGGACGGTGATAGTAACAACTGCAATTGAATAGGATTAGGGCATTCTACATACACAAATTGAACAGCAACAAGATGAAATATTAGTCCACATATTACTCCAGCATTAAGAACCACTTTGTCCCAAACACCTTTCTATCTGCTTGAAAGCTAGAACTATTTTTACTTTTGCCCTATTTCTGGGTGGCTTTGGGTCTTTCTGGCACAGAAGGCAAATTGAAATTCTGGTTACAGCTCTGGAACAGTCTCCTGCTTATTTTTCAGCTGCAATGCTGCATCTCTTCCCGACAGCACTGTCAAACCCCTTGAAGAGGATAGCTCCTGAAAACTACCTCCCTGCAGAAGAGATTATAATTTTTATCCACATCACTTCTTTATTTATGAGCTTGCTTCTTTCTCTTCTTGCTTCAAAGGCATAAAGAAAACAAAAAACTTTTTTTCTTTTTCTTTTATTTTTACATTCTGATTCCAGAGGCACTAGGTCTCAGTAGGATGTAATATGGTGCTTGAACAAGATTTCTATTAAACTCAGATGACTTCTTATTTCAGGTGCTATGAAACACTCCAAAATGTTTTATGCAACTGAAGATAAGGAGCTTTCTAAACCAGAACTTTTACCTAGTACAGGGTAACAGTTAATAAACATTTTACACCATAAAACATACCCCTTGGGGCAAAATTTGCCTCTTAACTACTGACAAACACAGCCTGCACCACTGCTTCATCTGCCCAAGCTCCTTTCTCAGGGTGTGATGTGGGAGGACTGGTTCTAACAGGCTGTGAGGTGTGCCAAACGAATAAGTGAGGAGCTTTCAGAAAAGGCCTGATAACAAGTGACATGCAATGTTTAGACAAAAATGCTGCCTGACAGTCATCCACTGTCCATTTTAGGGTACTGCAATGAGTCACTGAGTGCTTGACAACCAACCAAATGCTGAAGCTCAAGCATCTAACTAGAAACATTAAGTCAAAAACAGTTTCTAAAAATTACATCATTTTAATGTATTTTTAGTATCTAAGCACTATCCAGGTCAGATTCTGTGAAGTAACTTTACTTCAGTAGGACTTCACGCCACAAGATTTTTCCCCTTTACCTGTTTTATGGCTGTCACAGTTATGACAAAGAATAATGGCAATCCACTGGTAATAGGACTGGTAGGGGTATCTATCATGAGCTACAAGAAATGAAAATACAAAAATTAGTTCAAATTTTACTTTTACAATTTTAGTTTCAAAGAAAAAAACAGCAAATGAAGCAAGATGGCAACTATTTTGCAAACTCTTTATACCTGTGACTATTTTTACTGCACGTCCTGCAGAATTTCTCAAGCAAAACTTGGTTTCTGACAACTAAATAAGATGTCAACAATGATGCAAACAAATGTTTTAGGGCATAGAGCAGCCTTAGTCACACTTGTAAAGCATGTGACAATTTTAAGGGTCCTTACTAAAAGGAAGGTATAATTTCATCCTACAAAAATTAATTCAAAAGCATATTACATAGGAAGAAGATCTACATTTCATGAAGCTGTTTCAACACTCCATATGATCTACTGCTTACCAGCAATGTAGAGTATAAGATCATCCACTTTAGAAGTGAAAATAAAGTCTATTTAAAGAACGGTAATTTCCAAAGGTTTAGGTATTACAGAGCACTTTTTTCAGACCGCACCTTTCTGGTTGCCCGAAGTTAACATGCAGTTTTTATAATTTGTGCTATTATTGCTGGCATGCCAAAAGTGCAGTGTACACACTTAGGTTCTGTATGTGGGGGGATGTTAGTGGTTCTCCTCTGCTGCAGGAAAAAATCAACATGGTCAAGTGCTGTAGAGGAAATATACACAAGAACTACTCAAAACCACAGACACTGATTTGATCTACTTTACCTGAGACTTATGGCATTGCTTTGGGAATCATCAAAGAAGAAAAAAAGTCATACATGAAGTTTATACTCTATTACAGGGAAAGAACCTCACAGAGAAAACAGGTCATGCCACTTAACAATGCACACAAGATGTTTTTGGTTGTTTTTTTTCACTGAAACAGACAATTTATGGAATACAACAAAAATGAGACCTAGCCTAAAATACTGTCTGTTCTTTAACTGTAGCACTACAATTTCAGCTTGGCAGCATTTTGACCAAGAAAAACCTGACCAAAAGCGTCTGATTTTCAGCTGGATAGGGTTAATCATGGCATTTCTGACATCTATACTCTCTCATTCTTTCTCAAGAGAGACTCATATTTGAAAATGAAGCAGGTTTTGTGCTGGTAGAATTGTCAAGTTTCACCAGGACACCATGGGCCTCTGCCTGCCATGCAGCTGGACACATATCCACAACACACCTCGTGTCACCAAAATGCAGTCTGTCACCTTGTTTTGGGCATGCACAAGTGTGGTGAACAACGTGGACTGGACTGTGCTGCAAGTTGAAATCACACAACAAGAACCTGCCCCAGCTCTGCCATCCCCAGTGGAAAAGGTGGTAATGACAGACACTGCATCTTGGCCACATGAGATTCATAGGACAGGGAATGTATAATGGTGGTCAGCTTTAAAAGGCAGCTTTGCCTCATAAAAAGAAAAAACTATTAGATATTTATGAACTTCCAAAAGTGATTTGAATAAAAACAAAAATCCATTCAAACAAATGAACAAAAATGACTTCAATGTTTCTGCTGTTCTGTTTCCAAGAACGCAGACACACAGACAAGAAGATGCCTCCCATACACGTGAGGGCATCCACTTGACACAAACTGAGAGAACAGGATTACACTCAGAATTTCTGCCCTTAGATCCTTATTTGCTCATGGATGTCACTTAGATACTACTGAAAGGCAACAGTTTGAAAGAACTGTGACACAACACTGAATTGAAGACATAAATCTGCATTGAAAAGAAATAAAAGCCACACTGTCTGTGGTTCCTTTTATAACATTTGTGTTCCATCTTCAGCACTTTCCTATCTTCCTCCTGCTACAACATGTTGAACAGCATGAAACGTTGCAACAGGAATGACACAGTCAATATGCTTAACTAGGAAGATGTGATGGACAACACATTTTGTTAGCCTAAGTTAGAACTGCATGACTTTAGTCCAGCACAGGAATTTTCAGCCTAGAAATGTCCTTCTTTCTAAATGTGAAAGAACAAGATCAAGGGACACAGGAGGCAATGGATTAAAAGCTGCAGACCTGGCCCTGATACTGACACAACCACAGACAATTTTATCAACTCTTCACTATCCCCATACTTTGTCAAATGAGGTGTCACCTTTTTCAGATGTACACTCTAAATGTTGGTTAATCACTGTGGAGGGTTGTACGTGTTCAAATAATTCTATTTTATAATGAAAGAAAAGTTTGTGAACCCCAAAATCTTGTCTCTTGTCAGATATTAATTAGTCTTTCAAAAGTTACTATCTCTCCTCTGAATCCTTCTCCCACTTATCCTTCACCTACTAAGCCTGCAATAGCTTCACAGAATTCAGGTACATTACAGAGGTGGAAAGGCAAAGATGACAGAAAATGTACAGACTGTCCTAATCTACTTGTGGGTGTTCTTAATTAAAAGAAATACAGTCTGCTACGAAAGCCACAGCAGTATTTCTGACATAAACTGTAACAATAACAACACTAACTGAGGTCTTCAAAACTGACAAACTATTGATTTTAACTGTAAAACCTGTGTGTTCATTTTATCCGAACAAATTGAATTTGAGGATCTTAGAGCTATATCACAATAGTCTGCTGATTTGCAACCACCTACAGTGAAAATACACAAATATTCCAACACCACCAACGCCCACAAAAACAAGAAGCATATCTGGAATTTCATTACTCCCTTAAGAGATTTAAAGTTGTATTTGAGGCAGACAATTGAATCTCTCTGCTACCTGTGCAAATGACTTTGAAGCTGCACACATAACTACATTCACATTCATGAAGATAAAACCTAAGGATAATACTTAAATTTGGACATAATTATTTTAAAAGTTACGTTCTTTGCCTAGAGGAACTGGAAATGTTGTGGTTTTTTTTAATAGAGAGAATATATAAGTAGAGAAGTTAAATTCACAGAACGAAAAATCAGTGGCAGAATTTACAACAAAAAATGCAGTTTCCTGAGTATTATTCAACTTACCTGAACCAAAAATATAATGAGAAAATAAAAGTTGGCTACTCTTCTGAACTGCTCAAATAAGTTTTTTGGAACAAAATTCCACACTGTATACTGAAGGGAAAAAAAAGGAGAGATGGATGAATAATTACAGCACAAAGCACAATTTTTCAGTGAATTTCAGTTCTGCTGCCATTGAACTCTCCTAACCTAAATCTTCCCATTCCCCAGGTCCCCTGCCCCAGACCTTGCTCTTCCCCCCCCACAGAACTGCTGTATCCAATTTTTGTTCTTTTTTTTCATTCCTTCTGTTTTAAGTACAGCTAGCAGGGAAGCAGGGGTAGCAACTGCATTTCCTCTACAGGCCAAGTTTAAAATGTTTTCCTCCAACCGGGCTAGGGGCAGCTGGAGTCATCTGGCTGCTTGTGTCCTGGGTAGGAGGAAGGAAATTAATTCCTGCAGCTGTAACATTCCCTCCAACACTACAGCAATGAGGCACATCCCCACCATCAGCTCTATTGATTTCAATCCAAGGACACACCAGGAGGGAATCCGCAACTGCAGTCCACTGCTGATTTATTTCATGCAGAGTACTGGCTTCCAATTTGGCTATTTTAAAAATCCTCATAACCAGCTTCAAGTTTGAGCAACACTGGTTGAAAAACCACTTTTCATCAGAAAGCCTGACCAACTGGCTTAATTGCTCCGTACTTGAGTTTTGAGGAAAGAGGGGTGAGAGAATGAGACAAACTACACATGAAGCAACCCAGCCTTTTCCTCAAAACAGTTCAGAGTTTATTTCATTTTGAATACTGTATAAGCACCACTAGACATAATACAGACACATTTGTATTATGCACATCTGCCACACAACTTAAGTAACTTATCAAGTGGTTTTGCCATGACAAATTGATTCCTTACCTTGGATGATATGATTCTGTTGTCTGCAAACTTCTGAGGAACATAATGGCCATGCTGGGGAAAACGATTTGCTATAT
The DNA here is from genome assembly GCA_013397075.1 of Rhabdornis inornatus. Lineage (NCBI taxonomy): Eukaryota > Metazoa > Chordata > Aves > Passeriformes > Rhabdornithidae > Rhabdornis > Rhabdornis inornatus. The sequence goes on along the minus strand of VWZS01004114.1, from coordinate 2,847,497 downwards.
AAATAGTTCTTGTGTCGCTTTGATGTGGTGGGTCAAAACCCTAGAACATAAAAGAAAAACAAGAAGCAATCAAGAGAGTAGATTATATTAACTGCTGTTTTGTAAAATTCTGTGGAAAAGGACATTCAGATACCAAGTAGCAATTTCCAAATAGTAAAGAAAATTACTGTATAAAATTAAATTCTGCTGTGTCCAGACAATTTTCAAAAACTGTGTGAAAAAAACCCAAAATCTCAACTTTGAGGTGGTGTACTCATTCTGAAAAAATGAAAGAAAAAACCCTGTCTCGAGGATAGAGAACGCTTGCTACCATGCAAACTTGAAGGCCTGCAAAACTTAAAAAGGAAGAAACAGAACCGGAGATGAAAACATAAATAATTTACAAAACTTCACAGCCATGCTCGCAAAAACCCTAATAAAACAGATTATTGAGCAAAATAAAAGGTCAAAACATACAAACTATACTAGTATGCTGTGTTAACTGGATTTTGAAAAGATTCTCACAGAGAAAAGCCAAAAGCATATGCACCTGACCGGACAGCAGTATTTTTCCAAACAAGTTCTATCTCCAAGAACTAAGATTATTTCAAATGTGATTTCCTGCCATTACCACCAATTCACACACGAATGGCGCAACAGTGAAAGCAAACTCATGGGAAAAAAAAAAAGCAAGCATACTCAGAAATATTTATCAATAATTTCCTGCCAAAACAGATGATCTGTTTTGTGAGTGAGGTCCCTGGGAGTCAAAGTCCTGTTTCAGATCTAATGGTCAGTGTTTTCATCATCTGCTTCTTCAAGAGGAAGTGGAACACAAGTGTTAAACCCGCAGATGACATCACTCTGGGACTGCAAGAACACCAAATAAGAGAAAATTCTTGACCAACCAGATGCACAGAACACAAAGATCCAGCACAAAGAAACTGCATCTAGAAAAAGAGAATAAAAGCCCATAAAGGAATTTTGAAGAAAAATGTCAAAGGCTGTAACAGATCACAGGCTAGACATGAGTCATCCACATCATCCCACTGAGAAAAAGGCCTTCAGTGCACAGGAGGCTGGAAGAGGAGTGGGAGCCACAGCTGAAGCATTGTGAACCAACTGGACAGCACCCAGAGGAGTGAAACATGAGCCCCGAGAGATCCTGAAAACATGACATATAACGCAAGGCTGAACAATCTAAAAAGCAAAGAGCAAACAAATTAGAGTCATCTAGCCTGGAGGAAACTTGGGATATCCTAGTAAATCTCCTGACACATAGAAGACTGTTCCATTGAGAAAATGGGTGCTTTGAAGGCCAAAGAACAGAAGTAAGCAGGCTTAAGTTGCAGGTAAGAAAACTTATGTCTGGATATTGGAAAGCAAACAAATTCCTTTGTTGTGGAAAGGAATAATTAAACACCAAAATAAGTCACGAGGAAAGGTTACAATGTCTGTAACACAAGGGCTTCTATCTAGGTCATTCAAGTCTATCTTTAATTGAGCCTTTCCTGGGGCTACATGACTCACCAGAACCCTTCCTAGCAATAATGTTCTGACCCGGAGAAGCAGGTGATGGTAGAAGACAACCAAACAGTAATAATTCAGATAACAGGCCAAGAAAACTACTAAATAAAAAGGCAAAATGCTTTTAGACATGAAATAAACTAGTGAAATTAAATTTGAAACTGCTATTTGATTGGGAATCAATGACTGTCTGCAAAGTGGTGAATTCCAGCATCAGCATCACACACATTCCTAATCTTAGAACCAACTTGCAGAGTTTACACAATCTCCTTGTTCTTTGATGCCAAGTGCAAGGACAACTGATGGTGTCCTTTGCTAGAAAGGGCATATCAATTCCACTACAGAAGTGAGGAAACTGCATTTGCAGTTGTGTTGCTCCACTTGTGAATGAGGCTCAGAGCTTCATCCACGTCAAATAAAAAGTGACACAGAACTCCAGAAGAGGATACCTCTGTACCAGTTCACTACAGAATATGAACAATGAGCACAATGACTGACATAAAAAATGGTTGGAATAACCAAACATTAATTTTTTTAATCCATTAATATCTCTAACAGGTCATCAGGTATGTTCGCATTCAGGATGGTGTCATTTTAAAGTAAAGGAATAATTTAAAAATCCTCTCAAACATACAAATGTTTCTGTTTGGCATCATTACTACAGAAACATTCTGCTTGACATAGAAAGAGGTCCAGAATAATGAAGGGAGAAAGAAAGGAAGGGGGATTTTTCAAAGAGATTTGAAGGAGAATAAACTTTAGATGACAAGCAGTGGAAGGCTGGGCTAGTCACATGCTCCAGGGCAAAAACTTGTCTAAAGATAAGAGTGGAGCAGGTAGGCAAAAAGTAGATAGAGGGAAGGATGGAAAAAATACACAGGATACAAAAGCAAAACGCAAGGAACTGTTCACAGCTTTAAGAAAAGAAATACAAGCATGAAAGGAAGATGAAAAAAAATGTACCTGTTAACTGCTGGCATGAAATTTAAAGAGAAGAGTGTTTGTAGCAGAAGCATTCTGGATATCTGACATTAGTGACACAGTATTTCTAAATCAAACCAGAAGATGCCACAAATAAAAGTGTTTTGCAAGCAAGAAAAAATGCACCTAATTAGTACGACTTCGTGCACAGCTCTCTTCTATATCTCAGAAAACGTCTGGCACTCACAAAATGCCAGACACCCTCACTTTGGGAAGTCAGACTCTACAGCCTGAAAAAATTCCACTCTAAATCAAACAGATGTAAAGCAAGGAAAAAAACACAAAGAGCAAAGAAAACAAGTTGCAGTCTTCTTACTGACAGTGATAAATGCTAATCTGCATGCCACTTGCTGAACGCTATTAAAAGATAAATCAAAGATTACTGAGTGACTAGGATATCACTGAATTTTTTATATGCCCTTTTTAGGCCACTAACTGAGCACTTGAAGGTTGCAAAGTTTGATGACATTTTATGATGAAGAGTAAAGACCTCTGTACAACTCCAGTCTCACTGCATAAGCACTTCTATCAGAATGAATACCTCTGCTGAAGCAGGCTCAGATGATTAAAAGCAAGAACTTTATTTTCCAAATAAATGAGAATCTCAGGCCATACAAGTTTACAGGTTTATAGCTGTGGAGCTAAAACAGTTTATATTTGCAGTGTATATATAGAGGTTTAGTTCTGTTTTGTTGACATTTGCCACGGAGAAGGCACAGAAGCTGTGCAGTCAGCAGATCACAATGCACATGCAAGGCAGGCTGGGGATAAAAACCCCTCAGTTGTCAGAGCTGTGGTTGGAAAAGGACACATCCCTGACAACCTCAGTGATTTGACTGCAGCCACAGCAGGAAGTGAGTGTCAGAGCTGGGAACAAAACCCAGATTTCCTAAGTTTTGTGACTGTAACAACTAAAAATCACTCAAAATTAGCCAACAACTCTGCCATCTCATAATTAGCCGATGAGACCACAACCAAGCAGATCTTCCAGAGAAGCTTTAATTACACATTTCTCCAAGGAAAATTCTGCACAGATGTTGAACTTCATTGTTCAAGAGCTGAAATGTTGTAACTCTTCTCTAACCACGGGGCTGGTGACAGAGCCTGCTCCTGACACTAAACTGATTCGTAGCCCAAATTTCTGCCCAGCAAGGGTTTTTCCACAGTAACTCTGTGAAGCCAGCAAAGCAGTGCAGAGAGCACACTGTTTCCTAATTTCACTTAATAGACAGTTCTCTCTCTTTCTAACGTCATTCTCCAACTCAGCTGCAAAAGTAGGGTAACATGCCCTTGCCAAAGGATTTCTGCAGCTAAACAGCATGAGCAGAGAAACCCTAAATTAGAGTCTTGCAAAATGATTAAGTTGTCACCAATCTCTTAAAAAAAAAATGTTAGTTTTCCTGCAGTTATCTAGTGAAGTGATTTCTACCCAAATGCACAGATCACTTCATAACAAATAATGTTGAATATATTACAAGACCTGGTATTTAAGGCTTCTTGACCACATATATTACAAGCATATATATTACATGAATCACTTTTAAACAAAATTTGACCATAAGATGAAGAGACCTGATTTCCTCCCCTTCATGTTGCAAATTAAATCTATATTTATTAGCTAAAGTTCAGTCCTTCAGATGTTTTTTCAACACAAAGCAGGCATCATCTATCCGGAATACAGCTCTCATTTAATCTTCAATATACACTTCCCCAGCAGAAGTTCTGCACCCAGATGAACTTAATACTTTGGTTTTGAAAACAGCCTAAAAGCATGCCATTTATATACAGTACACAGATACTCTAGTCAAGCTGATTTGAAAGCACAAATGAAAATAACCTTTAAAAAAGAAAAAGAAAGAAGTGATTCATAGTTTTCATTTCTTATAAATTTGAATGACTTGTCTAATGAATTTTTACTAAACTTCTTCAGCAGTGATTTCATTACTGTTCTAAAAGTTAGACAAAGATATTCTCTGTGCAGTAAATTAGGCTCCTTTAAAACAGCACAGAAAACGTATCCTGGGGAACTGAGGAGAAATATTTGACTGCAATTTTACGCAATTTATTACATGAAAGCCATGGGATTCAACAGCTACCTCCAAACAACTCTTTCCCACATTTAGTCTGCATCTCAACCACTGTACTTGGAGAATTGCCCATCAGCCATCAGGTAAGGAAAAACTCATCCATCCATTTTCCCACTTTGGTTTGTGCTTTTGGTTTTGTCTTGGGGTTTTCTTTCCAGTCTTTTTTAATATGTCATGCCAGTTGTCTGGTCATATAATAAAAAGCTCCCCCGCGAAAGAAGAGTTTGACACTGCTGCTGAGGAAGCCCTAATAACACATATAACAAGCTAGGCAACCACACAGGAAGCAAACGAGGATCAGCAAAAGAAAAGACCCTCCCAACACCTGCAAAGAAAGAAAAAAAACATTTTTGTACTCGATTTGTTGCTGGAACATAGACATCTACTGCAAGACTCCTATGAATGTATGTTAGGATGCACCAATGCCCTCCCCACACACTCTACAACACTGTTAGGTGAGACAGCAGAAATGCACAGATCTTTCAGCAAGGATTACTGACATCAGACCAGCAATCACATCAATTTCATTATCAAGCTTTGCAATACGTGCATTAATAACCACAAATGATCTGACAGGCGAATTTTGCTTACAACTTGCATAAACTTAGTACACTTTAATATAATCTCCCAGGGTTTCTTGTTCATTACTCACAGCTTTTACAAAGGGGGAAGAAAAACTGAACCTTTTGCTGAAAGAACTTCTGCTATGTGGCCACTGAAAAGTGAAAGCGGTTTGAAAGAAGGTAGTCTCATTCAGAGCCTCTTCCTCCTTTCAAAACCCACACTGAACACAACAGACAAAAGCAGCAGTTCCCCCAAAGCCCTTCTGAATATCACATAGTACTTAATAAAGCTAATAAACAGAAGAAAACTTGGTCTCAGAAACCCTTTCTCCTAGGGAAGTGACTCAACTGATTGTGGCTGCAGAAACAGAACACCACATTTCCTGGCAGACAGCCCAAAAGTCTGCTATTACACTGCTGTCAAGATATATTTTGATTAAAGGTGTTTTGAGGAAATGGATTTTCTTGCTTTGGATTTTGTACTGAATATACATAGAATACTTTTCCCTCTGTCAGATAAGATGATCTATTCACACTCCATACCCATTTTCCGAAGTCTGTGTAACTTAGTACTCCATGCAGTCAGCCAATAATTCTTTCAGTCATGTAACTGAGCAATAGTCAAACTGAATCTGCCTTATCAAAGGTTAGCATGAAGGAAGAAACAGCCTCTCACAGCAATTTTAAACATTTTTAAAACACCACTCTAACAACTAAACTAGTGAATCAGCTGAAGCACCCTGATGTGTACACAGTGCCATGCAATTTGTACCTCCCCTTTTAAATACCACTGCAGTAAAGAAATAAAACTACTGAAAGTCATGCACTATTCGTGCAACTTCCTCTTCCCTCTTACTGTATCTACAGCTGTGCAAAATATCTGATAATAAATCACGTTGTAACCTCCTAAAAGACCTATAACCAGATTATATTATTTTGTGAAAACATGCCCTCTAGGCAATAAAGCCTGGGAATTCATGAGGCAATAACCCTTCCTTTCACAAAGTTAAAAGTCCTGCTCACACAGAGCTCAAGTTGCTCTTACTTTACATAATATTTTGTCAAGATGCCCACCAAAAATAACTTGGAAAAATCCCTACTTAAAATTTTTAAAAATTACCTATCTTCTCTATTTATCTGCAAACACAACAAGCAAGATAAGCTAGCCTCATTTACTGCTAATATACTGCCCCATGCCAGTTTCTCTGCTCAGGTCACCATGCCAAACATACTGGTCTTGTAACATCAATAAAATCAGAAAGCAAAATTAACTGAACAGGCAAGTTAAGTTTTCTGCCACAGCACTCTCAAAGGCTGCTTTGGCATGTCCAGTTCCTAACAGCAGCAAAGGATTTGAACAGACATTCAGATAAATCGTTTAATTCAAAAATAGTCCAACTTGCATCAATGAAGGAAATGGCTTTCTTATCCTCCCCTACAATCCAAATCACAGTATTTATAAAGCATAATCCATTTCGGACTTCATATGGTAATACAAACCTAAGACTTTGTAACAACTGCTCTTCCATGACTGTCTTCAACAGAATGCCAAGATGCACTTTTTCCCTGCAGAGTTATTACTCCAGTACCAAGAGGGCCTACAAGAAAGCCAGGGAGGAACTGTTTACAAGTTCATGTAGCGATATGACAAAGGGGAATGGCTTTAAACTGAGAGATGGCACATTCGGATTAGATACAAGGAAGAAATTCTTCCTTGTGAGGGTGCAGAGGCCCTGGCATAGGCTGCCCAGAGAAGCTGTGGCTGCTCCATTCCTGGAAGTGCTCAAGGCCAGGTTGGACAGGGCTTATCTGCTTGCCTCAATGTGCTTAACCAACCAAATGCCTGTAACACATTCCTTGTCCACTTTTATTTTATGTTCCCTGTCAGACACACAGGTCATCAATAACTTTTGCTCAGATGCTTTTCGGAAGAAAAGAGACTACAATAAATGTGTCTTCAGCTCCAACGAAGGAAGAAACTTAGTTAACATTTAGGTTCTAAGAAGCAAGCCTCAATCCCAAAGGCAGGGCTAGTTTCTCCCAAGTTACCTTTCAAGGCCAGTCAGTGCACTTTTAATTTTTTTCTTTGAAAAAAAAAAGCTCTACGTAAAGTCCAAGCAGTTGAAGAGACACTGAGGCTTGACAGTGTCTGTAGTCCAAAATGCATGGTCTTTTGCCACATGCTCCCAAAGCAGCCCATTGCTCTAACATGGAAATGAAGATGCCTTTGAAATTCCAACTACACAGTTCTAATTTTAGAACTAGAAGTTTTCCTCTGTGGGCTCCAGCAATTAGTTTTCTTTATCTGCAATATCATCTTCCTGTCAGGCATGTACAAAAGGAGAATAGGCAAGATTTTTAAAGATGAAGGGTGACTTCAGACACCCATCAGGAGACAACTATAGGGCATCACATTTTATAAAAATAAAATAGGAATTGAGAGCTCAAAAATCACAAGCCACTTTTTCAGAAGACTTCTCAAACTAGACAAACTTCCCAAACTACTGAGCATGGAAAGTGCTACAATTCTGCAATAATCAATCACAGAAATAGCAGCTACTAAACAGGCCACACTAAGAAATACAGAAACAATGCAAGAAATTAAACATCTAACACACAAATCCTTCATGTACCTCAAATGACCACAGGATCTCAGAAAAAGAGCCCCTCCAAGTGCATCTTTTCTGTACATTCCCTGCATTTGTTAAGTAGGTTTATAGCAGATTTTCAATATTAAATAAAGCATTCAAATCTGTGACAGGCTATGAACTTTCCCTTAAGACTAGAAAGCAACTCAGATTTTGTAGATAGCAATTTCACCATAAAAAAATGACATTTGTCAAGTCCATGACAGGAAAAATACAGAGCAATCATATATTCCTACATGTACTGGCATACTACATACACTATTATCTTAAAATGAAATGCTGTTTACCCTCTGCTTTGAAGAATCATTTATAAAAGTATTTTACACAAGCATAAAGGGCTCCTGTTCTGGACTATTCATACAGCCATTATTGAAAACCCTTGTTTTCAATATTTGGATTTGTTCTAGTAGGCAATAGCTATTCATGCCAATCAGCTCCTGCACTGTGAGTCTAATGCATATTTTCTTTCAGCACGGAAAAAACTCAACAAACCATTTCCAAAAGCATATTTCCCCAAAATCATCATTAAATAATAAACCTTAAGGCTTTTTCAAAATGTGTGCCAAAATTATACTGACAATGGCTGACAGTGGCTGCTCAACAAATTTCACAGGAAGAGAATTTATTTCACAGCTAGAACTGTCTAGCTCTTCCTTTTAACATGCTTTGAGAAAGCCTGCTCTGTAAAACATTACAGTTTTGAGTCTACTGCATCCACCCAAGAGCATTTTTAGTTGTAATTCCATTTCAAACATGATTTATGATTTAAGTGTCAGTTTAATGACCTGCTTTCAGACATGTGTACAGACTAGTCTATCCTTAAAGCTTGCTAAATCTTAAGCTTCCTCTGCATTTTGTTGCAATTCTCTTTCCAAACAGAAATGTAGATATCTACAAAAATGTGCACAGCCACACAAAGCAGCACAAAAACGTGCAAAGTAGCAAAATGGAACAACAGATGACAGCACGCATTTTGGAGGATAAACCATATAAAACGTCTTCCTCTAGTAAAGCATTTCAGGATAAAAACAAACAGTTTGCCTTTTGTCTACATCATTAGCTCTCCTTCCCATCATTAGTTCTCCTTTCCCAGACTTATTTTTACCCAAAGTAAACAAGGAAAAAAAATCCACTTAAGTCACTGCATGTGGGAGGCCAAGGAATTGCAGGGGTTTGATTTTTAAATCACAGTGTAGTTCTCAGTCCTACTTTCTATCCTTTCTACCATGGTCTGTACTAATGCTAAGTGGTTTTCTCAACAGCAGGCGGAAAGCAGTTTGTATTAAAGAAAAGTCTGGCTGCAAATATGTCACCTGTGTTTTGCTGAAGATATGACCTTGCATTTACAGAGACACTTTGTCACACCTGTTTTGCTGCAGTTCTTATCTGCTTGCTTAACAAACAGATTTTGTGCTAGACATTGAAGGATTTTTTTGAGAGGTAAACTTTTTCCTGGTGACATAATTACAAAAACAGTCAGAACTACTGAGCACATCACAATATAGTCAAGAAAAAGCAAGAGCAGATCATCAGTGAAAGCCACAAGTCATGATGCTCTTAATGAAATGTAAACACATTGCTATATTTTTCTTTTATAAATTCTGTCTCTCCATCCCAGAGGAAAGCAAATATCAGTTTTAATGAAGTCAAGCAACTAATTTAAAACTAGAAAAACAAATACCAATGATATTCAAAGTACATGTTGAATGTTACTAAATCCAGCACATATCTACTCGCCTTAGATTACAAATTTTACCGAGAGTACAGAGACAATCTCTCAGCAGTAAACAAGAGCCTTCCACCCATCCTACCAGACACTCCCTATTGACCAGAACAAATAGTTTTTGCTCATTGTTAACAAAATTCTATTTTTCTCCCTTAGTCACATAAAAACTATAAACAGACAGAAGTTACTAAGGGACCCCATTAGTGCAGGGGTCATACCGTCAATTAAACAGTCCTATTATTGAATGATAAGTGGAAGTTTGGCACAACAAAAATTTGCTGCTTAAAAAGCTCATGCATAGGAAAGAAAAGAGGATAGGACAAGATACAGGTCAAATATCCAAGCCTCACAGCAAGCCAGTGCATCAGACAACACCAATCCTCTCACTTTCAAAGCAGTCTGAAAGAATCAGTGTCAGGACTGGCTTGATTATGTTTTGGTATGCAATTCTTAGAGTTTAATTTTCATGAGGTAAGACTTATGAATTACACACAGGACACAACGGATGTCTCCATTTGAAGCAGACAGCTGGCTGAAGACAGGGCCAGGTTCTGCACACTTTGGAACACACTGTGCTGCAAATGTATCAGCCCTCTGCAGCCACAGAATACAAAGACAAAATAAGGTTAAAGGACCCAAACACATGGGAGGACTAGTCCAGCAGATCAAAGAATATCTCTAGCAAAAAGAGAGGGCCACATTTTCTCCTGTGCTAAGTCACAGGAGGGAAGTCCTTGACCTCCAGCTCTCAAACTACTCTAGCAAAGCAACACAACCTTTGGGCTGCTCCAACACACACCTTGCTGATCTCTCAGTGATCATTCAGAAGGTATTTCAGGGACAGTCTGAACCATAAGAACACTTCTGAGTAAATGTGCACTTATTTTTCTAGCATAAAATAACAAGCAGTTAGTTTTAGCCAGAAAGCAGAAGAGGCTTCATTGACAACTAAGAGTGGGGAAATTGTACTCTAGAATAGCAAGGTGATTTCAGAAACTAGATTCTCAGTCACTGGATTAAAGTACTTTTGGCATTCAGAAAACAGAGGGAAGGGGGGGGGGGGGGGAGTAACTGCATTCACTAGATATAGCGAAAATAATACACACTCGTCAGGGCAACCAATGAGATAAATGCTGTCCACCTTGTTCAGCATGCCAGTAACTGCAAGGTATTACAAAATACCATCTGTCCTCTCAGAACATCTTAACAGGAACCAGCATCTGAAAGGAAAAAAAAAACATTCCAGACATACAATCCCCCAGTGCTAATCTATTTGAGGACATTCCCTTATTAGTAGAAATTTTTCATTAGAACACATGTAGAAGATGAAGAACACTCCTACAGATACTGTGCTGGCTGTGGAGGGTGTGAGGTGTGACAGGCACTACCTACACAGAACAGTCAAAAACATTCCCTGTGATCACCCCTCAATGCAGCCTATGGAGAACTTCTGGACTTGGTAAACTCCTAACATCCCTCCCAATCTGAACCTTCTTATAACCATGAAATAAATAAAATAGTCTGGTAACTAGGTTTTACAGTTAATCTATAGATTTTATCTTTGATTTATAGTTAAATAAGAAAGCTGCATTTGCCCAAATACCCAGTTCTCCACAGCATTAAAGCTGTTGTGCACTACAGCATACAGGTCCTTAAACTGCAAAGATACTCTGCCAAATCCAGCACAATACTTGCCTTGAACTGTCATTTATAAAAGGGGGGGGCAGAAAGGCAGCTCAAAGGTTTTCTCCATGCAGTATCCTTTGTACTTTGCTGAGCTGTTAAACAGGAGATCAAAAGGCTCAAACTCCTCTTAACAGCAACAGAAGAGAAATCCTGAGACCCTTCTCCAATTGACAGGACTAATCATTTAAAATTATGCAGCTAAAATCATACATACAAGGGTATTCTACCACAATTTTCAGAGACCTCCTTGCCAGACAACTGAAGGTGTCAGTACGTTCTGTTAATAGCACTGCAACAGCTCCTGCACTCCACGAGCACCATCAGAAAGCAGCACAGCCCAAACACTGCCAGAAACCCACCAAAGGAGAAGAGGAACACAAAGTCCCTGGGTGTTACAGATGTCCCTGTACTCTCGTTTTATGTTGGTACTGTATAAACTCGACCACGGGAGCCACAACAGCACTTTGTACACAGATTTGCTATGAGGCTAACCCATCATATCTGGAAATGCAAATAAAACATACTATGCTATTCCTGAATATTAATGATGCTTCCTATCAACTGTTGTTTATCCGGCTGCTTTTTTCAAGCAGAGTTGGCTGTGCCCGTGGCGTTATGCAACCCTCCAAATCCACATGCCTACTGCTCTCGGAGATCTCAAGGTAACAGAGCTGGAACCCAAACATCTCTCCCGTCCAAAGCTTGTCTTTGTCACGGCATTTTACTCAAAGCCAAGAATTATAAGTCCATTTGGCTCTATATTTTTTCTTTACTAAAACTTAAGTACTTCCAACTATTAACTACATACTGCAACATCACATTAACTAGAAAGTTAACGACTTATGCAGCTTATTTAGCATGAGGCGGCATTAGATGGAGAAAAACGGATACACTATCTCTGTAGGGTGGTGTGAATTGTTTCGGAGCAAGAAAACCAGACTGAAGGCCAATACACCAAACAGCCTGATGATTTGTGCCACATAGGCACTGAAGGCTGTACTACTGTCACAAATTTCTTAGACACAAGAAATCACTAAAAAACATCTAACACCTCAGTTAAAAAACTGTTACAGACTTGTAAGATGATAATAAGGATGGAGGAAGTCTTACATTCTCAGCATGTCTCCTCAGAGGCCTGCTCATGCCTTTCTATCCCTTTCTGTAGCCCTACAGGCATGCACAGGTCTTCACAGAGAAAACACAGCAAAGTCACCACTTTCAAAACTCAGCTAGAATAGTCTGAATTCCATACCAGGTCCTCCCATTACTTTAAGTTCACCTGCTTCATTCTCCCCCCCTCTTAACAATGCAAGTTCTCAAAACCATATACACTCATGAGCACTCAGGATATGAAACACTGTTCTCTTAAGCAAACAAGAAGTTGCAAAACAATCCATTGGTTTCATACAGAGAGTACTTATTAATTACCTAAAAGCACCTTCAGCAAAGTACCAGTCCCTCTCCCTCTCCCAATCCCTTACTACTTTTCCAGCATTTCTGCACACCAACGTTTTTCTTTTGTATTACTACAACATCCCACTTGCATCACTCCCACACATTTGCCTGATTCCAGCCCTCCTGTATGGATGAGGACCCTTTTTCAAAACCTGTTGCCACATCAAGCACAGGTACAAACCACGCTCCAAAGGCATCCAAACCCACGCATTCCTCTCTTCTCCTCTCAGACACAGATTTTGGCACCCTTTGATTCAAATATTTCTGTCACCCCACTCATTCTGGTTATTTTGTCAGCATCCTTCCCCGTGTTTTTAGCCCTCTGACATTCTTTCAGAACCTAAACATCACAGCCACGTGAAGAAGAAAACATATGGTGGGATCTATGTTAAACCAGCAATTACACACAGGGATGAGTTGTCTGAGTGTTTTTAGGAGGAAACATGCAGTGTGATACCTAACTTAGGCCATTTTTCATCTTTATGAGCTGTGAAACAACAAAGCCATTAACATCTGTGACATCTATAGGAAAAAAACCCACAAAACATGTATCACTGCAATAATTTTTTCTCATCATACCATGTCTAGATGTCTGCCAGGAGTCTCGACTTTTTATTGTCCTGCTTTTCTACTACACTAATTCTTCCCTGTCAAAACTAGTGCAAGTTTTAAACAGTCATTTTCCACCAGTTTCCTTTAAGAAGCACTGAAACCTCCTAGTGCCAAGTTTATTGCTTATCCTGTTACACTAATCTTTTACTTTCTATTAAGGGCAAACAGATTTCTGGAAAGCTGGTCAGCGTACTACTTGCAGTGAAAAAAGCAACCATGTTTGATAAATGAATTGCTAGCACTGATACAGTCCTAATCTAAACTCTACAGAAGACAGCATAACGCTGCTTTAAAAACCACACACACAAACCTCAAGCCACCTTTAAGTGGAAAAAATGACAGCTATGTTACACCAAACAGGTTTGTTTTTTTTTTTTTTTTCAAAAAAACGTGTGTATGACAGTAACAGAACAGAAGAGAAGAGTGCAGTCAGAGCTCAAACAGTGCAATTAATTTCCAGGTCAGTAACTCTTGGTGTCAGACCAAACTACTGAGCACTGTCAAGCTGGCACTGAGACCATCACCACAAGCTCTCTGCCTTAGACACAGAACTGGGAAAATCTATGGGCCATGGGAAACGAGGTCAGGGAAGAACAGGAGGAAAAAAGAAAACACAAAAATTTAAATCTTTTTTTTTGGTAAAAAGTGATGCAACAAATTAAACAAATCATTAGTGAGACACAAGCTTTAACAACTAAAATCTGAAAATGTAACTAATGTAACATCTCGCACTAACCTGGACAACATCCGTGATGCAAAGTAACTCCAATGAATGGAAGTTATTTTACAAATACATAATTTAGAACGAATTTCTCCCTTAGAGAAAATGCAAGTAGGATAATGCTGGTCGGGGCAGGAAGCCGGCCAATACTTCAAACCAAACTAGTGAAACTCGATGTATTTCCCTGCTACAGCAGCACAGACGCGACAGCCACGGCCGCCTGGTTTCCCCTGCCCGCTCTAACCCAGCAGAGCAAGCAGCGCCTGTGTGGGAGGACAAGCACCCTCGCTGCCGCCTTTTCCAAGTGGTTTCCCCCACCAAAAGCATCTCACGGATGTTGTCCTTCCATTTCTTTCACTTTCAAATCCTCAGCACGCAGCGGCAGCTCAGGTACGGGGAAATATTTGAAAGAGACGCACGTCGGGGGAAAAAGCCTTAAAACGTTTCGCAACGGGAAGGAGGAAGAAGCTGCGAATCTCTGAAGTGTCGGTCCAGGGAAAAAGGCACCGTCATTTCTCCGGGAAGTTTGGGGGGCCCTTCCCAACGGGGGCCACAGGAAAGGGAACGCGCTGTCCTCTGTGTCAAAGAGGGTTTCGAGGGAAAAAAAACAAACAAACAAACCAGCACAAAAAAAACCAACCAAAAGCCAAAAACTCGAAACGCCCCAACCGTCGGATACGGGTTAAAAATAAAATTTAAAAATCCGTCCATAACGATCCAAGTACAGCCTGCGGGTCTCCCCAGCCCCTGCGGGGGAAGGACTCTCCTCCCTCCGGCACCCCGGCCCTGCTCCCCCGCGGACCCGCGGCCCGGGCAGCGCCGTCGAGACGGGGCCGAGCCGAGAGCCCGCCCGGCCCGGGGGCTGCAGGGAGGCACCTACCAGCTGCTGCCGGACCCAGCGCAGCATCCCCGGCGGCGCGGGTCGCGGCCCCCGCGGCGGGGCTCCCTCAGCAGTGCCGCGCCCTCCCTCCGCTGTCGTCGCCGCCTCAGGCGAGCCGCCCGCCGCGGCTGCTCCCCATGGCGCGGGGCCCACGCCGAGTCAGGAGCGGCACAGCCCCGCCGGAGCCCCGAGCCGCGGCTACCGCCGCCATCACAGCACGGCCGCTGACACTCGGCGCCTGCGGCCGCCCCGGGAAGTGACGTGGCGGGGCGGGGAGAGGGGCTGGTGTGAGCGGTGGAGCCGTGTGGACGGAGTCGCCGTGACCTGCCCCGGGCTTGGGCTGCCGTGGTCCGGCAGCTCCACCGCCTTGAGGTGCGGCTCCTCGGGCACAAGAGCCGTGCGTGCGCCCGAGTGACCCTCCGGCAAAATTCCAGCTCCGCACACGGGCTCCGGCCGCAGCCCGGCAGGGCGCAGCGCCCTCAGCCGGGGCTTCAGCCTGTGAGGACCCCCTGTTGTACCCCAGGGAAGCTACTTTGCAGCTTGTTTTATCTTTCTTTGCAGAAAGTGCATAGCGTACACGTGTTGGAATAAAGACTTTGAAAAGAGAGCGAATTTAAAGTTAAAGCCCAAGTGCACGGTATGTGGGTCTCCCAAAGCAGGGGAGAGGTGCTGGGGGATCTGCTGCTGGCAGCATTGTCATGAGCTGCTGTTTGTTAGACTCGGGTGTGTAACGTGTTGATGCCAGGCAGTGATCTCTCTGAAATCTTCCACTGGAAGAAATCTTCCCACCTGGGCGCGTTCCTGTGTCATCTGCTCTGGGTGACCCTGCCTTGGAAGGAGGTTGGGCTGGGTGGTCTCCAGGGGTCCCTCCCAACCCTGACAAATCTGTGATTTTGCTCTGAAAACAGCTGCTGCTTATGGAAACAAAACAGTGTTCACCGCTAAACATTGGACACACCGATACAAGTCTGCAGCTTCTGCGCCTGTGTGACTAAGAAACTAAAGGAGATTATTTTAAGCAGTAAAGACCTGGGCATTTGTTATCAAATACAGTTGTCACTGAAGTCAGTGACAATTTTGACACTGAATTAAAGAGAAGTGTTTCTGTAAGTGAAGAGCACTGTTCCTGCCGCTCCTGTTTGTTCCCAGGGATTTAGGATTTTTAGCAACGAATCGTAATCGTATCTGCTATAGTTTTTAGTGTTCATACAGAAATTTAGAATGTAATCCAAGATTTAAGATGGATGATCTAATCTCTAAGCAAGGGAATCTTATGGTGAATGCTGATGGTTTAAGCATCTGCATTTAATTAGAAAAATAATGTTTAACAGCGGGGAATAAGGCTATTTTTATCAGGCACTTAGGAAAGCTAATGTTAGCAAAACTCGATATTAAATGCTAGGCATTATTTCAAAACATTTAAATACATCAAAGCTGAGTTTCAAACAGCTTGCACTACCCTATTCATCTAATATGAAGTCTAAAATAACAGTGATTTCATAGCTGTGGCACGTTGCCTGGAGGGTGGCCTTAAGCCAGAAGCTGAACTGATACACTCAATATTCCTGCTCCTCTTTTATCATCAGATGTAGAACAGGGTCCTGACCACTACACTCTAAAATTCATATGCCATTACTCTGAAGTGCAAGAATACTTGTCACTCTGTCCCTGCCAAATTCCACTATGAGTTGCACTTTCTGCAAGCCTCTGTTTCCATGGCTTGCAGTTGTGTTACATAAAGCTTCTTGGCGCTATCTGTTCCACATTTGCTGTAATGATACTGTTTCACCAGACAAAACTTGGAAGCAATTTGCAAGTGATTTGAACCTGCAGTTTGTATTTTTCACTCTAAGATGTTTGTATTTTAGTGGATGAAATGGTTGGATGGGATGGATAGGAATTTTTTTGCTCTATGCAGCAAAGGCTCCGACTTCACCTTTTCAAATATACAGAAAAATTTCACTAAAAAACATCATTTCCTAGCATCCTGCCTAGTAAAACTTTGCACCTTTTAAATTGCTCAAAAGCCCATACTAGACACTTATGAAGTTTCATTTTACCCTTGAGAGATAAATAGTTTTCAGAAGAGAAAATTGAAGCGGAGCAGCCAAGCCAGATATTGATTAGCCAGTAACACTCCAGCACTTCTTAAATCAGAGGTCAACTGTATTAAGAATTAAGATTCCCACATCAGAGACCCCACTTTAAAACAGTGCCCTGGAGTTTCACCTGAATTCACACAGAAGGCTCATAGAGAAAAAAACAACTGCTGAAGAAAAAAGTCACCTTCTGAAGATTAGGTTTAACCCATTGCCTAGGCTCTCTTGATTAGACTCCAGGTTTTTCACTTATGTTTCTATGAGAGTAATGATTTCAGATGTTTGTTTAGTAAGATCAGGATACAAATCCTGTCTGATAAATATTTACATAAACATAAAAACACACACTTAAATGTTTGGTCCAGCAAGCTTTTATTTATGTGTGCATGAGTAATTCTTATATAATCAATGGTGCTACTTTTAGGTTTATAAAATTAAACATTTGTAACCAGAGAATCATTGCCTGAACATGCAACCATCAAACTGTCGCTGGGGCTGCTGCTTCTTCTCCCTGAGCTTTTCCTATGTGAGACACACATTTCCATTAGTTTTGAATGGTGTTTTGGGGCCCTTTTCCAGCAGGAGCTGGTGAGATGCTGTCAGGCTGTATGGCCACATGCAGTGCATGATGAGAGGAGATGGAATTGTGGCACTGATGCCAGAGGGTGAGCTGCCTGCAACATTCCTGCCTTGGAAAACTGTGAAGTACTTGGCAGCTGAGCCCTTTCACCTGTCCCATCCCTGGATGCACCAGCCCCATCCCAGGCTCCCAGGGTGCTGCTGCAATGCAGGCAAGGCAGGTGGTAGCAAAAGGGGTGGTCTCATCTGGTGCACTGACTTTAAGACAGCCCAGCTCTCGTGTTGCATCTAGAAAACACCTCTGTCCTTTGGGACGGAAAAACAGCAAAGCCAAAGAGGTGCAGAGTAGGGATGTAGGTTCAGAGTAAGACTGTAGGTTTGTGTAGCAAAACCCAGTAATACTCCTTACAATATCATTTTCCCGGTGGAAAATTCTTCTCAGTCATTACTTTGGTTTTAATAAAATATTTTGTAATTTCTCTAAATGAGTATTTTAATCTATGCATTATTTACTTGCTAATTATGGTGTTAATTAAAAATGTACACTATAAAAGTGCCTGTTTTGTTTCTAATCCATAGAGAGAAAGGGCTGCCTGAGAGACATAGGATTTCTTCAAGGCATCTTTATTCCTGAAGCATTCATTTACTGGCTGAAGCATCAATTATATAGAGATAATCAGTGGCTCATTTTCAGTCACAAGGCTTTTAATCTAAAAACACTTGTATTCCTACCTAGAGCAACCAGTCTTCAGGGAAAAAGTAAAAGAGTTAGAAATTGAACTGAACTTTTTAAAGGGAAACCTTGCATGCAGTTTGTCACTCCTTTTTTGTGCCCTGAAAGAAATAAGATCAGATTAAATGACAGGATGCACAAGGTGACATTTCCAAGACACTTACTGGATCTCCACAATAATGCAGTATTTTTTATTTCTTCTTACCCTTTCTCTCAGTCGTTAAAACCTGGATCTGATGTAAAACCTCACCTTTTCACTGTTTTTCTCTTTTCACTTGAAAGCTTTGTTGAGAGTGTAGAACTTCAACTTCTATCCAACATATTAACCTCAAGAGAGGTGGGTCCCCAGTGCCAGGTGAGGGGCTCCATGTGACACGCAGAAGGTCAAACCTGTCAGTCCCCTGCAGGCACAGAGAACTTTGCACTGCACCACACTTCACCAAAAGATGCTCTGCACTTACCTCATCCCTGGCTGTATGGAATGGCCTGGCCTGCTAAATGCAAGTCAAGAGAGTTTACAATCAGTGCTACTCAGTTTGCAAGGCCCCAGGATAACAGGAACCTGTGGAAAGCATTAAAATTCATCTTCCCTTTCTGCCTCACTGTTAACTTTTTAATTACATGTTGCCTGTAGGTCGTAATGTTCAGCTTGTGGCTTTCTCTTAAGCTGTTTTGTTTTCTTTTTCCCTGGAGAAGTAGTCCAAGATGAGAAGAAATAGGAAATCCTGAAAAGCCATCCCTTATCTTTATGAGGCTGAGTATGACCAGAATGAAGTTTAAAATGCTAATTGTTCATACTCTTTTTTTTCTTTCTTTTGTTTTGTTTTTAAAGGAAGAGATACATTTTTTTAACCCATGGCTCATAAAGTTTGGAACATCTCCAATGGCCCTGTCTTGATGGAAGGTGGACTCATAATGTTGCAAAACAATGGTTCTGTTAGAAAATATGTTCAGGTAAGTCAGTTAATTTCTAGTATATCCTTGACAGTGACATAATTTTGCGATTCTGTATTATAAAAAAGGATAACCTTATAAAATGTGATTTTTTTCTCCAGACTCTTTATTTACTGATTTATAAAAATACACTTTTCCAACTAATTCATTCTTATCCTCCTCTTTTTATAACAATTTTCTTTTCTAATTTATAAGCCCTAGTGATTATTTGCATTCATATGTTACCTCATGGTTAACCTTTGTAAAAAATTGCCAGGCAGGAGATGATGCATCTCAATAAAAACCTCATGATATTCTATGGAGATTTTTTTTTCCTGCTTTGTAGCACCTCAGTTAAGACCACTCAGTGGATAAAGAAAGATTGAATTCTGGAGAATAAACACAGATATCCAGGTCTCTTGACACCAGTCACCTGGAACATTACCGTGACAACTGTAATACAAACAGTTACACACCTAGGGATGATACCTTGGAAAGGAGTTTGAGATCTTTGTGGGAAAGGAACGTGGGGATTCTGTTCATGGTTGTAATCTCTCTCTCAGTTTAATAGCTTGTTTCAAAATAGTGTAACATCTACTATATGGAATGTTCTCCAGGCAGTGGGAAGTAGGATCTCAAGCACCCTTGTGTAGAACTTCAGTTTCCCCTGTCTTGGAGGGCAAACTGCTGAATTGGATAAAGGTTTTCTGAGAGCCCCTTTTGGTTCAGACTTTAGAAGTCACATAAATCTCTGTGGGATTTTGATATGAAGTAAGCTTGTCATAACTAACATATTTTTTTTTTGGCCAGGATTCAGTTTTGTAGTATTTGAGTTAGCTCATGTAACGCCAGCTAACATGTTCCTATACTACACTCAAATTATGAAGCAGATATTTCTGAAGGTATTCCTTGCTGTGCTGTTGGCTGGATTGTAGCCAGCTTGAATGCTGAAAACCTAACTTGGACGCCTGTAAATCTTACCTGTCCCAGCAGCAACAAGCTGTGATTATACAGCTTCATTTTCAAAGATCTATCTTTCTCTCAACTCATCTAAGGAAAAACAATTTAACAGAGCCTCATAATTCAGTGCTTTCCATCAATTCCCCTTTATTTAAGCCTGTGCCTCAATGGTGAGTGGCAGGATATTAGCCAGTATTGGTGAATCCCTTCCTTTCTCAAGGGTGAGAGATTAAATTTGTGCCCATTGACTTTACCCCTGTACCTGCTTTGTACAGGTGTCTCAAAGAGTGGTGGTTACTGCCTTGCACAGGCGTGTCCATGACAAAGCCCAGGGCTCCATCCTGTCTGGGTCACTCAAATGCCTCAGGAAACAAGGCAGAGAGGCAAGACAGACACCTTGGGGAGTTGAAGAAAATTTCAGTACCTCATCTAAAACTGATACAGCCTCCTTGGGTGACAAAGGACAAAATAGAAGAGCTCTGCCAATGTTGGCCATGAACACAGGTTTCAGATATATCGGTGGGTAGGAGAGGGTCTCACAGATGAAGATGAAATCACTTGCTCAGCACTGGAGAGGCTGTTCATTAGTACAGCTGTAAAAGCAATTTTTGCTAACAGAGATGCATTTTATACAGCAAAAGGGTTTTACAAAAGCATCTACCAAACAGAATAAGCTGGCAAAAACACTTCTTCCTTCCAACACAGTGTTTACGATAAAGTTTTTGGCTCTTCAGAAATTGTAAATTAATCACATCTCCAGCTGGTATTTATGATGGGACCTGTCTTTCCACCAGCTTTCCTTTCAACACCATCCTTCCCTCCCAAACCAAGCATGTTCACATGTTGCTAATAACACCCTGCATGTCTCTGGACAGATCTCCCATGTAGGTGTGTCCATCAGGAATGCCAGGCTGGCTCCCAAGTGCTGCTGACCTCCCTCCCTGTCCCCACATAGGCTGGGCTGTGCACTCAGTCAGGCTTCCCTCACACAGACACAGCATTGTTGTTTGGTTCACACTGATGGCTTGGAATAGCAATGACAAAAAAGGCTTATGGTTGGGGTTTTTTCCTCCCCTCTTTATTTGGGTATAAATATAGTAAAATGGGTTGATTTACACTGCTCTTGGGGAATGAGATTTTCATGGCCTTTAGACTGGAGATTACTTTCAAGACGAGTTACTATCATATAAGAAAAATATATGTAAAGTCTAATGACAGGTCATGGTACCACTGATTCCACAACACCTTCACATTTCATTTCCAGCTAAGCTTTAAGAAAAGTCACATAGGCTCAGAGTTTCAAAAACCTGTCGACCATTTCAGTCAAGTTTATGAAGTAGCTGCAGAATAAATAAACCAATAGGAAGTGTTTAGCACTTAAGCTGTCTAAATATTAAGCTGGATACTCAAAATTTGAGAGGGTGCGTGCATATATTTATTATTTTTTTATAATCCCCTCATGGCCTAGTATTCTAGAAGTAGGGTGCAATAATCTACCATGCAGGGATAACTGGGGACTCTGCAGACAAAAAAAAAATAGCTGTGAACATGACAGATGATGTTCCAACAGCCATATGAGGCAGACAAACATATGGTTGCTCTGTCTGAAGTTCCTTCAATCTTTTATGTCTTTAAAGTGTAGCAAAACATTGGCTGATTAACATAATTAAGGCATTTTACAAATGATTCCTAATTGTTTTTACAAATGTAAATGGAGATGCTGACGTGAAGTTTTTTGCTGTGCATGATGAATACTGAGTTCTCATTTTACTGAGTACTGTAATCAAATTTAGAACAAATGTTATATAAGTGCCTAAGTAATCCTAATCCTAATCCCTCTTCTGCTGTCTCACTTTCTCCATCTAGGCCTGCTGCAGCTGTGTATCTACAAATCTCCCATATTTTGTAATTTCCTCACATATTTTTATTTTTGTTTCCCAATCTCCTGTCTTTCTGAAAGGAGACATTTTTAGTTGCTAATGGTTCTGATGAAATGAAAAGTTTGGTTTTTAGCCTTCTGCCAGTTTTCTTACAGTACTGCTTGATCACAGCAAATGTACAAACTGACGCTATTGCTACAAGATGTTAAACCTCACCCTGTTGAAACAAATCAAGAGGTCTTCAAACATTTTTTACTCTGTGCTTAGTTGAATATCTGTTGTTTTCAATGTTTCATTAATATCAGTAGAGGTTAGCTGAGGGTATGTGAACAATGCATAATTCAAAGTAGCCGGAAGATATCAAAGATAGCTATAAACAACCTAGTTGGTAATAAATCAGTTTTAGCGTTGCAACACTGATTTTGTGAGCAACCTGACCTTGTTTCTGATTTTACCCTAGGATTTGTGCCACTGCTATAGTCTGAAATTATTTCACTGGCTCAATGAAAAACAGCCAGGAGGGACAGGATCCAGTGCAGATTTAAATGCTGGACTCAGAAAAACAAGAGAGACTCTGTTAGTGATCATGTTTCATGATATATTTCCACGAGATGTTTTGGAATTTATTTACTAATTTAACAACAGCAAAAAAAAATAAGTAATCCACATATTAATTAAACAGTATTGTAGTAATTCTATTTTAAAATAATTTTTATTAAACTGTATTTCTTACTTGGAATTTTTCTAAGAGTACACAATAGCAAAAGAAAAGTATTACAGATGAGTGGTTCACAGTATATAATTTATCCAGTTAATTTAATTTCTTTGTATTTGTCTACAAATTGCTTATAATTTTATGTAATTAATTCATTATGTGAACCTAATTGCTAAAATAACTCCGAGATCGTCCAGCTGAGAAAAAATAGCAGTTTTTTCATTGACTTGAGTGGGAACAATGCTGGGTCACAGGAGGTTTATCCCTGCTCTGTAGACCTTACTGAAGTTATTCTTTGGGAGTACACATCGGACATACTATTCCTTCTACTTCTTTCTTCCTAAAACAAAAGTAATTTTTAAGCAGAGAAAATTCACATTTATAAATTGGTGAATGAGACCCAAATATTCTCTGATTTTATTTTATATATTTTTTTAATATCATAGTGCCCATGAATCTATTTATTAAAATATATCTGGAAGAAACCATTAGATGATTAGCCATAGCAAGCAAAATAAGTCTTCCATGTTTTTTAAGTTACTGTATTTCCTTCTCCTCTGCTTATCCTCAGTTTTGCTTGTTCCACAAAAATATATTCAGATATTTCAGTACCACTGACATCAGTTGGGACTTAAGCAATTGTTTTCTAGAAAATAAAATGGGCAGCACTCTTCCGGTCCCACACTCCTGCCCAAGGCCTGCTGCACCAGCCAATCCTGGTCATCCAGCTGCTCCTAAAAATCAATCATAAAAGCTCAATATCCCCCAAAGCATTAAGTTTTTCTGAACCTCTAACCTAGATCTTCTTCACCAATAGGTAAATTTTTTGCTTCTTATCCTGGCCCAAATATGAAGTGTAATACTGAGTAATACCTGTGTATTATATGAAAATAATCCTATTTCTTTAACCTGAAGATCATCCAGTTTCCTTAAGTTTTCTCATAAAATCTGTTGTTCTTTTTGTTGCTCTCATCTGAATATTATCCTGGCCACTTCTTTTCCAAATTTACAAGTACCAAACAGAGCTGGTACTTTAACTGAGGGCTTATCTGTGCTGCACACAATGGAAAAATAATTTCACTTATCTCACATGTATTTGTATAACCCATAACAAGAAATGGTTGTTTTTCGCCCTATAGCTATTATGCTTTTGACTACTGGCAAATGTACGCTCTGTAACATTTGAAACTTTTTTTCTGGCAAGCCAAATCAATCACTTCATATCTAATGTTCATGCAATTCATTATTCTTAAATAATTCGTTGGTTTTTTTTTAAATGACCATTTTTATTTTAGTGCCACCCAGACTATTTATTTACTTTACCGAGATTTTTTTAAATTTACCTTTTCTTCTGCAAAGTGCCTCCCATCTTGGTATCATCTGCAAATAAAATAACACAGTATTCCCTAATCCCAGCGCTTAATGAAAATACTGATTAGTATTGGACCAAGAACAGACTCTCATAAGAACCACTCTTCGATTTACGCAATTAAAATGGATTTGACCAGCACTAGCTCTTATTATTAACATGGAATTGAGTTATCCTTAGACAGCAGATAGATTCCAGTGCACCCAACTTGCCTGGCTGCTGTGGAGCCTTTCTTGAGCCAAACAGGATTCTGGGGGAGTCAAAGAATTCATTACAGAGCCCAGAGATGGCTAAAAACCACTGTAACTGAACTGCATCAGCCCTTTGGAGGAATGTCACCCAAAAGTACCTGAAAGTGATATAGACAAAGTGCATTGTCCAATTTGTACATTTTTAATGATATTCTGCAAGGTAAATGTGTGTGATGCCAGCTGAGCTTGCCCTTCTGCATTTTGACAAAAAGATACTGCAGGTGACCCAGAAAGTACTGCAGGGAAGAGCTGAGGTTGGATCATCTACACCACTGCTACACATCCTTGTGTTCCTTTCTTACTTCTCATTTTCTTGCAATTCCGGCTCTGGTGCTGGGCTGATGGCACCCCCAGGAGTGCAGGTCTTGGCTGTAAGAACACCATGAAAGCCACCCTAAAGAGACGTGTTCCTGTCTATATCTCTCATACGTGGTCAGAACAGGGAGTATTTCTCATTGTGTTTTGGGAGAAAGAACGGAGAAATGGAGAGACTTGTGGATATATTCAAAATTTATCAATGTCAATTCAGATGGGATTCACTTATTTTTAATATATTTCTTTTTTGTGAACTTACCCATCTTCTTATTTGAATGCGTGTGTCTTTTAGCTGAATAAGGAACTGGGGATTTGCCTGTGTGAGGACACACATAAATTAAAGAAACAAAGTTCTTTGTTGCTCAAAGAACTATCTGTAAGGGAAGATTATTAACTTTTTTAGTTAATAAAAAAGTCAGATTTGAGGATCTGATTTCCATTCTGAGATTGAAGCACACTACTAACAGTATAATTTAGATATCAGATTTACCTGTTCCCTACTGCTGCCAGCCTGTATTTGGTTTCAGGGTTCTGATGTTGATTATTAACCTATTTAAATATTCATCAAAAGCCTTCTGCCAAGGTGGATTAATTCACCATCTCAGGTCGCTGTCAAGTTGTCAATTTGTCAGATATTTTTCATTTGCCATTGCCCTTTAGAGTGACAATAATGGCACACTTACAGCTGAGCAACAATTTTACTGTTGGTATCTCCTGCTATAGAAAAGCTCTCCAATACTTGAGTGGGTAAAGCTTGCTGTTATGGCAGGTCTGATCTGAAAATAGTCTTTTAACCAGAAAGTGAGAAGTGAATATGGAAAGGAGTGATGAACCGACTTGTTTGATTTATGACACTGAGGGCCTGTAACACCAATATGAAAGTTTCCTCTGAAGCTAAAGAAACACTGTCAGTTTTTATACAAACTTCATTTTTCATCCAGAACCATGAATAAAAGACACTAAATTAATCATGGAAGGATTCTGGCTCTCCCCTCCAGTGATGACCAGAATTAACCCCATGTCAGCCTTTGATAGAATATGGAATAATTAACTTATTTACTGAACCAATAATTAAACATTAACTAATTATCATTAATGTAATATTTATTTAATATCACTTTATTTGCATTATAATTAATACTAATGCCTTAAAAAACCTCACATACAAACTAACTAGATTTCTTTTGTTTACCTCAACTTTTAGACCATCTTTCTTAGAGACAGTTTCAGAAACATTCACGACATACTCCTGTAGCTGATGATTCATGTATTTTTCATGATGGAAATCAAGTCAGCTGCATCAAAGTGCACAAAACTCCTTTTATGGCTCAAGTACTTCCAGCTTCCAAGTGAGTATGAAAAACACAAATTAAATAAGACAAAAGCAAGGAAACTCTGTTGAAATGCAAAGAGACAAGTGTTTATTTTTGTATTTTGGGGGCATTTAGGAGTGCTAGTCCTCCAGGAAGGAGTCTAGGTAAGCCAGTGGAATTACAATGGGGATGTAAATGGATGGACCCTCGGGCTCCCAGACATTCCTCCCTCCCCAGGGGTTGTTTTAGGTCAGCATACCACAGTGGAAAGGGATTTTCCTTCTCTCAGGCATATCTGATGTGGAGGCTGAACAGAATACGATCCAGTGTGACAGCAGGTCAGAGCTCAAGGGAACTTCACTGCAGCTACAAGCATCCCCGAAAAGCATCTCCAGAAAGTGGTAACCGAAATATGGCCTTTTCAGGCTCAAACATCTCTAAATGCATCTCCCAGGACATGCACACAAAGAAGAAACTCAAGCTTTAGAGAGAGCTCTAGGCTGGAAACTGAATTTTCTCCCTGGTTATGCAGAGACCCTGTCTCCTGACACCCACTGACTTCCAGCACTTTGGTTCCAAGTCTAGAGAGGGCACCAGCTTTCATTTAGTTAAACACAGTAGAAACAGAAAACCATCTAATCTGTGTCTGAAAAGTCTGACAGTCCAGATTAATAGTTGTGTTAAAAAGATGACCAAACACATAGAGAGAGATCTGCACAGTCCAGCTGGGCAGATATCCTACACCATTTGCTAGAAGCAGTTTGCATACAGTGATTGATTTCAATGTAGTCTGCAATTCTGTTGAGCAGGTGCTGTATTAGCAAATCTATCATTAAATAAATATGACACATGTAATTCTACACATGGGGATGCTTTCACAAGGCTTTGGACGTGTTACAAATTGGTACATGGGTAGACTGTGCTATATAAGATCAGATAGCTGAGGCTGCAGCCTGTACTGTATACATTTCACTCTGATAGCAGTGCAGTGATGCTGCTAGGTTAAGAGAAATACGAAAAAGAAAAAAACTCCCTCAGGAGATCCCTATTTCCTGCAGAAAATGTTCTTTTTTTTTTTCAGTTTTGACAAAAGCTGAACAGCAGTGAATTGGAGCAAAGAAAGAAAGGAAATCATGTGTGGATAGGGAGAGTCAATCATTTGGGAGATCAGTTCCAACAGATCCACAGGAATGAACACAAACCTCTTTCATCATGTTCCAGTGATGCTCCTGCATCTCAGCTACACAAACAAGGACTGGGCAAACCAGGAGCATTCAGGACTGAACTTAATGGGATGCACATTATTTTAGCACCTAAACTGAGTTCCAGAAGAAAGCTAGTATGGTCAAATAATGATTTGTGTTTGCTTGCAGTTTTTGTTCTTAATTAGTCCATAGGGCTGTGAGCTGGCTGTGCCAGCAGTGCTTTTCCTCAGGGACAATTAATTCCCATCCTTCCAACACTGCCTTACAGGAAAGGTGGTTCTGAAAAATGTTAACAACACTTGACATAGACAATGCAGAATACATTTCTAAGTCACTGCTGTTTTACTTGCTCCAGCAAGCAGATCTGCTACGCAGAAGTGCCCTTCTGAGGTACTTCTCACACACCAGGAGGTGATTCTGGTTTCTCTCCAGGGTCCTCAATGGCCTGGTGAGTTGGGAGATTAAGACTCTGAGTCTTGACATGGTATTGCTTTCATTACATTTCCACAATTCACTTTTTAGTGCTCCCTTCAAGGGCTGTTCGTGAACTGCTAAATTAATTTTAAACATTTGTTCTGGTGGTTAATAATAGTGTAGTTTCACAGGCCAGTCAAACCTATTAGTCTAAACTTCCTATTCCTACAGGCCAGGGAGTTTCACTCAGTATTCCCATACGCAGACTTTACTTGTTGGTGAAACCAGTTATTTTTAGTCCTTAATTAAAAAACCCCAAACAAATTATTTACTTAATGACTTCAAATAAGAAGCAGCCTAACTCTTCCTTATGAAGCTGTTGCAGTGTTCAATCCCGTCCTTGTTAAAAATGGAGGCGACTTTTGATTATCCCTAATCTAATTTAAGGTATCCACCAGATTTTAGAGGCCAATACTATCAGATATCTTAGTTAGGTAAATATTTACAAACCACTGTCCAGTTACCACTTTACCTTTGTGTTAATCCACTAAAAGTGGAGTAAGCTTTCAACAGTTTTCACTGGGAGCTTTGTTCATTTTCCAGTTTGCTCCTCCAGCTGATTTGCAGACAAGCAGTGCTTTGTGGAGAATCAGAGGGCCAGAAGTGGAATGTATGAAGTATTACAGATCAAAACCAGAAAGAAAGAAGCACCTATGAAGGCCAAACTCTTAAATGCTTGGTGTGGGAAAACAGTGTTACCTGTCCTGGCAAGACTGGGGTTGGAAGATGACTCAAACACTCATCAGGCTCACACTTGACTAATTAATCTGGTTTTTACTGCCCAGGCCAGTTTCCTTTTTTTTTTTTTTTTTTCCTGCTGTTTGCTGGGCTCTGGAGAGCACAGAGCAAGCCCAGGACTCCACCTGTTTCACATCCTGCTGTCAGTGAGCTGGGGATCCCTCCCCCTGCAGCTTCCTCAAGCCTCTGTGCAGGAACTGCAAAAAGGATGTCGCACCTTAAAACCAGCCCCGTCCCATTCTCCTGACACTGACAGAGGTGCAGCCTTTGCCAGGGAGGGGTGATAGGTTGTTCCCACATCTTGGCAGCCCTGGGTGCACCTCGGTGAATCCAGTTCCTCCTGCCACTCCCTGTGAGCTCCTTAGAAACATCTTGCTGCTGGGCAGCAGCAATTCCCAGTGCGGAGGTTTGCAGGCAGGACTGTGAGTCTGGACCTGCCTTGTCATGTCCAGGAGTGGGGCTCACTGTCCCAGTCTTGCTCCAGTGCAAACCTGAGTTTCAAAAGGGAATGGAGAAGCAAAGTAATTTTTAAGGGGCAGAGAAGTAAGTGGGTAATTGCCTTCAGTACATGCTCAGCTTTCTACTGTTTGCACAAATGAATCACAAACAGGCAGATTGATACTACTGGAAACCTTGGGCTACCTCTCGAGGCAGAGATAATCGTTCATCTCATGCTTAGGCAGTCAGTAAACAAACAATAGCACCTCACACTTCATTTGTCAGCCTACAAGGCACGGGTTGTATTCATGTTTTGTCTCTACACTCATCTTACACAATGCTGTCATGCAATTCGCAGTGATTTTTTTTGAATTAGCAATAATTATAAGGAGAAACACACCATTGAGTAAATTACAGAGTCACTTGCCATTTCCCCAAGCAGCACACTGCTGCTCTGTGCCTCAGTTTTCATGCTCATCTGCACCTGCTACAGGGAAAAACTCAACATGACACAAATTCAAAATATAATCAAAAGCAAGCTGAACTGGTCAGAGAAGAGTGGTCAGTATTTATAAAGCACAAATATTTCCACATTATAAACTGGACTAATCAGATTTATTAGTATTTCTCAGGCTACAGTTTCAGGTCCTCACTAAAAATATCTCAAGGCTATTACAATACTTTTTTTTCAGTTTAAAGCGCAGTGCCAGTCGTATGTCTTTTTGTAAAACCACTGATATCTGTCTGCTTGGCCCAACAATGTCCCGAGAGCTCTCTGGGAATTTCTGAGAACTCAGAAATGCCGTGGAAGGACAAACCACTCCCTGCGTGCTGCAGAGACCATTGCTTAGTGCCATTCAGCATCTAAATAGAAGACGATGACACAACATTCAGGTTTGGGGGAATGCAAAACCCAAAGAGACTGGCTGTAAATGTGCCATTCAGTGGTCCTTCTCTGAGGGTCATTCTCACTAGCACTGAATGATTCCTGGCAGCCTGAAAAGTTAATTGAATCTTACTGGCATCAACCAGTACCTCAGAACTGTAGTAACGTATCTGTTCTTATCATCATAGATTGTACAAATGGGGCTGAACATTTACTCTGCAGTGCCTGAAATAACTTAGGAGTCTCTCCCAGCCATTTTTGAACGGCTTTAAACTTACACCCATTATGCTCATAAGAAACTGTGTTTGCTTTGCTCAGCCTGTTCTTCTTTTCTGTTCCCTGAACACCATTTCCACTCAAATATGATCTCAGTTTCAAAGCCTGAGGAGATTTTGAGCCACAGTTCCACAAAAATTTCCATAGAGGATGTGTAAGCTGCACAATATCTGTAAATTTCAGTATGTAGCCTGGAAGCCAAACACAGGTGATGGAAACAAGGACATTTTTCTAGGCATGAGCTTATAATCATTTAAAACCTGAATACAGAACAGAAGGACAGAACAGCTAAAACTGTCTGATTTACACCATCTTCTTTCAACACAGCCATAAGTAAGCACAATCAAAAATTATAGGAAAACTGAGACAAGAATGAAGAGTAGTTATAGTATCCTGTGCCACTTGTTGGCTGCCAGTACACTGGGAAAATGTTTAATATTGGCTAAGGAAGAGCTCACGTGGGGGTAGCAGCGATTTCTCTTTACTGACGCATTTTCAGCTCAACCTATACAATAGAAGTCCTGAATATATCCACACCTTGGCAGGGTTTGTGCAAGGAAGAAGCTCTCTTAAAGATATCCATAAGCCAGTTCTGAAAGATGAGGTAATAGAAGCACTTCTCTGTCCAGCAATATGTCTGTAAAGGACTTGGCACTGTGGAATGAGATCCACTCATTTTCTTCAAATAATTGATGATAATGCCTAAAGTGTCCTGCTCATCTGTTATTGCACCTTGGTGTCATCTCCAGGGCCTATGTCTATATATTTCCTATACTGTGATGCTCCAAAATATGTTGTATGTACACATATCAAATGCATCATATTGGATCATCCATGAGACCAGATTCCCCTCCAGTTCTACTGGAACTCAAGAGAACCAGATCCTGCTAACACTGTTACCCTGCTACCAGCAATATAGAGCAATGAGCAGGCTCGAGCCCGGGACCTTTCCTTATAAGGCTCTTTATTAAATAATCACTCTGCTGAAAGGCTTTAGTAAACCCAGTCTCCTCTTACAATGGACTCTCTTACAGCCTCCCTTGCTTCTGGCCATTCCTTATTTATACCACTCGAATTACTTGGCTCATTAGTCTGCCATTATAACAGAAGTCCAGTTTAGTTTATTTACTGTGTGTTAACAGCCTTTGCTTTTACAGAATGACATACGTATTTCTGCATTTGCAGAAATCTGGAATGTAACAGGAGCAAGAGAGTAAAAAAATCCATCAGAGCTTTAAAGACTGTAATCATTCACATAAACAGCCAGATGAATGCAGGGATTCAGAATAAAAATAAAACCAAAACATACAGACTTCCCTAAGCAAGTAGATAGCTCTTAAAATGACTAACCAGATAAAGGAACAAGCTAGTTAAAACAGTATTGACTGAACCATGCTGCTTTTGGAAACTCTGATAATGGGAGAGAGCACAGAATAAAATAGAAAGATCTTCCAAGTATTCTGGCTACACTGAAACACAACAAAGTAGATTGCTTCCACTTAAGGAGGCTTCAGCTCTTACTGTTCTTCTTAAAGAGGTTGTGTCACCAGGATTTATTATTAATGTGGACATAAGCTTGACAAGACACTCAGCTTTATGTTAAGAGGCCTGAGTGCAGATTTAAGGTGCCAGTTTGGCATTATGCACAACTTCAAGTAGATGCTTAACTTCAAGCTCTGTTGTTCCCACTGCTGGTCCTAAAGAAATCACCAATTTAGATGACCTATGTTGGTATGAGTAGGCAATTGCTTCTTAAATCCTTGCAGGTGGCTTCAAAGGACAGATGTTAGAGAGCTGTGTCTAGGCAGTTGGATTTGAAAATTGTAGCTTAACAAACTGTTTGAAGATGTGAGGTCAAATTTTCCACTCTGAAATTTTTACTGTGACTGTTTGTACTGGGATCAGCAACAGGCCAAGTTTTGTGGGGAAAAACAAACAAACAAACTATCTCTAAACAACTGCAGACAATTACAAGAATGGAGCTGGGAAAAAGAGAAGGCTGTTTGCCTCATGGTAAGAAGTTCAGGCAGCCACTGCTTTGCAAACCTCCTGGTTTGGAAAATGGAACAGGGTTCACCTAGAGATGTACTCCTACACCAGAGACAGCTAAAAGCAAGAGTTAAGTTTTACCATCCTTGGTGAGTGTTTAGTTTCACATTGATGGATTGTTTCAACTTGTAAATCATGATTGTTTAATGTTGCACAGAATCTCATACCATGAGCTGATGGAAATGTTTACTACTACCTGATAACTCCTGTTACATCTCTCTTGTTACACAAGATGTTGCTTTATGAATTCTTGTGTGTAGTAGTACTTCCTATTGAATTACGTTACCGACGTGCTTTTAACAAAATGACAATGCAGCTAGGTCAGGATAAACTAAAAATAACTTCTAGAACAAGTTATTGGAAAATTAATTAGTTTTGGGTCTAACCCAGTATTCACTGCACTCCATGGAAAATCATCCACTGGTAAGCACAAGGAATGGCAAACCAAGCCTTCACAAGATTCTTTATCCCTGGGCAAATTATTTCATAAATACAAGTCCAGAATAGCACCACTAAGTGAAGAGCTGAGGATAAAACCTGGCTGTATCCCTAGCAGCTCATTTCAGGCATTTGTACACCCATACTGTTTGTCAACTGAAACCAAGTTAGTTATTTTACACTTGTACTGCACGTTGCCAGAGGCAAAACAGGAGTTCAGTGTGCTGCTGTGTCCTTAGAGCCCTCTGCTGTATCATGAAGGCTCCTTTCCTGTTCTGGTTGAGTTAAGGACAATGTCACCATGAACTGTGAACTGTCTTGGTTTTGCTACTTTGGTTTTTGACCTCAATGTTACTTAAACTAGAAAGGAGACAGTATTAAAATATATATCCAAGTAATCCAAGGAAAGAGTGTGAATGACTTGCTAAGCTTTACCAAACTCTCAATCTTTGAAATTCTTCCTGAATATTCTTTCTATACTTGTGCTAAGCAGCTCTAGACCTCACAGCCATGGACTACTTGCCTCCAGTTTTAAGAATTTAGATGTCAGTCATGGTGTTGAATTCAAGGACTGAGTTGTAGTGCCTTACCTTGGTGTAACTCTACTGGGCAAGAGCCACAGTTACTGTGGACTATGAACCATGGCTGTGAATCAGCAGTGCTGTGCTCATCTCCATCCCCTCTCACCAAACCACTCCTCAGTTGCACCAGTGTGAATGAAAGAAGAACCAAGCCATAAGTACCAGCATGACAGCTTAACATGCACAAAAGTTTCTAAACTTCTCAGGCATAGGTTCTTACAATATGATGAAAATATAAAAATACTGAAGTTGCTTTCCCCAGAAATCAATGTAAGTAGGAATTAGTAGCTCAGTAGGTGACAGAATGCAGAGTTATTCTAGAGTTGCTGACATACTCTGATTTCTTTCTTAGTAATTTCCAAGCATCAATACAAGGTCTTTCTTCTAAGCATGTTAAGGCACTTCACAGGAGATATCCTTAGGAACCAAGTGAAGAGAGCAACATGAGCCAGGAGTGAAATGCAGACCTAAATCTGTATCACTTCTCTTCTAGGAGAAAGTTCTGACTATCAACAGGGTCCTGTGGGATACAGCCTGACAACTGAAACAGTTACAGAGGGAATGAAGAAAGTAATTACTGGTTTACATCACATTGGGGTCAGGACATGCACTTGAGATGTGTGTTCAGGTCCTTTTTCAAAAAACATGTTGGACCATCTCTGCATTACATAAACAGAGGAGAAATTTAGACAGATTCCCTCTCGATAGCCCACAGCCCAATGCCCACATGCCTCTAAGTACCTGTGCAATGTTAAAGAGTATTTTGTGGTTAAAATAACAATATTAGAGCAATGAAGACTTACACGGAAGCTCCAATGCCTTTTACAACTGATACAATTCAGATGTTGTATTACTGAATCTATTTTGTTTTCTGTCCTTCTATCAGCTCGAGTGTTTGTGCAAATGGGACTGGTGACTGACTTCCTAATAATCAAAATGTAATTATTCCCTTACTTCACATCATGGAACTGTAACTTTTTATTTCATCAATATAAGTGTTTAAGCAGTAACATCAATGAGGGGCAGCTACATATCAGCTGAGCTGTAAGTGACCTACATCACTGGTTGATCATGCTTCTTGATTAGTGTAAGCTTTAAAGCTCATAAGCTGTATTCTGCACTAAGACAGACATTTAATAACAGTGATAATTAGCTAGTAGCTTGCAGTTTTCTGGTACTAAAGTCTACCCAAGAACTTTAAAATATCTTAACTTATCTCTATATATGGTATTAAGAACAAATTTTGAACTACTCTGAAATTACATGTCTTCATACATGACTCTTGGGTGCAATTCTCTCCTCATCAATACGTACTGTTAACAAGGTTTATGTAATCTAAACCAAATCGCTAATTTAAAACCTTTAATAAACATTTTCTGAAGCTGATAGCTTTCTTGACTCTAACAAGCATAGCCATAAAGCAATCACAGATGAAAATATTTCTGTGTATAAATACATACATATGAACAGCTGGCCTGAATCAGTCTTCCAAAATAGTCAGCAGCAGATTAGGGAAAGAGACTAAGAACGAGGGACACATTCAGGGAGCCCTCCTTGTAATCTGGTGTTGGTTTCAGGCAGTGTATTTGGACATTGTAGT
Organism: Rhabdornis inornatus; assembly: GCA_013397075.1. Lineage (NCBI taxonomy): Eukaryota > Metazoa > Chordata > Aves > Passeriformes > Rhabdornithidae > Rhabdornis > Rhabdornis inornatus. Next base: position 2,812,800 of record VWZS01004114.1, on the reverse strand, counting down.
TGACTGTGTTCTTTGGGTCAGTGATTTTGAAAATGATCTTGGCTATGTGGGAGTCAAAGCAACCTCAGGGCTTTCAGTTTCCTAAATTTCTCCACCACCACTTCCAGTGCAGCTAGCCTCTCTATTTTACTGCCACGTATTTTCCTTGCTCATGGCTAGCGTCAATCTGTCTGCAGCGGGAGGAGTGAGAATGCAGATGAAATGGGAGTAGAAAGAAACCCCAAGGCTGCAGGAGACACTCCTTTTCTTAAATGCAGATTGCCCTGCACCATGTCACTCACTTGCCTTTGCTGGGTGCACAAGTAGAAGGAAGTTGCTCTATGAAACAGGGTCAGGTACTAAGGGGATAGATTTTTAAGAACTATTTAAATAGCTGATAGTGTAGACAGGCAACTAGTGTGACTTTCAAATTGCATCGTTAAATACTTGAACACACTTCCTGAAATTTAGTCTTTGTTCCTTCTAAGATCAAAATGAGGGGAGAACAGGATAAATTACAATCCAGCATGTAAGCAGCCTATTTTTGTGCACCTTAGTGATGCCCATGTGAGAAGTGCAGTTTCTCATCTCTTTTCTCATCTCTTCCCTAGTATTATCAGTTCTGCCTGGCTTTGCAGTGCTGAGCTGGAGGCTGAAGATGGGCTGGAGCTCAGCCACAACCATCCCAGCTTCCAGGAGCATGAGTGGATGGACAGGCACCAGCAGGAGCCCCACCAGCCATCCTGGGCTCAACCAGCCCCACCCCTAAATCAGATCCTTGACTCCATCCCTGAGCGTGATTTGGAGCCACTAAGTAGGACTGTGGGTAGTAAGTATGGGGAGAATTGTTTTGAGGCGGTTGTGTTTTTTTCTCGATCTTTCACAGATTCAGTTCCTATTCCAGGTTGGACATGATGGTAATGCAAAGGCTGCNGGGGGGGGGGGTGGGGTGGGGTAGGAGTGGGACCTTGAGGATGAGACAAGATGGGCAGTTAACACTCAGACCTACAACACATTCAAAAATCAAAGCCTTTCTGTGATTCACAGAAGTTTCTCTTGCTAGTTTGAATATCTGTGCCAGACACTGGCAGTTACATGATGTGAACACCCCGTCAGAGACAATTATTTTGCTGATTTGTTCTTGTGACAGCTCAGTTATACACCAGCACTTACAGAGAGTAACAGAACAAAAAAAACAACTTATAGCATAGCCTGAAGTGCAGTGACAAGAGAGATTCATCTCAGGGGAAAATAATAAGGAAATACATTTGAGCACAGGAGCATCAGAGGGTTCAGAAAGTCACAGCAGAGCGTGGGAGGGCTGGGTGTGAAAGCAGCTGACAAACGAATGCACCAACTGCAAGATGAAGTGCTCCCCTCCGGAGGAGATGGCAGCCTTTGAGAAACAGCCCAAGAACCTGGAATGTGGCTTTGGCTACTCTCTCCGACTTCCACATTCATCCTTAGCACTGCTGTTGGCCTGTAGCTGGATCCTTAATCCCTACAGGTGAATTGCTCCCCTCCTTCTAACTCTTCCAATCTGTGTCTCTGATCTGGGCTCCCCTGAGCCTGGCAGTTTTATTTCTGGTGTCTTCTGAAACCGTGAGCCTCCCCCTCCTCCCTGGGCTCCAAGGACTTCTCCTGCTCCAGCTGAGAGGTGCAAATCCCCGTGGGCATTATCATTACTGCAGGCAGGCAGGTGGAAAGATGGCAGATGAAAAGGAGCACTGGGCACACTCTTCTACTCTCCTGCTCTAGCCTCATTTGAAAGCAGAAGCACTCTTCTGTCTCTCTCTGTGAATACAAATAAAAAAGCCTGGAGTGTGAGAACGCTGTAAATAATCGGATCAGAGATGTGTGTCTGACAGCTCCTGTGCTCCACAGGGAGGATGTGTTCTGGGTATGTGACAGACTTCTTACCTCCCTTTGAACACATCTTCGACTTTTCTGATTTCAGCCCTAAATGCACTTGTATCCCCAGCTTTCAGACAGGACTTTCAGAGGCTTAAATCATACAGCCAGCCTCAGTCTTGACACAGCACCCAACCCACTGAGATGCCTTTGGGAACTCCAAAGTCAAGCAATATCACCCAAGTGCTTTTGCCTTCAGAAATGAGTCTTGGAAATGCAAAGCAACACTGCAGGGATGACCCTGAAATGGTGATATATTCAATTTCTGACTGCTCACAGGATAACTTTTCCATTGCTTTCCCAGTGCAGTAGCTGACTCTTCAGGTGCCCTTGACAAACCAGCATCATCCAAACATCAGCTGGATCAGTATATTACCAGCTGCCAGTCAACATTTCTCCCCCACTGCAGCCACAGACCACTTTGAAAGCAGTCCTCCTGCAATACTGAGTGGCATTGCTCTCTGCCACTGAGTCTAGTTGTAAAGTTACATTGTTTCCAGAACAGTTAGAGAGCATTAGTTTAAATCCCTCTGATTTGAAAGTACAATGGCTAATCAGCTGACTGGCAAGCAAACAATGTCACCATTAGCTCTGGAAACCAAACACACTTTCAAAATAGCCAGAGAACAAGAGGAGATAAAAAGGCAATGTCTTTTGTGACTGAAGCGTGCAACAGAGGCAGGGTCCAAAAAGCTCACACATCACTTTGGGTAGTTCCCAGCATACACTGTTTATCCCTATAATCAGTATTTTGGGGAGCTGGTGCTGCAGGAGCCATTCACAGGGACACCCTTTGCTGGGGTGCACAATTGACTGATCATTTGGGGCTCAAGCACAATAAAGCACTTTGCAAGGGGAGTCAGAAAACTGGCACCCACATCGAGCTGTGCCAGTGCCTAGGGAAGGCTCAGAGCTGAGCAGCTTGTCAGATCCCAGACCTGCCTGGGCTTTCAAGGATGACTGGTGTAATTTTGGCCAAAATCTTCACTTGTAGCAAAATAAATGCTATTTCAAGAGCAAGCTTCCAACTTTCCTGCTCAGGAGAAGGGAAAACAGCTCTTCATCAGAGTTTAATGATGATCAGCAAATTTGAGTTTAAGGAGTGTCTTGAATTTTTCAGTTGATATATTGTCTGGCAGCTAAAATTTCTCAATTTAAACAAAATAGACTGGAAATAATATTGCTATCTGAGGTTTCCCTAAGGAATCCTGCTTCCTCAGTTCTCCATGTTTATGCACACTTCCCATTGGTATTGCTGTGATTTCCAGGACATTTCAGTCTATCCATACTACATTCTGTACAGCCTCACATGAACCACCAAGGCAATGTCAGTCCTGCTCCAGGTGTTCAGTCAGAATTGTTGAAAATTACAAACACATCTCTTGCCCTCAGTTTTATGTCACAGATTTAATACAGATAGAGATTAATAAGTGTTTCATAACTGTTTAGGGAAGCAATACTTAGGAGAGGACCATTTTTCACCTATCTGAAGTGGTTTAAAAGATTGATTTATATCATCCCCTCGGAGATGTAGAGTCCCAGGTCTGAGGAAATCAGCAAATTCACTTTAAGCTTTACTCCCCTTAGCACTGAGTTCTTTTTGCAGCTGGTAATTACCTCCTCCCTCAATAACAGAAACTACTTTTCCATTCAGAGAGCTCAAAGGCTTAGCTGGTGAAATACACAATATAAAAGCAGTGGAAATTAGCATATGAGTGGGCTGAGAAGGGCACATACATGGTATTAAAACCTCAGAAAATTACCCAGTAGGCTTATTGCTGATTTTCAGAAGATACAAGGAAAGGGATGTTTTTTAAATTTTTTTTATGGACTGGGAAATCAGATTTTTTTCAGCAAACACTATTAAACTTCTCATTCCTATCAGGCTCCAACAAAATACCAATGATTATCTGTTCTTCACAGAGCCCCTCACAGAACAGTTTTCATATCTGTCTAGAACCATTTGCAGTGAATTTTAGTAGTGACATGAACCCTACTGTGACTGACCTTCAGAGCCAATATACAGCACAGCCTGACCAGCCCACATGGCTCCTTCTTCCCACACTATCATCACTACAGCTCTGTGGATTCAGACAATTCTGCCATCAAATGACACTGAACCAGAACAGAGTCCAGCCAAATTTTGGAAGTTTCTTTCCCAAACCATAAAACCCAAAGTTTATGATGAAACACAGCTACACTGAAGACTTCCAAAATAAAAGCACTCAGATTATCTATAGGACTATGCTGCTCTGCAAACAAGTGTGTGACTTCAGGAATCCTCCCACAAGGAATTAGCTTGTGAGATCTCTGGCTTTCAATTAAGAAATAATTCGTGCTTTTCAGCAGAGGAAAAGAAATGTATTATTAATGATATGGTGTGGCAAGAATGATACCAGTAGTGCAGGCCAAGAGCCAGAATGGCACTGCTGGATGCTGCTGCTCCTGAGCAGAGCATGGATGTAGGGAGCTGCAGGGATCTGTGGTGAGGAAATACTCAAGCTCCATCTAGTGGAAAATAAATCCCTGTAAAGTCAGATTTGGACACGCGGTTGTTGGGAGTGATATGGACTAAGGAAATAAAAAATGTGGAGTCGATTCTCTGGGAGGGAATGGTCTCTTTTCTCTTTCAAAGGGAGTTAGGGTATAATCATTACTGAGAAAATAAGTTAAGGCTAGGAAAAAAGGAAAAAACCAAACCCTGTCTACCTACTGGAGCTTAAGGATTTAGGCTCCCTGCACATATATTTTACCCTCCCTTGCTCTTGCCATATGCACCTTAGCTTCTCACATGCTCTTACTGCTGTTTACAGCCCTCCCCTATCAGAGAGCGTGTGCTGGCTGGCACAGGCTGACCATGCCTCTGTGACCAGGGAGAGTTAAGGAAAAGCTTTTGTTCGTTTGGCTCCATGGTCCTGTATCACACTGGGGCAGGAAAGCCCCCTTTGGCATGCAGTGACACAGTGTTACTTCTATGAGTAAGAAGAGTAAACTGCTTCAATGTTCTGCTTGTACAAAGGGAGAAATGTGTGTGCCGGGCTCACACAGATCCAGCCTACTTTGTCATTTGAAGGGGTCAAAACAGAACAGTGACCCTGTCCCTGTACCCTGGACTCATATGATGAGAAGAACTGCTAAGTTTGAGCCTGACTTGTCTCAAGATGCCTGGAGTTTCTGCTTGACTTCAGGGTTCCATTAATAGATGATGCATGTGTGTAAATCCTCCCTATGTCTCCTAAAACCTTGATGCAGAGCTTTAGAAAAATGAAGATAAAAGCTTAATACCTTAGGTTATTAAAATCTCAGCACTTTTTTTAGTGCAGAAGCTTTTTGCAATATCTACTAATCCTTTTCCTCCATAAAACTCCATCTCCTATCTCACAATATACTTTTCTGTGTTACTGCTAATCTTTAAATTTGTGCATGTTCTTCAGTAGGTGGACATTAACACAAGCACTGGGAGAGCATTGCACTTAGGGGATGCTGGATGTGCTGCCTTCGGCTGCAAAGTCAAGGTAAGACAAGTCTCCTCCAGCCGTGCCCACTCCACCAGCACCATCAGCACCACAGGGCTGGGGCAGAACAGCAGCAGGGGCATAAGGAGATGCAGAAGGTTGTACAGGTGAGGGGAATTTTTAACTGGGCTTTCTTACCAAAACCAGGATGATACATATGCAGAAACCAGCATCTCTTAGAAACCACCTTCTACAAATGGTGAATGCTCTCTGCATGTTGAAACTGCTCCTTCATCTCTGCTTTGCAAAAAGGAAATAAGCAGAGAGAGAACTGTAAAGGCCAGTGCTACAAAGCCACAGGTTGTGTTGACAACACTTACAGGTCACAGTGTCAGCTTTAGTTTTGTTCAAGTCTCTACCAGCAAAGATAAAGAGAAACTTGCCATTCCTTTCCTGAGATAAACCCCACCATAATATTTTTCCATTCAAGGATTTTTTTAAAGAGAGAAAATGGTTATGTTCAAATTAAACTGTATATGCTCATGGAAATAATTTTTCGAGGCTTTGTGGCAGGCCAAATACAAAGCAGAAGTTCTAAGTAAGGTCCTTCTCCCTGTAGAACAGAACATTGTTTGCTTATTAACATAGAGAACCTCTGATGCATTTTCCTGTACTTTTATTTTAAATGAACATAAAATGCTTGCAATAGTAAAAATGCAGTGGAGACTCAAAAAACTATTTCTAAAGATGAGACTTTTCTGAAGAGAAGAAACACCTCAAACTCCAATATATGTATAAAAAAAGCAGTTGACTGTAAAGAATAAGGGAGAAAGTAGGAAAAAAACCCAAAGCCTAGAATTTGTGTGGGATAAGATATGAAACCACAAAAAGTCTTAATATGCCTGTGCGTGCAAACGTATAGGACACTTCAGGTCTGGTCTTATCTTTAAATCATCTGCATCTTTCCTCTTCTCTGCCTGTGCCCATTATGTCTCCTGCTGATATAAGAAGCAAAGGAGATACAGGTACATCAGTGTCCTTCAGTGTTTGGGTGCTGCTCTTTTCTGCTTCAAACGCAGCTGCAATCTCCTCTGCATTTGTTTCACTTTATCAGTAGCAGAGGAGCTCACATCCTCCAACCCACTTAGTAAAAAAAGTTTGTCCCTCTCTTGGGCCTCAGCTTTATTATCAGAACGATGAGAGAAGGCCTTAAAACGCTTGTCCAGCACTTTCATTTGTTGTGCTGTAATGTGGCTGCTGTAGTGGCTGAATATGTAGATTTAGAAGTAAGTTTCTAAAGCAGGGCTCGGGAGGTATTCATGTTAATCCCATTATCTGATAAAAGGATTTTTGAACACACCTCCCACCATCCTGCATTAATAACTATCCCTCAGTCACACTAGGAAATGAAATTTAAATGCTTGTGAGAAGTTGATGGACCATATGTTCAAAATCATGGAATTAAACAAAACAAGTTTATGGAAAGTTGCAATGTTGTCAGGATCTTATCCCTCGCTCTCTCCTGCCAGCTCCCCATCTTTCAAAGTCACCAGTTAGACCTGCTGCTGATTTCCTGCCCATTTGTTGAATGTGCTACCCCATGCAACTTGTCTACCCCAAAGTGTGCTGGAAGCTGAGCAACATGAGATCTGACCACTCCTGGAATTTAGGAAATTTAGATTCTGCTCCAAAGCTGGACACTGGCTCCTGCTCCTGAGGAAGCCATTCATTCTTTATCTTCTTCTGAAACACACCAAATTCTATAATATAGGGGGTTGAAATTTGTGTTTTTACTCTAGTATCTCTGCATGTTATCAGGACTTTTCCATCACATCACTGTGAAGGATGGCAAAGAAAAGCTTTTTGCAGCCCAGACAACCAGTTGATACTGAAATAAAACCTTTTACATACAGATCATCAGTCTAAGTTCAGAATAGATTGCCAGCAATGCAGAGCACTGGTTTTTGTTTATCTGTACTGAATGGATATGTAGACTGGACTTAGAGTCTCCTTATAAAGATGTATTTTCAGGAAAGAAACATATCAGTGCCCTCTGAATATTTATTATCAGAGCTATAGACTACTTCCTTGAAAATCTATGATGCCATAGATTGCAGTGCTACAACAAAAGGACCCTACATCATCAAGGATTTGAGGACAATGTACACAAGTTGCTGGGAACAAGCTGCAGTACAAACCTGTTACCTGCCCCATGTCACCACACTGACAGGCATGGGGTACAGGAGAGGCTTGATAGCACCCACTCCCAAAGCAGGGGCTCTGGGGAGCAGAGATCACAGGCCAGAGAAAACCACCATCACCTGCTTTTCCAGAGAAGCCAGCATAGTCTGCCCATGTGGTCAAAGGAGGGAAAGAGACCATAGGATACAGTAGGCAAAATGGCCAAGGTGAGCCACCTCAGCCAGGGGGGTGAGGGAAGGTGAAACCAGCAAGTGACACACTCAGCACTTGAGATGTGAGAGTCCTACATGGTGTCCTTGTAGTGACAGGCCACACTCTGTGCAGAGAGGAGTCTATTGTCACCCATCTTTTGCTTTTGATGGGCAGATGAGGTCATTTGGCCTCTTCTACTCTCCACTGATAAATTCTTGGGTCCTGAGCTTTTCCACTGCCCTTGGCTGGAGCCCAGAGTTAACAACAGCACACTTGTTTCTGTAACCCACTTGACCAAAGAAGGAAGAAGTAATTTCAAGTCCCACCAGTCCCAGCTCTAAGGACATGGCAGTAAAGAGGCACTTGCTTTCCAAACCTAGCAGGAGAACCAGCTCGGCTGGGGGGCTCAAGTCCAGACTTGCAGCCTCTGAAGGAGTCCAGCCTTTTGCCTCCCCAGAGCATTTTAAATGAAGGACCGGCTGGTCTCCTGTTCCCAGGTGGGAATTGGGAGCGCTGGCATCTCTCCCCGTCTCCAAGTGAGATTCCCCTGAAGATTGGTGCCAGCAATGCAGAGAGCTGGGATTTCTGTGCGCAGCTCCCGGGCGGAGCCGGGCTGGGTGCCGGAGCCGGGCGTGATGCGGGATGCCGGAGTCGGGCGGGATGCCGGATGCAGGATACCGGAGCCGGGCGTGATGCGGGATGCCGGAGTCGGGCGGGATGCCGGATGCCGGATGCAGGATACCGGAGCCGGGCGTGATGCGGGATGCCGGAGTCGGGCACTGCCCTCCACGGTCGCTAAAGGGAGCTCCAAGCTCAGAGCTCGGCTCTGCCTCNCCGGAGCCGGGCGTGATGCGGGATGCCGGAGTCGGGCGGGATGCCGGATGCGGGATGCAGGATACCGGAGCCGGGCGGGATGCGGGATGCCGGAGCCGTGCACTGCCCTCCACGGTCGCTAAAGGGAGCTCCAAGCTCAGAGCTCGGCTCTGCCTCCGCCTTCAAATGTCACCAAACCCGTTCTCTTCCCTCCTCCACTGACAAGGTACATGGAATTAATGGGGCATTTACAGGGTCATTTGCGAAATGTAAATCTGCTCCTCCGCTTCAGGTTTGTAACACAGCAGCTACAAGCGCTTTGGAGAGCTGGGCACACCGTGAGTAAACATGAGATATGCACCATTTCACTGGGTATTTCCTAGGAATGTCTTCAAGATATATTGTACTTTCGAGCCGAATTCTGTAATTGGTGTAAAAAGTATTTACAGCCTAAGCTTGAAAAGAGAGGCTTAATAAAGCCCCAGCACTGCTCATCAATTTTTGAAGGCTGAGATTTTAGAAACATAGCTATGCATCACATACAGCTTACAACAGAAACACACGTCTGAAATAAAATACCTCCACTGATTTCATGTAATTGGCTTTGAAGCGGTGCTGCATAACACCAGAATATTTCAGTCACAAAGGCAGTGTTTGCCGAGGTGCACATCACCCTTTCACAGCAGAACACACGGCAGCTTCGGATCCCTGTAGCATCATCAGGACAATCAGTGCAACACATAAGCAGGGCAATTTAGCAGATACACCCCTGGACTCTTGAGACCAGGAAAACACCACAAAAAAACAGAACAAAAAAAGCAACAAAAACCCCCCAGTGAGCAGCATCTGCTTCATGGCAAGCACAGCCTCCGAATTCAAGTGTCCCCGAGGAAAAAAATCAACATCTGTAAGGATCTCCAAAGGCAGCGATGGTTGGGAAGGGCTGCTCGCAGGGCTGGGGACCAGGCAGGAGAATATTTCACACTTTAAGTGTTTCTAGCAGGTGATGAAGCTATAAAAGCTACTCTTCTGGTATGAGCAGTGGTACCTTTCCCAATTTTGCTGGCCCTCCTGAGGGAGCTCTGATTAGCCAGTTTTGTTCAGTCACTGCTGGAGTTAACTGTTTATGAAGACATGAAATACCTTATTTTCTACAGTCTCTTCCTACAAAAAAATAAAAATACAAACCCATAGACTTCTTTGAGGGACTGCTTAGAAACAGGCGACCTTAAGGCACTTTCTGCATGTTGTCTTGAAGAGACTCACAAGTTAATAATATATTCACAATAATTATTTAGTTAATGTAAAGCAGTACATATGGTGCAGAAAGCAGCAGGAGCAAGCAGGCAGTCTCGGAAAGAGCTGAGAAATGTCTGAGAGGAAGGAAATTCCCACCACTAGCCTGTCTGCCATGCCAAGCCTGTGCCTGTATAGATGCAAAGCTATGGGTATTCCAGACAACTCATGATTCACTTGTTTATAATTACTGCCAGCATTTACAGGAAAAAAGGGGGGTTGTTTTCCTTGAGGGTTATGCACTCCAGCTCTGACTCCTCACCTGAGCAGCTGCAGCTACAATGAAGATCAGGGGCCCTTTCTATCCCAACTCTGGAAAAACCCCAGCCAACTCCAGTTTGATGGTCTGAACATTACTTAGCCACCCATTAGGGACAATAAAATCCTCCAATCAGATCCTAGAAAAAACCCTAAAATCAGACCCTGTGCTTAATAAGACAGGGTTATCTGCTGCTAACCCTGGCTGACTGCTCTCCACAGGGCATGAGTAGATGTGCCATCAGGAGGGAGGTGGGAAAGAACAACCTCCCTTAGTTCACACAAGTGCAGCAGAGCTCATTATGTGCCCTGCTGCCTATTGCTGTAACGGGTTAGAAATGCTTCTTTATTTCCCCTGCCCTAATGCACTTGCTGCCTTCCCCATTCTGTTTATTTTGTGCCACCAAAGCAATGACAATCAGCCATGTGAAGCATTATTCCCTTATTTCCCAGCCTCCTTTCTGAGGTGAGCACAGTCCTGAAAACAGGAGTAACTTCCAAAATTTAAAAGAAAAAAGGAAAAGAAAAAAGGAAAAAAAAATACTGCCACATCAATTTCTATTCAAATCACTTGGCACATTTCTCCCATTCTTTTGCTTGAGACCAGGGTTCACTTCCAGCTCCCCAGCCTTCAATACCTCAGGACAGTGAGTGCTGGCACAAACTGAAACCTGGTGACCTTCCTTTGAGAATATTAAGTCTTGCTGGAGTTTCTGTGAGGTTAATCGATTCCACTCAGTCCTCTCTTGTGAAATCCTCGGACAGGAAAGAATAAGGAGATAAAAAGCCAAGGGAGATTTTCATGCAATCCTTATAGCCTCAAGATTGCTTCAGTTTTTAATGGTGTTTGTCAGTCTCACCATCTTTGGAAAGTATGCTACGAGATACTCAAACTGCTCCTTAAATAAAAAACCCTAAATACTGAGCTGCACTTTTAATTTGCCAAGACCACCCAGTCTGTGCCATATTTGAAGTACTACAAAGCAAATTACAGTGCAATACCATGTGAGTTACCAGAACCACTCGAGATCCCAAAACCTTGTGAAGAGATTTACCTTGTACAGGCATGCAAAGAGCATTGAATGCAAGGATATTTAAATGGTTATAGACACATGGAAATTGGCATGTTAAACACTGGCCTATGGAGCCATCTAGGCAACCCTGAGCCCAGTCAAATTGCAAAACCCTTTTTCCTCTTTGCCACAATTTCTGCTGACTGGGCACTCACAAATGCAGTTTTGTTACTGAAAGGTCCAAACTCATCACTTTGCAGCAGCTGGAGCTCAATGGTGCCTCTGTATTTTCCTGTTGCTGATGGAAAACATGGACTGACCTCCAGACTTTCCTCTTGCTCCCTCACATTGTGAATTGCACCATGACTGGGGCAGTGGTGGACCTTTGTCTAATGTGGACATTTCACATGTGGCAAAAGCAAATGCTACATTAGTGAAATATCGAAGGAAGCAAAGTGCTAAAATCCCCTTCACTCCTCCCTGGGTAAACTGGTCTCTAGAAGGTTGTCCTGTCAAGGCACTGCTCTTGTACAAAGTTTGGCCACACTTTGGGTTGTGTACAATACTGGGCACATGATTGGGCTGAACTGGCCACTGTCCTGCACGGCAAGGAGCACCAGTGCCCTCAGGGGCCCCAGCATTGTGGAACACACAAGGCATCCTTGAAAGCAGCAGATCTGACCAAAAGGATTTTTCTGCTGCTAAAGCATCCCCACTCCAATGTCTCCACCTCACCTTCTGTGATCAGTGCTGATTCTGAAAACAGTTAAATTGATTTGATTTGATCAGGATCACTTCACCCTGCAAGTCCCCAGCCATCCCAACCAGCAGCAGCAGGAGGAGGATCCACATGGAATAACTGGGCAAGGAGAGCTGGTGCAGCCCAGCTCTGCACAGCACTCAAATCCCTAAATAGCAGCATGAATAAAAATAGTTCAGTTTGGACATCTAAAAACCAAAATGGGGTTGGAATATACTTAAATCAAGAGGTAGTTTCTGAAATGCAGAGTGATTCCTAATTATTATCCACTGTTCATGAGGTTGTACTGAGAGATGCTACTTCACTTCATCACTTTTAAAATGTTACACCAACATCACACAAATAACTGACATTTTCAGCAACAATCTTTCCATTCTTTCATCTTAAAAAAAAACCACTCCATTTTTCTTCTAGGTTACAGACACTGATTAAGAGTGCTATATAATCTTTGGATTCATCTGTCCAACAATCATCTAATTAATTAATCATTGGTAATTAAAATGACCTCCTTTTGACTGATACCTGATCTCAGAAAGGTTCAAAAGAAACTTGACACATGTTGTGTCATGTTCCAGCATAACCCACTACAGGTATTTCATCATGTTATGCCACATCTGGTTTCCAGAGAACAAAATCAACTGAGGAACAAATTAAATGAGGAACCAGTTGTACATGTATCAGATCTAACCAGTTCAAATATGTGGGAACATACAGGAGCAGGTGAACTTCCAGTGTACTTGTAGGACCATTGTTAACCCCAGAAACAGCATTATTTTTGGATAATATCAAAGCAGGGACAACCAATAACAGCATTATCTGTGCAATCCCTGCTGTACTTAGATGCTACAAGAACCCTCTTTAGTGAAAATCTGACTAAAATCTCAGCTAAACTGACAAGAGAGAAAAGCATCCCTCATGTTTTGCTTGTACAAGTACTGAAAGCCCATAGACATTGAATCTGAGATGTGCAAACTATGAGGAAAATGAATGGTCTGGCCACCCTACACCTCCGGTGATTTTCTTATCTTACATGGGACCTGCAGACTGACCCACACCCCCTCTGCTGTACTTCGTGGTCACTGCAGTAATGAGGGAAAAAGGTTCCCAGCTGCTTCAGATGAAACACCACCATGAAAATCTCAGTTCTGCAAGCACACTAAATAATGCTGTTCAGGGAAAGCTGCTATCCCTATCCCATGGGCAGTCCAAACCACAGACAGGGAAATCCATGTGCTTCAAAGATTCAGGGCACTTGGCCTAGTCTAGGTATTCCCTCCTCATAGATCCATTAATGCACAGCTCTGACTTCACTTTAAAAATAAATTAAAATGCAGTAATAGCATTTACTTCTTTGTGGACATTTTGTCAATTTGAGGAGGAAAAGCATTTTTTGAGAACGATAGTTCGGCTACAGAGTTGGAGTCCTTCCCTCCTCACAGTAGCACAGTTGAACATTTTTACTGAGTAAGTTGATGGGTGAAAACAGAAATAAACATTTACAATTTTTTTTTGCTGAGGCTAAATAGGAGCATTTTAAAACAAACATGAAAGAAGTGAACAAAGGGGTTTTGGGGCAGAAAATCTATAGAATGTAATAAGTTATAGGTCTCCTTCCAGTGGGGTATTGGTTTTCAGTATATAATTAATAACAAGAAAATTGTATCCTGACTTTGGGGTCTGCATCAGCATCCTGGAACAAAAACGACCATAAATTAGCATCAATTATGTATTAAAGTTCCAATTAACCTGGCTGACATTGATATACTTTAACAAGGTACACTTAGATAAAAGAAGCAACTCTCTAATTACTTGGAACAGGACCTCCTGACCCATTCTGCTCTTTTATCCCAATGCCAACTTAATGAGGAAGGAAGTGTGAGATAGGAAACTGTGCAAAGCTATAGCACCACAAGATGTCCCTTGGGAAATGATTTTACCTTCTTCCTAATGATTAACATTTTATTGCTCTCAGTGCCTTTTAACTGTTTTCAGAAGAGGTGTTTTTGAGGCTGAAATTGCTAATATTCATTTTAATGTGGAAATCTGCCATCTAAGGAAGGTCCTGGTCACATGTTCCTTCTCTCTGCCACACCCCATACATATAATTTGTGATGGTGGCACCCAAGGTTGCTGTACACAAAAGTGTGTTCCTTGAAATGAAGTATCTTGGTCCAGGCCTGAGCAACAGTCACAGTTAATTTTACATCTTAACCAGAACAGTCGGTTTAAACATATTTTTCAGCACTGAAATTTTGTACAAAGGTTGAGGACAAAAGCTAGACTTGTGCAAAACCTGTGCTGCCTGTAGGGAGAGCAATATCAATGTGACGGGTGAGGGTGGAATCAGGAAGGTGTTTATGGAGCATCTAATAAGGCACAACTTTTTTCTTCCTTTCTATGTTCCTTGAAATCAAATAACTCTGGATTCTATACCCAGGGGAATGAATCCAGAGGCATCTCCTTTCCCTTATAAAACAACAGGTGGTTGTAGAGTGTTCAGTCCAGCAGTCTGCTCTTGTTCAGTGCTCAGCTCTTCTACCCTAGACTGACCCACCAGACTTTGAACATGTGCAGCTATGCAAAGGGCCAAGAGATATTTTTTTTTCTGGTGTTGTCTTTTCTTAAACCACTCAAAAATGTTGTACTCTATCACTGAAGAACAATTTCCCAAAGCAAGGCAATTCCTGTAATGAAAACTGCAGAAGAACTAACTTGTCTTTGAGGAACAATCTTTTGTCAGTGCCAATTCTTCCTCTGTGTCTTGTTATCAGTACTTTAAATAATTTGAAATTAATGGTGATGCTGACCCCTTCTTAGCTGTTTTTCAGTGCAGTAGAGTTGGAGTCTTGGCTTTCACACTTGATCTCCCACTAGCCACACAAGTCTGACTTCTGTCCTTTTGGAGAAGAGGTGTTGTTGGAATCCATCAGAAGCACCTCCTAATTATAGTCAATCTTCAAAACTCAGAGGGAAGCAAACTCGTCACTGAGATTTCAGCTGGATGATTCCTGCAGTGAGTGCTTTCCTGGGCCCTTACAGTCAAAGGTTATCTTTCACGTAAGCCATGTCAAAATTTAAACTTAAACACATTGGGTCATGCTCTTCCCTATATGGAATTTCACTGCAGAGGGACGGAGATTTTCCTCTAGTGCTGCTGAAACACACAGCACTGGAAGAGAATTTTAGCAGCTTCAAG
The DNA here is from genome assembly GCA_013397075.1 of Rhabdornis inornatus. NCBI lineage: Eukaryota > Metazoa > Chordata > Aves > Passeriformes > Rhabdornithidae > Rhabdornis > Rhabdornis inornatus. The sequence goes on along the minus strand of VWZS01004114.1, from coordinate 2,797,725 downwards.
CCTGGAATCACAACTCCTTCCCCAAACTATTGCTGTTGGATGTAATGTGCTCCATTTGCAAAAGCAGCCAGCAGATAATTCCCCAAATTACAGCTTCTGCAGCAAGACTTTCAGAATTCCTTTGCTTTAGTTGGGAATTTTGTCTCTATCATCGTCCTAGCTTTGAACAATTCTTCCAAAGCTAGCAGAGAATGAAGACAAACCTAAAAGAAATTCTTTAGTTGCTAAAAGGGTCAGAGTCAGGTCATCTGCAAGATTTGAACAGTTCATCGATGCCCCAAGCTAATGCTGCCATGTGCATTATTCTCCTCCCCTGCATTTTCTGCAGGAATATGTCTGGATCATTCAAGTAGTTTGTGAAGATTTAAAAAAGTTATACAATCAATTCTGGCCTTTTGTGACATCCCCAGCGACATCAGTAAGGCCTTGTGGAAAAAGGCCCATCCACAGATCATATGTGATGCACAGCCCTTGATCCAGCCCCATTTAAACCAAGGTCTAGTTGAAACAGCATTGGGAATTGAATCAGACTGACACACTATTATATGTGCACCATAGGGGACTTGCTCATAAGTCTCTTGTGGCAAACATGCTACTTATACAGTATCCCATTCAGATAAGTGACCTACTTATTGGGTGCATGTTGTAAGCTATTTTGGAAAGAGCAATGTGATCCTTGCTGTTCTTTGCTTTGAGTAAACTTTAGCCTTTGGGTATAAGAAGAGGGAAATTTGACATCCATGTAATAGAGGACAGCCATATACATTCAGAGTGGGATTTTCAAAACCATTCATAACCACAGAAAGGAGAAAGAATAAAATCACAAAGCTTTGATTCTCACAAATACAGTCACTTAGTAAATATCTAGATGGCTTTATTCTCCATCACACTGGAATGGGCCTAAGTCCTGGGAAAATAGGACAATTATTTGGTATTGCATGGCTGCAGGTGTACAGGAACATTAAGGAATATTACCATCTCTATTTCTTATTATTTGAAGGGAAAAAAGTGTTGTTCTTGAGATCATATCTCTTTCCCTTCCAGCTTTACCTCTCCATTGTTTTATGCAAAGCAAATAGTCAGCAAACTGTAGGAAGAGCTGTCCTTATCAGCCCTGGCTGCCATGGCACACGTGCCTCAGCACAGGCTATAAATGCATGCACACCCTGGCTCCCAGTTCGGATGACTCCATCCACTGGTGAGCAGCTTGTGAAAGCCCTTCAAAGCTCTTCAGTGAGCCAAGGGTGACAGTTTACTCAATCTTTTGTGGCTCCTCTGACCCTGCCTCGTTCAAAGGAAAGCAGTTTTTTTCCCCTTCCTAATCCCTCCCACTCTCTCTTTTAGAGGAATGAGAGAAAATTTAAGTGCCCTGCTTTGACACTCAGCTTGCTGCTTGCATGCAGTCAGGCCAGCTGCCTCCCCAGATCTCCACTGCATTGGAGATATGCTCCTCTTGTGCCAAGACAAAATTTATAAATAGATTTGCCCAGTCAGTAAGCCCTTTCTCTTTAGAAAGACAGGGATTCAGGCAAAAAGAGGATTATTGATAACATGCAACATCTTTATTATAGCAGAGACTGCTACTGCTACTATAGTTAAGGACCTGTCAGCATTTCCATTGTAAGATTTTTTTTTTTGTGCAAGGGTTTAACTTGGCAGTAACGATTTAAATATACTTTACTTACTACTGAAGCTAGACTTTTTCTTGCAAGAATTCAGCAAGAGTGTTAGGCACAGGGCTCTCTTCTCTCCATAATTAGCAGTGAATTCAATGAGTTTTAGAGCTTCTCTTGTGAATATGCCTCTCCTGTTTTCTTCTGAGCAGTGGTGAGTAACACCTGATCCACCATCACATATTATAGAGCAGAGAGAAGAGAAGAGAACAGGGCAAACAGGGGGCCAAATCCTGCTCTCATTAGTAATGGTGCTTGAATAGCATTTGGCCAGTACAGGAACATAGTTTTGGCTAACTTCCCATATTTTCATCTACCTAAAAAACCAGCAGAGGGAGATGCTAAAAAAAGTCCTTTCAAAATCATCTCATTTAGCTAGTTAATTTTCCTTGCAATGCATGCTGGTAGGACAGCACAATCTGCCAAGTGGTGAATGTGTCTTGGGAATCACAGCCCCACCCCTCTCCCCTTGTAGTCTCTGCCTCTCTTCAGCCTCAGGCAAATTGCTTAATTTCTACTCTGCCTCAGTTTCGGGATTCAGGATGGGAAACAGTAAAACCCACACAAATGGTTTTGCACACAGAATTCATTCTGCTGCAGCTCAAGCACTTTCTGGCAGCAAATAATCCGGCTCCCTTGGACTCCAGCGGTAATTAGCCCAAGCGCAAAGCCACGGCTTGTTATTGCAGAGTTGCTGGCATCCCCAGACTTGTGTAACTTCAGCAGTCTTGAGGACAGGACTGCTAAAATACTGCAGCATGCACACAAGGGTTTCGTCAAAATATGGCCATTTGGCTTTGAACCGTGCTCACAGACCCATGGAAGTAAGCATCTGATCAATTTTCTCCTCTTCTTCAGGTTTAAAAGAAGGGGAATAAAGTATTCATGCATTTCATGGTATTCACATCTTCTGGAGGAAGTAGGAAAAAAAAAAGAGGGGTATGTTGAAATTCAGCCACTGATATTTGTTAAGATCTATGAAAAAAGAGTGGGAAATTGACTGGGGGTCTGCATGGAGGAGTGGTAGATGTATTTTCCTCTGCCTTGCTTCTCAGTGGGATGCTGCATGTCTTTTTCTCACAACCAATACAGCAGAACATTTCGCTTTAAGGATCTGAGCAACTTTGCTCCCTCTCAGCCTGAAGTTAAACCCTTAATATTAGGAGAATGTGGGCCTTTCTCAGCGTGCTTTAAGCCCAGTGTATGTTACATGAAGTCCTTTACACACATGGCATAAAACATTCTTTGACTTGTGTCTCTCAACATTTGTATTTGTGGTCAACTGAGTAGGATCTTTTGTGTGCTGATTCCTACAGAAGAATAATACTCGTCTGTTTCTGTTGACAAGATCTTCAAATCCTACTGCCCCTCTGACACATTAAAACAGTGCATTTCTGTCTAGTTTTATTTTTATGATATGAGGATTTAGCTAAGACTTTGACACCATGGAAACTAGACACAGGACACGATCCTGTTCTATCTAAATATATCCCCTGACTTTCAATCACGCTTGCCTCTTTTATATTTCATGAAAACTGCTCTTTACCTTCCTCCATGTAGGCAAGATTTTTGGCCAGCAGGATCACCTTGGGCCCACCCTTAGCTTTCATCACCGGCCATTAACACTTCAAGAGAGGATCACATGCACTGAGTGGAGGGGAGGCAGTACAAGAAAAGGGGCCCTGAAATGCGATGTAGCATCATGGAGGTAATCCTCAAAGAAATTGAATGTTAAATGGAAAGCAACTTTTAACCCTCCTACGTGCCAAATGCAACTTTAAGCAAAGCAGTTCATCATTTTCCTTGTGCTGTTACAAGAAAGGACTCTCTCTTTCTTAAGCCACCTATAGGTCTTTGGTATTTGCTATTACTGTCTTTGGGCATTAGTTTTTTATGGCTAGTTACAGCTCACAATCATAACACTCATTTATACTTCTTGTCTACAAGGCTACAACATTACCATTATTATTTTTTAAACCACCAAATTATCCCTTCGTTATAGTTCACACAGGTTCTGCTTGAGTAAAAGAGGTGGGAGGGACAAGCCTGAAATGCAATTTGATAAAAACAAATTTCCCATTTCAGTGTGGCATCAGATAGCTGCGTTTCTGGAGATAAAAAAGCTATATCTGTCTCTTAAAACCAGCTTCGTGGGCTAATGTGGGTTTTCCTACCACTGTGAAATCAGGACACAAAATCGAGGTCAGAGTCAGGAACTCAATGTAGTTATTGGGTAACCCTGGTGCAAGGGAGGGCACACACAGTCCTCACAATGCAAGATGGAGCTGCCTCTCCATTCCTTTCTATCAGACACAGCAAAAAGCCCTAGGAAGGCCAAAAAAAAAAAAATCCCCTCCAAAAAATTTCAGTATTGCTGCCCACCATGGGCTGAGTGGTTATTTTTGAGCAGCTTGTTGTAAGTGTCAACATGTGTTATTTTGCCTGCACAAGACAAGTGAGCTGATAGCTGAATGAAGCAGGCAAGACATGCAGGAGGAGTTGGAACAAATGTCTTAAATTTTTGAGCCTGTCTGTTTTGCCAGTGACCCATAGAGTGAGGAGCTGTGTCAGCTAATCACTCAGCTGGCCACTGTGACAGACAAATACCTTGTGGTGACATCTGACGGACTCCTTACAAAGCACCAGCTTCTCAGGGCTTGGAGCTGAGGCTGAGCCAGCACAAGCACGGCCCCAACAAGTGCAAAACACCCAAAAGTGTTCAGATTAATTCCTTAAAGAGCAAGCATTTGTGTTTACTTAGGCATTTTTATCCTAAAGCAGTGATAATAATTAACTGATTAAAGATATCACAGTCATCAAAAGCGATAGCACATTTTCAAGGAGCATGCAACAATAGCTCACTGCTTGCATGGCTTTAGTTGTAAAAGCAAATAATTACATCCTTTTCAAGGCTTGAAGAGAATTGCTTTCAACTGTAAACAGAAACTATGAAAATTCTCCAGCACAATATCCATTTTTAAATGGCCACTTTTCCTAAAAGGAAAAAAAAAAGGCTTGCAACAGCTGTGTTTCAGGTGCATATTCAAGGACTAATGGCTGATATGGACAGTACCCAGATAATCAGATGAGGCTCTGCTCGTCATCAGGGTGTCTTGACCCATGAATGGAATTGGCCCACATAATTTTTTTTTTTCAATCACAACAGGGCCCCACGTGCAATGCTGGCCACCCTGGGAGAAATACAGATGACTTCAGGACTGAGTCAGCTCCTCTATCATTACTTTACAAACCACTGCAGTGGCTGGTTCTCTTTTCTTCTTTCCAGTTCCCCTCTTAGCATCTGATAAATCTCATACTCTTTGTGCCCTGAGAAACAGCGGCTCATTGCAAATTCTGGATGCAAACCATAGAGGAAGGCAAAGTGTGAATGCAGCTCTGTTTGCCTCACAAACCTTTTATATTCTGATGGATTTTGCTGCCTGGGATTGATCTCTGTATAAGCTGCAGAAACAAAACACAGGTCACAAAGGACCATCCAACAAACAAACCTAATTACTGATACCTTCCACCTGACACAGTCAGCAGGGTCTTTACATCAGCTTTCTTCTACCCCAGCTTCTCTAGGGTCCAACACAACCTCCCCCCAAACAGAACCAGATTTAACTGCACTAGAGTTGAATGGAGCTTTGAAGCATAAGTTATAACCCATTCAGCAAACAAAGTTTGATATCAAAACTGATATGCTTTAAAAGTCCATTTTTAGCTGCTTACACAGGTGCAGGCTTCCCAACTGTGAGGTACGAAGTGTATGTGGAGTGTGGAACTACACCAAAAGTCCCTTTCACATCAGCAATCTTAAGCACTCAGCACTGAGCATTGTTGCTTTGAATGTTTCCAGCTCCTGAAGCAATTCCAGGCAGACATGCTGACAAAAGAATAATTTTATCAGCATATGGCTGATCACAGCATCCAATTCCACCAGTATGAAATGGCCCCGTAGCGCACACCAGCATTTCTGCATACAAGTGGAACAGATGCTGCAGAGATCAATGTAATAACAGTTTAATTAATTTTAGTGTCAAAGTCAAATGCTTCCTTATTTCCAGTTGACACATCCCTAATTTCATGGTTGGCTCTGTAAACTTTGGAAACGGGAGGAGAAATTTGATTTGAGGGTTAAATACTGCAGAAAGGCCTTAAAACATGCAAGAGAAGCACTTCACAGTATTCATAACCCTGAAGCCATAGTACTGTTCATTGTCCTCACTTTGTTATGAGTGTTCTACAGCCACAGTTTCATTTTCACAGAACACAACCCTTACTCCAAGCAGTCCTGTGGCATAAAAGTGCAGTAGCATCCTGGAGCTCCTAGAACTAGACCCCATTGCAGGTAACATACTGGGCTAGGAGTCAAGAGACTTGGCTTCAGACCTCACTCTGCAAGCAGTGTTTTCTGTTGGACATCCTCAGATTCTATTTAACACTAAAAAATCTCCTTGCATCAGAGTGAGATCTTTTACCCCACAGCACTGGTCAACATTGTACAGCTCCTACTCTGAAATGGTGTTCAGCAGATGAGCTGGACATGTGGAGGAGAGGAAACATGTCCTTGGATAAATTTTTTATATTTCCGGTCACCAATAGCACCAAGCACTATCTGTATATTGCAACAGTGGAAAGGCTGCATGTCCTGCATCTCCTGTTATTGCCCTATTGTCCAGCTCCACAGAACAGACAGGGGGAAAACAGCATAATAAATAAAAATACACTCAACAAGGAAATATTGCACCCTGATATCTGGCCAAGGGAAGTTAAGCAACCTATAAATAAAACAATTCTAGGAGCTATTGACATAGTTGTGTTCTGAGTAGCCTTTGGATTGTCACAACACTGAAGAGACAGAGGGTGGTGAGAGATTGCTTGCTGCACTAAGTATTATTATGCTGAAATGTGTCCAGCAGATGTTTATTCCACAGGCAGGAACTACGAGTGCCTGTTGTGGTCACTTAGGCCTGAAACCCAAGATTTCAGTGATTTTGTCTGAATGCATTTGCCGAGCACTGGGTGACATTCACCAACACAGGCAGCTTCTCAGGTTTCAGCAGGAACTAATCTACTATCCTCCTGCATCTATCACTTCCAATGACCCAAACTAAAGAGCATCATGCACACCCTGCCTGCTCTGACACTCGCTGGGGTATCACCTCACGATTAGGACTCTGCCTCTCAAGGCATTTCATTAGCAAGAGGTTGCCAGGACTCTGCACACGTTGTCAAACAAAGAGTGCCCCATCACAGCAGGCACTGCCACAGAAACCCCCCATCCCTCCAGAAGCCTCCTCCCATCTTGAAACAAAGGCAGGTTGAGGGGAGAAGTGGTGGGGATGGGAAGAAGGAAAACCTTAGCAATGCTTGAGCAAACACATTTGGAATGAGGTTTAGGTTACTACACATGTCAGGGGGAATTTTCCCCCCTCCTCATCATGTTGGCAAACTGTTGACCACAGGCATGGAGAGCTCTCAACAGGGGACCAGCAGATACCAGAGGCAAAAGGACCTGGGGGTTCATTGTGCAAAGGAGAGCATCTGACAAGGCACATCCTCTGGGTGCTTTTGTTTGAGGGTTATGCTTCACTAGCAAATCCTGTTGCACTAAGATTGCAGGCTGCAGATATCCTAACAAAAACAAACCCAGGGTACTACCTTTACATCCAAATGATTTCAGGGAAGAGCTGTTAACAGCAGGATGACAAACACCACAGTCCTTGAGCTCATGTGTGCAAATCTGGAACAACTGCTTGCGTTAGGATATCACACAGAAAAATCCCACAAATCAAACACAGTAATACCAAGTGCTTGTATAGCATGTTTTACCTGCAGCTCTTGGAGCGATTACAAAGAGAAATGAAGAAGAAAGGCTCATTACCACCATTTCACAGATAAGGAAACTGTGGCACAGAAAGGAAGTGATTTGTCCTGCAGCCCAGTGGAAGAACAGGGCAGTCAAGTCAAGCCTCTTAAGTCCCAGTCCGATGCCCTCTCCCCTGAACTATTGTAGCCAACTCTGACCCTGCAGGAACTTCACATTTGTCATTATGCTTTACACCTTGATCATGAGGCTGGGTGTCTTCAAAGCACTGCCCTCAGCTCCTTGGCCAGGAGAGGAAAAAGCTCCCATGTACCTAATCAAATATAATTGCCATTCCCAGAGAAAAGAGATTCCTTCTCAACTCCTCTGGATGATAATTCACCCTGTGTTCAGGTGTAAATGTAATGCTATATGTAAGCCAAGATGAAAGTAGCTCCTCTGACCACTTTTAACTCAACATCCCTTATGCAGTAAATTTCATACACAGCTATTGAAATAGTACCAGAAATTGGCTGTAATTTTGTTGTCTATTAATATAATTTCATACAGCAGTTTTAGAGTATTCTTACTAAAACATAGGCTCCAGGGAAAGCTTGTTTAACAATAAAAGCCTTTCACCTTTAAACACACAGATAGCAGAGAATTAGTTTAACTATTGAACTGCAACTGGGGGACAAGTTTCGACCAAGGCACTGGCCCAGCATCCTTCGAGGCTCAGGTACAACACTTGTACCTGCTATAGCTGCAGTTGTGTCACACGGGAACAGAGAAATAGCCAGGACAGGAATATGGGTCAAAATCAGCACTTAAAAGTTAACCTGGAAAACAGTAAATCACCAGTGGGTATTCCAGAGTGTGAGCACAGAGTGCTTGAAAAGAGGGACACTGCTTAACAAGTCTCTGCAGAGTGTCACTCCCATGATCAGCAGTGTGGGTTTAGCATGCAACATGAATGCGATGTCATGAGACACGTGAGAGCATCCTGGTGGGTAGACAGCAGGTTTCCTCCCTGTGCTGCTACCAAAAGGTCATTACTGTGACCAAGTTGTTCAGTTAAATTATCAGCTGTGAACAGTTAACAAACAGGGCCAGGGAGGAAGGGATGTTTTTCCCTTAGGTGCCTTGTGTAAACTTAGAGCCTGCTACACTCTAAAGGTGGCCATAGGTGACTTGTAATCCAGGCCAAAAGCAGAAAATCACAGGATTAAAAGTGGGTGGTCAGATCATTCATTTGACTTGCAGGGGAATAAAACCCCACGATATCTGCTTGTAGACGACAAGCAGTTTTGCAGAGAACAAAGAAATCTCTCTCACAGACAAAATTGGTCTGCCAGGAACTGAGCCCATCTAGCTCCTCACCTCCCCACCACCCTCCCCATATCTTCCCCTCTAAAAGAATCTTTTCTGGGATTCAGGGAATGCGTGTTTATAAAATAGTTCCATTCAATTAGGGCACAGAGTACAGCAGCTTTATATCAGAGGCAACCCAGAGCGAGAGCTCTGTGGAAGTGCAGGTACATGGTAATGATGACAACCCTGCACTGGTTGTAGTGTCATCACCTCTTATTCTTAATCAAAAGGCTTCCAATCCCTTCTCGACGTGTGCACTCGGAAATGAAGGGACTGCTGGAGCATCATTTGAATGTGGCAGCCCTAGATAATGATGAAACGAATAAAAGACTGACTTTTTTGTTTAGGTTTGAGGAAAGATTCAGGATTCCTCTCGTGAAAAGGCAGCAGTTTAATAGCAGTGAGGCAGAAGGGCTTCTCGTTATCCACAGAGGCTGCTGTCAGCACAGCACTAATGGCCACAGCTCGGGCTTCCCCGGAACGCTCCTTGTGCTGTGGAGCCTGAGGAACCCGTGTCCCAGGGGCTGAGTGGAGACTGCTTTAGGTACAGGCCTGGGATGGGAAACAGCACAGGGCTCAGCTGCATAGGCTTTCCCTTGTGGAAGAGGAAGAGGCAGTGTTTCTGGGCTGCCCCCAGCAATACAAGCCACACAAACCCACTGGCTGGCCAAGTGTGGGGTCTGGGCAACTCTGCCCCCAATATCTTCATCCCCTGCTGGGGAAGCAGCTGCTTCAGCAAATGTGATGCTGCACACAGTGGAAAGGCCATGTAAATCAACTATGGGGCAGGAGTTACTTCCATTAAGTAGGGGCCTTGGGCAGGTACATAACACCTCTGGGAAACAGCCTATTGATAAGCCGTGTCTTCCTATACACTGCCCTGCAGGGCTGATTTTGATACTGGATTTGGGTGAAAGGGATGGAAAGCAGCTAAACACTTTGCTTCTCCCTGTAGCTCATACATACCTCTCAACACAACCTTATTAATATCTCTTGTTGGGTGTTTTTGCAGTGTCTTTCATATACTCCAGGTAGCAGCCACTGTAAATCTTAGGATCTTTTGTCTGAGGGAGGTCAGGAGCTGTGCTAAATGACCTACTGGATAGCTGCTGGTTCCCTTTGGGGAATACCAATTCCATGTCAGGCAAGGGCGATAGCAAAGACTTTTTTGTTTTGTTGATTTAAAAGAGAGTGATTTCAGAATAGGAAGTTGATTAACAAGCACTTTTTCAGTGACTTAGGAGACCATGGAAATAATTCTTGTTTCTATATCACTACTGGCCTCTTTGTCTACAGGTAAAGTTTCCACAAAAATAAATTTTGACATGTGCAAAATTACAACTATCTTTAGCAATTTGCTCAGCCCTTCTCAGGCATTCACATTTATCTATACCAAAGATAAATACACAAACCAAAATTCAAAACAACTTCTGTTCAATATCAGCTAGAGTTACTCTGTTCACTGCAGTAACATTTGCCCCAAATGCAGAGCTGGCAAGGTCAATAGTTTCACTTTTTGTGCTTCAGCTACATTAATGTAACAGTTTGCCATTCCTCTCTATTACTATATACGTTCAAAGCTTCATGAGCTATCATGAGCAGCCTGATCTCTGACACACAAGACATGTTAACAACAGCTTTTCCCATTCAGAAAGCCAGCAAGGAAGAGAACTCAGACCTTTCAATGTATGTTAAGTAACAAATATAAGATCTCCATGATGTCCTACATGATGAAACACCTTACAGCAGGTTAGAAAAGGAGGTATGGGGAATCAATACATTTCTTCTCACAGTTACATAGCTGCATACATCACCACTTTTAACTTCACTGTCTTCAATCCATCCCACTGTGTCCACAAGTAATATCATAGGGACAAGGCTATAGAAAAGCCAAGGACATTATAAATGGACAATGTGGTTATTCAGCACATACATCTAGGGTTAGGGCACAGTGACCAGCCACATAAAAAGCCCAGAACACTATGATGAGATTTCACTGCATAGCAATACCTGTTAGTATGAACACCTAATAGGAAGAAACAGCTGATAAAACGAGCTTACAGAGGGTGCACAAGAACATGTGTTTAGTCAAGATACTAAATGTAGTCAAGCATAAACACAGAACAGATATGTGCATGATTTCAGGATTTCCTCCCCCCTTCTCAATCACAAAATCACAGTGAATGAATTAGGACATTTGGTTTATGTGGCACAGTTTGGTAGTGGGAGGTGGTCTGCAGAAGAGACCCCTGTGACAAGAGGCCAGGATCTGCCCCAGTATCAGACAGAGCCAGCTCCAAAAGGGCCTGGCCAAAACTGGGCCCAGCAGCAATGCAGATGGTAACTCTGTGAAAACACATCTAAGGAGTAACAAACACTGCCCAACAGCTACAAGAGAAAGGAGTGAAGAAAAAGTGCAGAAGAAACAGCCCTGCAGACACTGGGGTCTGTGAAGAAGGAAGGGGAAGAGGTGCTCCAAGAGCTGGAGCAGATTTCCCTGCAGCCTATGGAGAAGGTCATGTCCAGGTAGGTTCGCAGAACAGGTTGTTCCCCTGCAGCCCAGGAAAGACAACATGGGTACGGAAAGCCACCCTGTGCCCTAAAGGAAGCTACAGCCCCTGCTGGAGCTGCTCTTGAAGAACCGGTGCCACGTGGGAGCAGTTTCTGCAGGACTGCAAGCCATAGGAGGGAGCCCACGCTAGACCAGGTGTACAGTGCAGGGAAAGAGTGACAATGACAAAATGTTATGAACTGACCACAACTCCCCCACATCCCATCTCCCTGTGCCAGATATGGGGAGATGGTGGAAGAGTTGGGAATGAACGAGTGAGATTGAGCCTGAAGAACACAGGTGAGGTGAAAAGGGTGTTTTTATTTCCTACTTTCCTTCTTTATTTTCAAATTGAAAATAGATTAAATTGTTTTCCCCAAAACCTAATTCTTTCTGTTTTGTTGGTGATGCTGATTAGCAAGCAATCCCCTTGTCTTTATCTTAACCCACAAGCTTTTTTTACACCTTGTTTTCTTCCCCTGCTCCATCGAGGAGAGGCAGTAAAAGAGTAACTTGTTGGATGCCTAGCAGAAAGCCCAGCAGTGGGCTCTAAGTGCTAAAGTACAGAACAAAGCTCCACAGCTTCCTAGAAAATGAGCTTTGCTCCAAAAATATACCTTAGACCAAGAGAAGTAAAACTATTGCCAAAAAAAGAGGAAGAACGGATGAAAATTCAAATAGCTAGTACTTTTTTTTTAACTGTAAACCAAGTGGATTAATGCGTACCATTCAATAACTCTTACCTTTTTAAGAGCTTAAATGCTCAATTTCTTTTTGTCTCAAATTATTCCTATTCATGCTTATTTCTGATATAAATGCCTTCCATTCCTCCTTTCATAGCCCCTCCTCCATCCTGAAACACAGAAAGTGACCTCACCTGTGGGTTAATAAACCCAGCACCCTCTTTTTCTATTGGTCTGCTTCTTCCTCAGTCATTTTCAATAGAGCAATTAAAAGGCTCAGCGAACTCACAGTGCTCTCTATCTGATTTGCAGGTAGCTCGGTGAAATGCACAGCAAGGGGTTGGCAGATGAATGTACACATGAACTTCAATAGCACAAACTGCTGAGAAAACATTTTAATCTTGGATTATAATAACCATTTCAGGTTGAGCTGAGACTGTTTCCTAATCATTTCAAGCTTCATCAGTCATAAAAATGTCCATTCACTTGGGCGTGAGTTTTCTGAAACCAGGCTATGATCTCATAATAAATCTCTTATAAACTAGTTGAGGATCAGCCCTGATTATGGACATGGGAAAGATTCAGCAAACACAAGACAGGAGAAAATAGACTGTATTTGTACTGTGCTTTAGTTATTAGGCGATCAGCTGAAGAAAAGCTGAGTTGAGAAAGGCTATCCTTAACTGGGTAAAGAAAAAGTATCTCTTCCTATAGCAAACACATTAATACCAATAAAGAAGCTGGGTCTTCTCCTATGTTATCTGACCTTATTGGCGTTGATGTATTTGCTGCAGGGAAAGATACTTCTCTAAAGTGTGATGAGATCCTTCTCTCCCAGCACTGCTGGGTGGGTGTGTGCTCTTACCAGGCTAAATGAGCGTCTTGGTTAACTATAAATTAACTGCAGACAGTTCAGCACCCTGCTTAGCTGTAATCCCCTATTTGGATTAGTATGTTGCTCCAATTTCATGTGCCATTTTGGGTGCTAATGAGTAAAATACAGTGTGTTTTACTTACACTGAATAAACATCTTGTAATTAGTACTAACCCACCTCATTGCAAGGCTGTGTTCTCCCACAGATGCCAGGATCTATTGCTGGTGGATAATTGCAAGTGCATGTTTTGGCCACAAAACAGCAACTTTACAGCACGATCCTTATAATCACTTTTGACAAAACCCATGTCATCATCAGCCTCTCATGCTAAGGATCTTCCATGGAAATTCCATTGGGACCCCTGGGGAATGGAGCAATGGAAAAAAAAATCTTTCTGAAGAAGCCTAAAACTGACTGACAAATGATGCTTCTGAGGTATTGAAATGAAAAACTTGGGTGGAATTCAGTGAATTATGCAACTTAAAAATATCAGTGTGTCAAAACATCAGATTTTCGTAATGCCATGTTCTGCTTCAGAAAATTCCAGTGTGTCTTCTCTAGAGGCAAAATATTTCCAGGCAAAACACTCAGTGATGTAGAAACCACCAACCAAAGCCCTTTGCAGTCCTGGTGCAGGCAGTCCTCCCCAGCAGGTGCAGAGCTGAGCAGTGCGAGCTCCTCAAGGTGTTTCCCACAAGGTGTTAATCCTAAAGCTCAGTGACAGAATTTTAATATCACTGCTCATCACCACAGCAAAGCAGCCACTAGTCTCGTAAAATAGATGGATTTTAAGTGCACTGTCCTACTTTGTTCTGTCCAGAGAAGATATCAGGAGTGGAACTGTAGCCAGACATTGCTCGCTCTTTGTGCTATCCTTTCTCTAGGAACCATTCTTGGTTTTCCATTATTTCTTTATGAGCGTAGTAAAAATGCTCTGGAGAGGCTCTTGTGTTTTGCAATGTGAATGAGTACAGCTGACCCAAAAAGATGAATTTCAGGCTAGTTTAGAGCAGTAATAAAAACTACATTGTGCTTCTGCTTGCTTTAGATGATGTCTGCTATACTCACAGATGCAGGAAAAACCCAGAGGGGAACAGGACGGAAATAAAAATTTGTTGCAAAGAAGGTCTAAATTTAGTTCACAGAATTAAACCCCAATGTGTGACCATAAATTAAATGGGCCCTCTTCAGAGGTGGAGGATCTATAGCCATGTCACAATAAAGTTGTTGGTCATTACCTGAAAATAAGGGAAATTTGTCACCTTCATTTTCTTCCCTCTCAAGGGAAGAAAACATAAATGCTGCAGCACTGGGAGTTGACTCCGGTGGGGCAGTGGCTTAGCAGCTGAGCTTGAGGAAAACCCAGCCACCCCATATGGGATAGGAAATCCCCAGCTGAAGGAATGACAAAATATACCACCCCCTGTCAGCAGATGGTTCTCACTGGTGCTCTCAGGCCCAGAGTGAAACAGAGTCAGCAGAGGTAATCATCCTGATTTTTATATAAAGAAAATATACATTAATGGCATAGTTAAATGCAGCAGGGCTGCCACTGATTTTTTTCTTTACAGTGAATTCCTTGTCCTCCATTTTCAGACAGGTACCCAGTTGTTAGCCCAGGAATATATCTTTGGAAGCGCCACAGGAAACACTGCTGTCAGCTGTCACAATTGCTGTTTATCTCCTCGGTGGGACACATGGCATGAAGGAGGCTGGAGCAGAGGGCTGCAGGAGTGGCGTGTCCTCCTGCAGAAGGAGCTGAACATCAGCACCTGGAGCCCCTCGCTGCCACCTGAGCTCTGCTGCTGCTGTGCTAAGGAAGAGGGACTTCAGCCAGTGAAAGGAGTGGAGGAGCATCCTTGGCAAAGACAAATAAGCAAGTTTAGGTGTGAATGGATTTGTTGAAGTACAATGAGTAGAACAGCTCTGCCTTCCCTGGATGCATCAGCAAATGCCTTCTGAGAGGAGTAGTGCTGGGAGAGGGAAGATGGGAGGCATCAGACTCCTCTGGCTGGGACTCTGGGATGCAGGAATGGGTCTCGTTTCTATCTCCACTAGAGAGGTCCCAAGCACTCTGAGTTTCCTAGCTGTAAAAATTCCAGATCAAGTGGTATTTTCATCTTCCATCTTTCTGTCTCATGTGATTAGTTTGAATACTCTTCTAGTGGGCAGTTGCACCAGGGCCACAGTCTCAGAGGGGACCTCACTGCTGCTGGAATACAAATTTGGCTGGCAAGATTATTCTATGACTATATGAATTGCTTTTTGGTTGTAAAGTGCTAAGAGTGTGCAGTAGAAGATTTTCAGGCTTTTATTTTGGACTCAGACCTGAATCCTGTCATCTGCAAAACGCTGCACCTAATGCTTAGTAGGGTGTCATATCCTGCATTTTGCACATCTGTATCATTAGCTGGAGAAGAGATGGAAAAGGGGAAAGAACAAAAAAACCCACCTTTGTATAACTAAAAACTTCTCAGTGGTGTTTGTTAGTGTGAAAGAATGATTAGTAATTTTTAGTGAATAGCAATTTTCTCCCTCAGGTGACTCTTCTGCATTTTCATAGAGCTCACAAGATCACCTGACCTGCCGAATGGGAAGGAAAAGCTGAGACACCAAACATTACATTTCATCTTTTTTATTTTGCTATTTTTAAACATCAAGTCTAATCAACAGAAAGAATATAGTCCTTTTCTTTTTCTAAATCACTCTGTGTTTGTGGAAGCTGTGTAGTTATCTATAGATATCCATATATTATGTATAGATTATAGATACAGATAGAGGGAAGAGGAGAAAGCTCATCTAGATATCTGTATAGATATAGATGAATATAGATAGATATAGATATCTAGGTGTGCTTTCCCCTGTTCCTTGCATCATTTAGAACTGAACAGAGATGAAAGAAACCTCTTGGTTATGCCAATTTCCCCTCTCTCCTCTCCCTGTAACATGCTGAGGAAATTGTACTCTGGTTTCTAGGACTGGTTTTCTCCTCCCCATTGTGCAACAAAAAAGTGATTATTTTTAATGTGGTCAAGAAAGAAGAATTTTTTTCCCTTTTCCTTTTTCCAATTGATTCTTCTGCAGGAGGGATCTTGCTTTATTGTATGAGTGAGGAACATGGGGCCAGATTCACATGTGGGTAACTCTTCCTGATGGTGCTGGAGTTGCATTAGGGATGGATTTGACCCATAATCTGTTTTTTTTTTGCCTTAACTGCAGCTTGTCTGCAAAATCTCAATCATTACACCCGTTTAGACTGGAGCCTTGATAAACTGTGTGGCCTCAGCATTTGCTTTTATGACTCATCCCTTGTCTCATATAAAGACATCCAAGACAAGCTGAGCACGGCTGCTTAGTTTGATGGCAATCACACACTTTGCCCACCTCAGGACTGTGTGTCTAACCCTTTCCAGGAGCTGGGAAAATATTCTCAGCTTAAACCACCCCATTTAGTGTTGCTTTTAGAACAGGAATAAGAATATTCACTGCATTTACTGTAGGGAAAGATGCTGGAATGAAACCATTGTAGACTGAAGTTGTACACCTACAGAAGTGGTGCCACCTCTTCCTGGCTGCCTCATTAATTTCCTACCCTGTTAGCCCACCCCAAGGAACAAGAGGGCAAATTAGAGTCTATAGCCAGTCAGTCTTTAACCAGTAAAGCCAGCAGCAGTGGTGGGTTTTCACGTGGTTTTTTCACATGAAAATGACCTGAGATCTGCTAATGGGCCCTGTGTGAGAGCCAGCTTCCAAAGCTCCAGATGTTTTCTCATGGTAAGGCACAAACTCCTCCAGGACTGGATGTGAACTAGTAATAGAAATAAAAAGCTTATTTCACAGCACTCCTGGAAAATCTGACTGGGCAGCTGGGAGGGAAGCTGAGGAAACATGGAGTCTTTCATAGTTTCTGCAGACCTTCTCTTCAAATCCATTGAGGTCCTCAAGCTCGCACCATCCAATGCCCTAAGCTAAGTCACCCTGAGAAACAGTTTGTGAGGTAAACAAATGCTGCACAAAGTGAAAAGCAGATTTAAACAGGGAGCTTCCGAAAGATGATGAGTGGGCTTTGTTTTGTTTTTGCTTTTCTGCTTTGCTTTTGAGTCAGAGGAAATGATTAGCTCTTCAAATTTCCCCACTACTCAGGAATGTGACTACGCAGTGGCCACCTTGAAGGATGGGATGCAGACAGAGAGATTGGAAGCCTTGGGTTTGGCTTTTCTTTATCGTTTTTGTTTTAGATGATCATGATGCTGATCATTTAAATGGGTAAAATTATGGCATCTCATGTGCACATACACACATACACACAGTTTTCTACAACCAGCTCATTTCCTCAGCTTGCTGCTTTCCTGCTTTCCCTGGATCTTCATTTGCCTAGACAGCCTGAGGTATGGATGTTAGTGTGATTATACTTTTATATCCTTTCCTGGCTGCCAGAGATTCCTCATTTACTTGGGCAATGCAATTTGCCTTTTTGGCTCAATGCTTGCCCTCACAGTTGTCTTCTCCCACCTTTTGGTGCAGGTGTGTATAAAGGGATCTAAACAGGGCTTGGGAGCACTCGTGTGCTGCTATCACAGAGGAAGGGAATTTCTCATGCAGGCAGCAGCACCCTCCACTTCAGGCCGGCTGCCTGGAAAAAGCTCTTTTTAGGCTGTACGTGCAGCCCTGGGGACCTGGTAGCCCACCAAAGCTCAGCAAGGTGCTGTCAGAGCACACAGATTTGGGAGCACACACTGCCAGGGGGCCAAGCAGAGCCTCCAAGGGGCTTGCTGACAGCAGGGATGCTTCCAGCCTGGGAATGTTAAGATATTTGGGCTGTTGTTGCACGCTGTTGCAGAGAATGCCAGCCCTCCTCAAACTCCAGACTAGATGTTCTTTGCCAAAGAAATTACAATTTACTGGTGGAACGAGAGCTACTTTTAAAAATTATTGTGAAATTTCTGCAAGTGTCTCTGTATAAAGAAGCATAAGAGGATTCCACAGAATAAATACATTTTGATTTGTTTAATATTAGAGTTAGCAGATATTTACAGGGGAGGATGCCTCTCTTCATCAGAGCAGCATTTTCCAGGTGCTACTTCTATTTCTTCCTTCTGTTGTTCCCAAGAGTGGGACCCTTGACTAGTCAAGATTTTGACTCACTGTTTTTCGGACTTGTAACTCACATGGGAACATTCTGACCTCATACAGTGCTATTACATCCCATAGTATCACTCAGCAGAATTACTCTCCATTTATACTTTATTGAGCAAAGGAATTATTATCACCTTCTCTTTGAGAAGGGAAATGTGATAACTGTCTGATTTAGTATTGGTTTGACTGTCTGAGAGAGGATAGATAAGAGAATTTCTCAGAGGTCCCAAGAATAAAAGGACCGTGGGAAAGTCAGTGTAGAACTCAGATTAATGGAGGAGTAAACTGAGGCACAGAGTAACCAAAGTGATGTAACAAAGTTTGTATCTGCAAGTGCCCACAGTAGGCACCAGTAGAAGATGGTGCCTTCCACGGATTCAGCCAATGGGAACTAGTCCAAGAAGACTGGTATGAAAAAGAAACATGAAATAGTTCGGAGGAAAACTGCTTGAAACTGAGCAAATACATTTATGCCAGTGTTTGTTTTGGACACACAGTGTATGTTCAGGTGAAAAAGTTTCCTGACTTGCAGCATATTTTTGCTTGCCTGTAAACAGACCTCCTCTGGGCTTTACACAAGAATCACTTTCCCTCTTTGGAGAAGAATGACAGACCATCCATTTGACACATGACAAAAATGAAGAAAACAGGCCAAACACAAACTTAGCAGAACAATCTGCCATAAGAATCAATCACTATTTTCCTCTTGTTTAGAAGATAATTAAGTGCTAGATCTCAGGCTTCCTGACCTATGAAAATTATTTATCATTTTAACTACAAATCCAGCATGTGTCCATACATTGTTCAGCATGCTCTGACTCACTGCTTTTGACCAAAGCCACACCAGTGTAAGACCTGGCTATAAATGTTCAGTCTGAGAACGCTCACAGCCAGCCTGCTGAAGTCCACTGATGGAGCAATCCTGCTCTTTTCCACAAATGGTGTCTATGTTAAGAAGATGCTGATAATATCCTGAATTTTCACCTGGGTTTTCCCATCTGCTGCCTCTTGAATGTAGAAGAGCCACCTCTAGTACCATGCTTTTACTCTCCTTCACATTCTTGTCCAAATGTGAGGAAAGGAGTAGGGTATCAGGGATTTAAAAAAACCCAAAACAATCCAGATGCAATTGTAACAAACTGCAGTGATGACCTTACAGGGGGAGGAAGAATGGGGATGGGTAGTGAGATTGAACATAAACCCTCCACTTCCCACCCAGCCTGCACAAAGCCAGCTGAATGCCGGTCTTTGATTTGTTTAGAAACCAAGATACCTGAGTTCTCACCTTTGCTACTTGCGTTCTAACTCTTTCTTTCCCCCAGGAGTTTATGTGACTCTGAAGAGCTCTTTACCATTTTTGTCTCAATTCTGTTTGTGTTTATTTCTTCCTACAGTGCTCTGGTTCAAATCCATCTTGACTCCAGGGGATCCCGACAACAAAGTTAGTTAGAAAGCAGAAACCCAAGTGCTGCAAGTGGTCTTCAGGATATCCAGCCTCAGTTTAGTTTTCAGGAGCATATCCTTCCTTCTGGAGCACTTCACTCTTGGTTGAGGCTATCATGTCCTGATTTTCTAACCTGTTACTTCTAACTCAGAAGGCTCTTCAAGGCTTATCTTATCTTCTCTCTTGCTTTTTCTAGAAAGCTTTTATCAGACACCTGCCACCACATCCCCAAAGTTACATCCCACCCTCTCAGGATGAGAGATTTCTCCATGGAGCTAATACTCTTTCTCCTGCTTTCCAATACTCTCTGCCAAACCTCCTACCCCAAGGACTTTGAAGTTTTGTTTTTTTTTTAACTTTTACTGCTCATAACCTCAGCTGATCACATGGCAGACACCTCCTGATATCCTCTTGTTTTCTGTGCCTGGAGAGTGGCAGCTGATGGTGCAGAAGTTGATGTGGAGTCCAGTACACCTTTACACGTGCAGGAAATAAATATTTCAGGATGTGCTGCTATAACTGCTCTTCAGTCACTGAGCTGGAGATTTGGTTCTTCTCCTTTATAGCTGGTGATGGGACTGGATCTGTGCCCGTGCTCATGACAAATGTCCCACTCAGTGCTGGCCATCAAATCCTGAGACTTTGGATTTGCAGCCATTTGGCAGCGATCCCATTTCTCAGTACAGGGCTTCCTCCAATTTGAGATAATATTTTTTTCTAGGACAAAGTGGGAAAACCACACAGCCAAACTTTTTCCACAATTCGGGAAAATCGATGCCGGTTGTCCACTAGGTGACACTGTTTACCTACAGATCTTGTGGAATTTGTGTGAGACTCCACAAATCTTTCAAAAGTAGCATACAATATGTTTTGCTCTTAAAGAAAAAGGAGACTGGTTGCAGAGGAGAAGGAAAATGGGCTGTCAGTGAGGTATAATTAAGGGCAAACCTACAGTTATGAGACTTTATGGTCTGGTTTCAAACTATTTACTAAAATGCATTTTAAAAGCTGCTTTTTATCAGTCCCATTTCAAAGCCTTAGGAAATTGTTTTACTTAAAGAAAGAAAAATAGAAAGAAAGGCAGGCACTCACCATCAGCACAAATCTCAGCCTGGCTCAGATTTTGTCTTGGAGAACAGTGTGAACAGAATTGCCTGGTGGCAGAGCCAGGCAGAAAGGAGAAAACAGAAGAATTTCTGCAATCTCATCTGAGGAGTGCTTGGTGGAAAACTGCTTTCCAACCTTGCAGACATTTCAGAATTTTGCATTTTCTCCCCATTCTTAAATAGGACTAGAATTGGTAACCTCAATTTCTGAAAATTGTTTGTCTGAAAGAAACAAAAACTGGTTAGATGTTGATTTGTTTCATGATTAAATATTATTTTATCCTTAATATATTTTCACCTATAGAATCATGTGCTCCTCTTTGAAAAAGAATGTATTTCATTATGAAATGCTGACCAAGTAAAAATGTTTAAAACTGAAAATTAGGTGGGCCAAAATCAAGAGCTTCCCACAAGATGTATCAGCTTTTAATTAATATTTTTTAATTAGAAAAATACAAATCTGCTTCTGCACACTAATGCCACTGCTGATGGTGTTAGGGAAGTCTGTGCTAGACTTAGCTGTGATCTGGGAATCACACTTGCAAGGAAGCCGGATGAGTCTGTTTGAATTGGGCATGCATTCTGGAAAAACTTTGGAGAATTCCATTCTTTCTTCCCATTTGTGCTGCTGACAGGCCAAAAGAAACACTTCTCATCTTCAGCCTTTAAGTCAGGCTTTCAGAAATACCAACGACCTGCAAGTGTCAAGGGGGCTGTCTGGGGAGCATGGGGTGTTCAGGATCCCTAGAACCAGCTGGGCACCTCCAGAGCACAGGGAGGATTGCATGCCGACCTTCCAACCTCCTGCCCTCCCACTGTGAGTCAGCCTTTTCTATTTTTTTGTAGCCACAGCCCATAAGTAGCTTATGGCCCAGTTCATGTTTAAACATGGCCAGGGATCACTTTTAATTCCATTGTCTAGCCACATTCAAATACAGGTTTTGGCTACAGCTCCAATCAGTCTCACAAGACACAGATTTGGGGAACATTTCTGTATGATATTGTTCACACTTGCAAAGGAAGATCTTCTTTCCCCTATCATTTTGGCTATTGGGCTTGTCCCTCCTGGGTTCTGAAGGAAAACACTAGCTAAATTAAAGTTGGGCGTTTATTTTCTGAAGCCCTTTTCCTCATCTGCCCTCATCAGATCTGAAACCCTGAGGTGGCCAGCCCTGGTCACCATCAGTGAGGCAGAGCTTCAAATCTCTGAGGTGCAAACCCTCTTCCTACACTGCTTCCAACACACTCTGGTACCTGTTACAGCCAGGACACTGTCCAAATACCCCAACCAAAGCAAGACCCTCTCATGCCTTCTGCTGGGCATGGCTCTCTCTCTCTTCAAGTCTGAAGCTGCAGCTTCAGCTGAAGCCCTGTAGCTCAGGGGTTTTCTACATGTTTGCAGATCTCCAGAGATATTTTATTGCTGACAAAGTTTGGTTCACCAGCAATAATAATGGAAAAAGATGCAAGTTTTGCTTCAAAGCTCTTGTGATCAGAGCACAGAGGATGGGAGGGCAAGAGAGGTACAGGGATGCTCCAGGGGTTGTGCCCCTGAACCAGGAGCAGAATCAAGGTGTGCATGAACATCCTATGGAGGAGGCACAGCTGCACTTCCTCCTCCATCTGTGTGAATTGCTGCATGGCCCCTGTTTCCAGCACTGCCTTTTTGAAAACCAGCCACAGAACTAATTGATAATTGTGCAAAAAGCCTTGAGGGTTGGACAAGATAGTAGTTTTACAAGAACCTGGAAGGCACTGAATAACTTTTATGGTGTTTTTGATGTAAAATTATTATTTTTCACTGCTGTTCAGTGCACACAGTAGCTGCTGGCACAGATTCAATGGTTAGGTGGATGATGCGTTATTTTTACATTTTTGAAGTGATTTTGGGGCCTGACTCATATACACAATACATGAAGCAAAAGCAGAACAGAAGAACTGGTATGAAGGACCAGTGAAACTCCTGATTTGTCTTGTGGTGTGGGCAGAAACAGATTTTATTTAGACTGTAACCCCTAATTGGACGTTTGTCTGTGTCACTCTTACAAAATTGTTTCTACAGCATGAAGAAATGCCCAGGAGAAGGCATTGAGGTTGAGGGCCTTGTTTTAAGATGTGGAACAAACCAGCACAGAGCTTTTCCCAGCAATGTTCCTCAGGCTCAAATCTGAACGTGTTGAGTATTTCAGCCCTCATTGGGGCTGTCCTTCCCCATGAGTGCTACAGACAGAAAATGTGTCAAGCAAAATAACTTTTCGCTTTCAGGTGAAAGTTTTGTAAGGCAAAGTAAGGAGGGGGCGGGAAAGGAGAAAAAGGAACTCATTCTCCAGAGAGCTGAGTCTAGCAGGCTCATTGCACTGCTGACACTGTCCAGACCTGAGACTGCGCCTCTGAAGGCAAAGGGCAGGAGCTAGTTTGTTTAATTTTGAATATTTGCATATCTCTTTCTCTCACTGCATTGGTATCAGATCTGCAACAACCTATTAAAGCTTTCATTTGAATAGCCATTATATGCCTGAGAATGGAGACTGGGCTCCTTGGGGGTGCTTAGGAATAAACAAATCATTTGTGGCACATGTGTTGTTCAAGCTTCAAGCAAGGTAAATGGAAAATACAGATTATGGTGCCTCAAGTCCTCTCCATTTTCCCCACTTGTCAAACATTCCCAGATTCTTCAAAAGAAGAATCTAGCCATATTATTAGCAATAAAATAGCTTATAGCTGAAATTTTGAAAAGATTTAACAATGTTCTTTGCAGGAATTGTGTTTCTCATTACATAAATCTCCAAGCTCTCAGGCAAGCCACCACCACCACAGTGAGCCATTATATCCTGCTGTGGCGGTGTCTCCACTTTAAAAAGGTAAAGATTCAGGGCTTTTTGACTTCCTTGTTTTCCATTCTTATTCCTTTTAAACAAAAAAAACCCACAACAAACCAAACAATATATTCACCACAGAAGAGTCCCTGCAGATTCATCTGCACTGGGGCAGATTAGTCCCCATTAGCACCAGTGACCCATGCATGGCCAGGGATGAGCTGGAGAGAGGACATGGGTGAGCAGACAGGGGACACAGGGATTTCTGGGTACCATTGGGAGTGGGTGCAGGCTCCTTCCCCACCTCGATGATGCTGGATGCAGACACAGGTTCCCAGAACACCAGTACACTGTTCAACAGCAAAGCCAGGAGCAACCTCCCTTTCCTCCACTCTGCCTCCTCTAACTGCTTTCCAGAGCAACAAAAAACCTGAAACTGCCACTTGCCTTCAGCCAGAGTGTTTCTGTTGATGCTTGTGGCCTTTCCCAGCCTGTAGGATGTGTCCCACAGGCTTTCTCCCAGCTACTGATGTTGGCTGCATTTTGACCTGGCTCCTGACTTCTGCACGTGGACTCCTGAACTTGAGATGTGCCTGGGCAGGGTGGGGATCGTTGGTTGTCTGCTCACATGGCTTGGAAAGCAAATACTGCAAATGAAGTAAAATAACATAAAGTGAAATCCTAGCAAACAAATGCTGAACCTGATGCAACTAAGTTTTTTAATCTTCCATTGAAAAATATGCCATCAATTGCCAGGCAAATTTCTCAGGTTGATATGGCAACTGGAAACACTGGAAATTAAAAAGCTGAGCAAATGTTCTTAAAGGAGAAAAATAGTCTCACTCCTGATCAGGGATTTCCAAACTCCCTTCCTCAGCCTGCCTTCTTTTAAATTCACAGCCTACAGGAACAGCAGTGCCATGGGATGACACTGATTTTCTTTCCATCACCAGGGGCTGTTTCTTGGAGGGTGCAATAACAGCTTTGGGCTTTTGTGTGATGGATCTGTAGTCACAGCCAAGCTCTTACTCCCTTTTCAGCAGCAGCATTCCCCTGCTAGCAAGGCTGATGTCCCCACAAAATTAATAATATCACTCTTTTAGATAGCCCTGTCAGTATATGGAGGGTAGGCTGGGAAAACAGAGAGAGTTCTGGTTATCTGTATTATTGCCATATCACAAAGATCTATTCTAGTCTCAGCAGAAAGCTAGTAATGTCCCAGGTGTCCTGGTCCCTCCTGAACACATCCAGTGGCACAGCTCAGTGGGAATGGGTCAGCAGCCCACATGGAGGGAATAGGGCAGGAGAGCTGTTCCTGGCAGGTTGACTGGAAACAAAGGAATTAATGACCTGTAGGTGTCCAAAGAGCAGCGACAGGAAGAACATAAACAATATTTGCTGAGTTTATGCACTGCCCCTCCTCCATCTCCAGCCAACTAAAAGAGGAGAAGGAAATGGTTGTAAAGCACCCAAGGCTGCCCCTTGGGAAGAACTAAACAGGACATTCACATTTACTTACCAGCTTCTTACTCCAGAAAGATTTAGAGGAGTGAACAAACAACATGACCAGAAAATTATCCACCTCTTAAGATCGATAAGGATTGTACTAGCCTAATATCTGCCTAATAAATATTTTAATTTTTAACCTCCTCTTTTCAACCTCAGTTGCTTGATCAATAATCTCTAATTTACCAATAAAGGTAAAAGTGACCTCTTCTGGATATGCCAAGAAAAGTGATGGGTACAGCTGCCAGAGATAGTAGGCAAACGGAGACAGTTCTTGCCATAAAATGCTGTTGTCTGTGATAGGGACTTTACTGCCTTATGCTAAACTTTGCGGCAGATAGAAAGAGGTGCCTGAAAGGTGCAGATAGCAGCATTCCCCAGAGCTCTGGACAAAGTCAAAAGACTCCTAGATGTGCTGTGATCACCATGGGGCTTGACTGGAACACACAGTCCCACACAGCCTGGGATGCAGGCACAGGAAGAAACTGGTGGCACTTGGGGCAGTTTTAGGCTAGCATTCTCCCTGCCCTGTGCTGCTCCTTGCTGATTAATTGGTGTCCTGGGGCAGGGGCTGCCCACTGGGGCTGTGCCAGTGAGGATAGCAGGGCTGCCCAACCCCTGGCAGGAACCTGCCCTCGGGGAGGACACCTACTCCAGGGGACAAACCCTACTTCACCTTGGCTCCTTCCCTTCACAAATACTGAGAGCACTTGATAATCATTCCAAAGCCTCTCACATCCAACTGACCATATTTCTCAAGCCAGAGTCCCACAAATCAGAGGCAATTCATATTTATCCTCCAAAGGGGACAAGAGAGTGTTTAAGAACCCACCTCAAAAAACCAGAGAGTGCCATTAGCTCTTATTTCATATTTATTTTATCTTTTCTTTAAACAAAAGATTGCTATTCTTTTCTCTCCCTACAAGGAAGTTAATAGATTTATTCATCAAGTTTTCCAAATTTAGACATCAAACTGATGTTTTTCTCCCACTACTAATTTTATTCTTAGCAGCACTTACATAAAGGCAAGTATTGCAATATGACAAAAATACAAAACTCCTCTGACCTGGAATGTACCAGCAGGTAAAGTACAGGGGAAAGTACAAGCAACTTCTCACCCAGGCTCTCCAAAACAGCAAGTCTTTAAATAGAACTGAGAGGTTTTTTTAATGCTTTTTTCTCTCAAAATCTACAACTGACCTATCTGCCTTTGTAGTCTGGCCCTGGACTACCAGGTTGTGCCCTCACATTACCACAGTGGTTTGGGATTATGCTGTGTTTTGCAGCAAGGCCAGAGTTCCCGGTCTGAGTTCAGCAAGCAGCATTTTGTGTCATTATGGGGTCTGTCTCTGTTCATGGAGGCCATATCCACGCTCTCAGCTCTTCAGGCGTCAGTCTCCTGATTTTTCTCCCAACCTGTTTTTCTGCAAGCAGAGTTGTGTTCACACTGAACTCCCAAGCACATGCCTTGAGTTTGCATTCTTGCATCTGGCCCAGTTCAGATGCTTTGGGCCCAGCCAAAGCAAAAGAGACTCCAGCCCTCCATGTTCCTGCAGCCTCTTGTGCTCTGCACTTGGAGGAGTGGCCAGCAGTGCAAATGAGGGAGAGCTCTCATGGACAAGCTATGCCTCTGGTGACTCTTCTTCTTGCAGAGCAGGCAACCTGCAAGAAACACTTTCTACAATGTCTCTGCTTTCCCCCTTTTTCCCATTTCCCAAAGTGATCTGTTTAATGTTGATGGAAAGGATGCTGTCTGCCTTGGACACTGGGCTGTCTGCTGAAGAGCCAAAAATGCTCCTGTGTACATGCCCAAGAGAAAGAGCCACGGGCCCAAATTCAGACCCTGAATGTAGAGAGACACTCAGCAAGAGCCTAGACCAAACCTAGTTTTAAACACTGCTAAGCACACAAGGCACTCTCACATGTAATTACCACTTTGAAGAGGGCGGTTCGGGTGCTGTCACCAGTGGCATGAACCTCTGTGCACTGCTCATTTCTGTGACAGCACCTGTTCCTGCACACTCCAGCCCATGGCATCCCGTGACTTTGCCTGGCAGAACAAAACCCAGCCCCCAGTAAAGCTGCAGGTTTCCACCAGCTTTTGCAATGCCTCAGTCCCACACATTCCCATTGGCCCCGGTCGTGCCTCATTAGTTTGGCTTAATCAAGTGACGAGCTCTGCTCGAGGCCGGGGAGCTGCTGTAGTCAATGGGGGCCATTCTCCCTGGATAGACACATGTCACACCCATTAGCATCAACAGGAGTTACAAATGCACGGCGGAGAAAGGCCCCAATGTGTCTGAGGGGCCGGTTCAGCCCTGGGCTAAGGGCCTGCAGCTCGGTCATGCCTTGCAGCAGAGCAGAAATTCAACTCAGCTTCAGGCCAGAGCAATGGGATAAGCACCAAAACAAGCAAAGGGAACAAACAAGAAGCAGGTATCACCTGGTAGGTGGCTGAGTCCCATGTAACAGCCCTGAGCAGGAGGCTGAGGGCATGGCCTGTGCAGCAAACAGGAGCCCAAACACCAGCGGCTGCGCCCAGGCCGAGCGGCACCGCGGCTCCAGCACAGGGGCACCCAGCCTCGAGGGCTGTCAAAGGGATATTTCTCAACAGAGCTTAAAAAACCCAACCAACCAAAAACAACAACAAAACCAGGGGCACACCTGGGAGAGCCTGAGGACAGCCTAGGGCTGGCCAAAGCGAGCAGGCTGAGTGGCAGCAGCCAGTGTGAGAGAGGAGCCACCGCACCCTCAGTGCATGTGTTCAGGCCCTTCCTTCGTGCACAAGAGAGGGATTTTCATGGAAACCAGCCCTGCCAAGCTCCTGGCCTCCTAGGAGCTGCATCTCAGCCAAAATAGTCAACTGGTTCTTTGAGTTTCCCAGTTTTGGGGAGGCTTTTTACTACCATATTTCTTCTTTTTAAAAAAATTCATTTCAGTTTCTATTAATTCTCCTTAAGATTTAAAATAAAATCTTAAAATATTTAAAATTTTGTAAAGGCTTTAAAAAAATACATTATCCCAACCTGGGAGTTCTCATCTATGTTCCAGTGAGGGAAGAGTGAGCCTGGCAGGTCTCATGGCACATGTTTCAGTGGTGTGCATAGCAGAGATGTCAGGCAGTTACACCAACTGGTTTTTAAACATTCGCTTTTCAATTTGTGCTTAAATGAATGGAACCTCATAAATATTGCCATTGGACACTGGGGTAATTTTTATCCCTCATGGTGCTGTTTCATGTGTTGATGTATTATCTAGACATGGGGCACAGGTGCCCCTGCATCTGCACCATTCCCATTGGAAATTTCTCCTAGAACTCTGGTGATGTTTGGCTTGCCTTAGCTTCTATGAAAGCAAAATATAGCCCAAAATGTGTAGCTCTATATCAGACTACAGGTACTCCACTGGTACTCCTAGAGTTAATAGCCCTAATATATATCCCAACAAACTGTCTTTAGTTTTCTCCATATGTTAATTCCCTCTAATCCTGTTATCAGTACAGGTAGTTGGACAAACAGTGTGATAATAAAGCAGTATTTATAATACATGTCCTTCAGTCCTAGATTAACCACGAGATTTCCCAAGCACCTAGGGATTTGATTTACCTACTGTATGCAAATCTTCAGTAAAAAGAAAATATCCAGGAAAATATATTTGCTCCCACACTGTATTGTTTACCATCCACTTTTCCCTTGATCTGGATGCGAGTCTGATCTATGCAATTTATTTATTCAAGCCCTCGATGATAGTTTAAAGCAGGGTCTAAAGAACTGGGACATTATGAACACACCGAAGGAGTTTTCTGTGAGCACCAACCATGCTCATTCTCACCTCCCAAGTGCTGTCCCTCTCACCACAACCAAGATTTAAAAAGCCAAATGAAGAAATGAAGACGCTCTTTTCCCTACAACTGCTACAGGTGCTTACTTAGTTCTGGATAAATGCAGCCCACTTCCCCCCCAACCCACCACCATTTTTTTTTTTAATTCCTCTCAACGTGTCGTAGCTTTATATGAGGCTAATGGAGCAAGGCAATGCTCAAACGTCAAATTAAACTGCACAGCTCTGTAATCACTCAGACTGACATGGCATAAAAGGATAATTAGTAGTTCATTACATGGAACATTGTTTGTTCAGCTAAATTGATTTCTCTCAGCTGCCCATGTTTTCTGTTTACTTAGTGAGTGCTCCACTGCACATTCTTATTTGTGAACTAGGAAATCCCTTCCACTGAACTTTTTCCTTCCCTCTAATCAGCGCTGAGGATTTTAAATATAGTTTGCTGGAGGTAGATGAACCTCCAAAATTACAGACAGGTGCATGGCAACAATGGCCTGTGTGGAGCAACATGGAGCGCAAAACAGGCTGTGGTGGCTAAGGAGACATACCCAAGTATTCCAAAAAGGGCCGTGTGTGTCCATCTGCTTTGTACATAGAAATTCCTAGCCTGGTTATTTGCTTTTCAATTTACAGTGAACTTGCCTTTCTCTCATATTGTAAAGAAAAAAAAAGAAAAAAAAAAGTGGGGCTATAATCCTTCAGTGCTGAGAGTGGAACTTCTGCAACAAATTCTTCCTTAAAGCCTCATTTTTGCTCACTAGGACCCAGAGAAAAGAGGAGATTGTTGTTTTTAAACATGCTTTTCTTTCCTTTTGCAATTAGGGCTGAGGCTGAACTACCCAATTTCAAATGTTTCTAAACTGACTGCCTCATGACACCTCTCCACTCAACTGAATTTCAAAATCCTGACAGTAGTTACAAGTAAAAGTGTTGGAGCTATCAACTCCCACACTCCTAGTGTCAGTCGCAATACATTTCTATTTTGCTTAAAACCCTAACTTCTGTAGTCATTATATTTTAGAAAGGATTCTTGTTTAGGTAGAAAATATGATCCCTAATGAGTCAGAACACAGGAGAAAAACAGAAAAATTACTTATTTATTGAAACCTATTTGAAAACTTTTCCTTCAGTGCTGCCTACGACATGCCAGACACCACCAAAAGACATGCATTGCACCCTTTCCTGAAGCCCCTGCAGATACCACATTTTTGGGTCTGAGGTGTTTGAGTTGGAAGGCACAATTGTTTTAAAAGGATTTCTGAAAGCAGTTTACATAGTTTCTCACAGTGACCTTGTAAGAAAAATGGTGCTCACTTTCTCTGAATTTCAGTGACATTTATGGGCCGGCTCCTGATGGCAATATCAAACTAAGATATTCCCACGCCCTGCTGCTTGTCACGGCCTCCACTCCCCCCTGGAAGTGTTGCCACAACACTGAAGCGGATCGCAGAGCCGAGGCAGCTGAAAAAAGATTTTCCTTTTGTGCCAGATTATTTTCTGGGAAGATCAGAGCCCCAGCCAGCTCACAACATGGACCCGCAGACAACAGTTCTGCCAGCTGGGAAGGAGATGGGGAGCAGCCAGGACGAGTGGATGGCTGGGAACTGTTTGGGCTCATGGCATCGTGAGAAAATGAGCTTGGATCTGTGGGCAGATCAACCCCTTGCAAAGCTTCCATCCTAGCTTTACTCATCCCCCTGGCTTTACCACTGCAGTGCCATGATCCCCCAGCACAGCCTTGCCAGTCACACGAAAAAGCAAAGCAATTCCAGTGCCATGTAAACCTCTCCAGATATTTTCCCTCTTTCCCATCTCCTCTCAGTCTCATAGTAGGAGCCCCTTTAAGTATGTTCACAGCAACAGATAATTTCTTTTTGATTTCAACCTTGTCTTTTTCTACCTGTTGATAGAAAGGACATTCTAAGCACCACCTAAACACAGATCACCTTTACAGCTGAATTCGTCCTCAGTGACCAAACCATTTCCAGCCATGTTAGGAAGATACCAGGGTCTCCCCTTTAGGAATCCCTAAGCAGCTCTGGAGACCCTTTCAGTGAGAGCAGACCCAATCCTTCAGCAGCAAACCCAAGCATCCTTGCATGGCTAACACCACAGAGCAATAGGAACCCCCTCATCTCCTTTGTGCACATTTATACCCCTGAGCAACTCTCTTTGCTCACTTGGTTAGGGCTGGTTTCCAATTAGCCTTCCAAGGAACCAGTCTGTCCAGTGCCACACCACTGGAATGTCTGTGCTCAGGACTGCCTGACCCCACGGGATTCAGCTTGCTTGCTCCAGCCCCCAGTGAGCTCCACCTGTGTGTACACATCTGGAGAGATGGAGACACACTCTTTCCTGGCTGCTGAGCCAAAACCTGCCTGGAAAAGGATGGAACAAAACCAGTGTATTCATCCTTTCTTGACAAGTGGGGAAAAAAAAGAAAAAAACACACTTATACTTTATATAGAGGAATATGATCGGTTTGGCTGCTTCTGATCTGAACAGAAATAAAAATAAAATTCTGGTTGAGTGGTTGTAGGAAAAAACAAAGTATGAAGGATAAGCCTTGAAATATATTGCCAATGGTCTCTTCCTTCAATTACCAGCTCAGTGACAGCGCTCACACCAAAGGCATCAGCGATTTCACTCTAATTCTTTCACCTGCTGAAACTATTTGAAAAAATGACTTGAAAATTTTGTTTCCACCTGTGATTACCTTCAGTGTGACAGAAACCTCAATTTTTTGAATGAGGAAACTATTAAAAGAAAATAGGTCCAGAGTGCATACTGACTGCAAATATGAGTATCAGCAACAACGCTCCCTGTGACTGACAGTGGCTGCCAGCAGCACCTCCTCAACCTAGTTCTTTAATGAAAATGGAGGTTTTTCTGCAGTCAGGAATCATCCTCTCAAGACATTCTATAATATTTGTACTGTTACCTTCTCCAGTAGCACTGGGATGCATTCTACTATAGGCTTTCTCTCTTTTTATTTTAGGTCCTGCTCCAGACTGCCCAGAGCAGAGCCAGAAGCTGCTGTCCACACTCTCATGGCTTGATCTCCTTCCCCTCACTCCCCACCATAGCTTGCTACCTCTCCAGCCACCCTAATGAAGCTTCTGGCCTGGATCATGGTGCAGAGCATGGGTGAATCACTGCTGGGCCAAGCTGATGCTTCCCAAGGTGATTTTGCCACAGCCGATCTATGGGTACAGATGTCCAGATGATCCTTTTGATGGGAACCCTGGGAAATCACCACATCCTCCACCTGTACTGGTCTGTCCTCAGTTCCCAGGTTCTCCCCTGTCACTAAGGGGCTCCTCTCTGCTACTGGCTACTTGTCAGAAATGCAAATTTAGGAAATGGACAGATCACCCTGGGCTCACACAGCTAAAATCCCCAAAGTGCCCAATCTTTAAACTAGTTCCAGATTTATTTTTTTTTTTAATTTTTTTCCCCCCTGGAAAACTCCTGCAGCATGTAGCCCTTATTACACTGTCTGCCCTGGACACTTCGCTCACTTCAGCTAATTGCCTGGAAATCATTTGTTTGATCCAAGACACATCTTGAAAGGGAGTTTCCACAGGCTATTCCTGGCAACTAATACAAAGTTACCAGTCATAATAAGAAGCAAACGAATCATTAGCTCATCTTCTAGCTCAGCTATTCAGGTTTTTTTTTCTTTGCTGCAAGGGTCCAAATTTCCGAGTATTTGGACAATTGCACCATGCTACATAACTGTCTCCACTTGAGGGCAATTAGGTCATTTGGGTTTGGACACCTCACTGCAGAGATTTCTCAATGAGTCTGGTCTAGTAACAGTTCTGCTGGAGCCAGGATCCACCATCCCCATGCATTTCCTATATCCTGCTGCCTTTTCTGCAAGCAGACTTCTTCTACGGTTGTTTAACTCCCTAAGTGAAACTAGCAGTCCTGCAAGTTAAAGAAGCTAATGAAGTTTTGTTTCCTACACATTTACCTCTCATCATTGCCTTTAGTGTCTGAGGACAAAGTTCCAGTAGAAGTATTTGACATAATTGGTCATTTATATGGGCTCTCCCCCCTTTCTTACACTGATTTTCCACAGTATAGGCCCCTGCTTCAAGACTAATTGAAAACCTCTTGAGACCTGTAGGAACTTACTGACCTTTGAGACCTTCAAGATTTTGTCAAGCTTAGATGAAATCAGCAAATAAAAAGTCCTTATCAGGGAATACACAGATGGACATAAACATAGTACTGTTGTAACCCTTTGGTCCCACAGGAAAACAAACAGTGGATGATACTAATTCCCACTGTGCCACCTCAGCCTGGCACAAACCCACCACCAGACTGTGAAAAGATGCCCACAGTCACTGGTGAGAATCCTCCCTGACCTCCAAGAGTCTTTTATACAGCATATTTCACAGTGCTGGTGTGTAAGTGAACTACTTCCACTAGGCACTGCACTACTGCAAATTGTTTTTATTTGACTAAATTAGCATATTTTCCACCACTGTTTCAAAATACCTGAAAGCAGAACTGGAGTCCCCTTCCCCTTCTTGCATCCTCAACACCGTTTCACTTGCTGTGCTCTTTTTTATCTTCCACAGTGGCTGATTCCCCTAAACTTCTGTACTGAGACTGAATGATGCTGAGTAAAAGAAGCTGTTCTTTGGTTTTGCCTTCTTGAAGCTACTGGATAATTTTTGCACCTGAAAGACTAGCATTACCCTTCACAAAGGATTCCAGAGCATTAACAGACATATATTAAAAAAAATCTCAAAACCCAAACATATTTGAAACATGTTAGTGTATGTACCAAGTAGACTGGAGCAAGCTTCTAATGATAATTCATTGCTATCCCAAAAATAATGACTGATCCACAACATTTTTCTTGCAGACAGCTGACAAGAACAAAATGAAATTTTAAGTTTCAAATGCTGGTGAGAATTTGCCTTGACATCAGCAAGACCAAGGACCAGCAAATTCACAATGTGGAGCAAACTCACTCTAAATCATTCTGAAAACAAACAGTTGATTTTAACTGGTAAGTTTGAAGAACTTTAGCCTTAGCTGAAGAGATCTATAATCCACACATAAAGCTCACTAGTGAGCAGGCATTAAACACCACCAATCACAAAAAATCCCCTCTCTACGTGGTATCCATCTCCCCCCTTCTCTCAAAGTGTTCTGCACAGAAAAGCAGTGCTGCAATTAATAATTTTTCTCCTGGCAACGAATACATAATTAGATAATAAATGCATCTCAATCTTGGAGAGTAGAGGTGCCATCCACTCTGTATAGTGAAGGCTGGAAAGAAGCCAATTCACCTGTCACCAACTACCTTCTCAATTACTTAAGTTTCTTAAAGAAAAAAAACAGAAAAACCAGCCAGAAATGCAGCAATCTCTTTGGACAATGTCAGTGCCACTTGCTCCTGTGCTGCCTATCCCAAGACTCAGAAGCAAGTGACTCTTCCCCACCCCTCACCTAAGTTACTGCTTGGTGATGGGACAGAACACAACTCCTGTCATCACACCAGAACTGATGAAGTGTTAAAGTGACTGCGAGTGCTTGGGGCTGCTGTGGAGGCTGCACAGGGAGAGAAACCAGTCCCAGGGCAGAACCAAACCAACACCTGCCAAAAGCCTCCCAGAAATGGGTGGTGGAAACTCGAGGCAGACCCTGGGGCTTGTTGGTCCTCCTGGTTTTAGACCCTGATCATACAGAAATTCTCACGTGCCAAAAGTCATGAATACCAGTGGTGTCCCCAAAGCCAAGGGAGCTTTTCACATGACTAGATTTTAAAAGAAAGTGCAAGGATTTACAGGATTAGGGACTGAAATTCTTGGCTTTATGTCTTTCAATAGAGCTGTACAGTGCCAGTTACACTCAAGAAATGCTATCGCTTTATGAGACCAGATGTTGTCAAATGCCAAGAACTTTGCTGGAGGCGAGATTTGGGGTCTTCTTACTTGGCCAACCTGATGAAAGAGGATTAAGCTCCAAATGAGCCAGATTGCAAATTGAGGCTATAAAGGTCAAGGATCATTATTTTCTGGCTGCTGCAAACAGCTGTTTGCTCCTCTGGCTTTGATAATTTTTAACAATTATTGATATCTTGTCCTGACCTAATATATAAAAAATGCTTGTTCCAATATTCAGTTTATAGTACCAGACTTTAGCTTTCAGGAATAGCTTTCAAGGAGACCAGCAGTATCTAATTGTTTCTGACCATATTGTGTTTAGCCATATACTAGTTCAAGGCCACATCTCTGGAATCTTGGATAAATTATATCAAAAATGCGTCAAGAGACACAAATATCAATGATGGATTGAATAAATACACCTTATTTCCCCCCACCAACAGGCCTAGTTTGAAAATATCCCAATGAATAACTTTTTGACCTCCCACTCTGAGTGTCATTTCTGCATCTTTTCCTCATCAATTACCCATGTGCCACATTGTCAAGGGATTTTGCATCCCGACTAGGTACAGGATTCAGCAAACAACTGTGGAGTCATCTCCAAGCCTTTCTTGTTTCTTTCTATGTGAAAGAGATGGCAACCATATCATCAGTAATTAATCCATTAATCGAGGATTAAGAAAATTAAAATCTGCTAAAATTTAACTAGAAAGGAAAAGCCAGTATAAATCAGTGCACACTTGCAGAATTGCTTATTTTGGTCAGGCATAGAAAGATTAACGATCTCTCCCTTTCTTGCACTGTAATAGAAGTGGTTTTTTGGGCCTCCAATTTCTGGCAAGCAGATCCAAGGCAGGGGGAGAGAGGGGCATGTGAGAGTGTAGAAGGCACACAAGGTGCAAACTCCAGGAGTTAGGAAATGGGAGTTACAGAGCGAGATGGCCTATTTTTTGTACTCTTTAATGTGAGGCCTGTTTTTTTTAAGCCTCTCAGCAGGAATAGCAAAGTTTTCCAAGGCATCACCTAGCAACAAAACCCAGAAAAACATTTGCAAAGCAGTTTTGCATCACTGCCATCCCTGGAAGAACTAACTTGTTGAAGGCTGAATTTGCTATGGAGAGGGATTGAATGCTCTGTTCTTATTCAGAGTGCTGAGATGTGCAGTCCTCTTTCACCGAGAACAGAAATTCATTAATGCACATACACACACATTAAGTGTTGCTTTGGAGGTGTTCTCAGAGTTTTTGGACCACAGGGGCGTGGTTTCAACTGAAAACCGTGTGAAAACAAATTGAAACAATTTCTTCTTTTACAGGATGTCATTCCACATTAAAGATTGTGTTTACACACACTTTCTGTAATAGGATCAATGTTTAATCTCAAAATCTATACTTAAGAACATTTAATTTCAAATTTAAAACGTTTTGATTAATAAAACCCCACTTCAGTAGCGGATCACCTTTGCAAGATCTAAAGTCACGGTGAGCAGCCTGGCTTAATGTACTGTGTATTTTATGAAAGTAATTAATTTCCATCCGCACATTTTCAAAACTCTCCCCCATATATTTGTTGAAAAATCATCTTTTCCTTGTAAGAGTCCTCTTTTTGCCTTGCACTGTACTCAAGAACTTTTCATGATGCTGAGGTTTTTAAGTGCAAAGCCCAGTAGGAGTAAGACCCTATAGGAGCTGCTACAAAGGCTCTGCCCCCACAGTGCAAACTTGAACTTTGAGACATCCTCCAGTGTGCTCAGGGCACCCTCCCAGCCATTTCCTCAGCCTGCAGAGGCACCAGCTCAGAGCCCAGTAACAATCTGACCATGCCAGTACAGTGTTGGGTGTTGTGAGTGAGCCCAGGCTCATCAGTCCAGTTGCACCTCTGTGCTGACTGGTGCTTCTGGTTCTCATTAGCACCACCTCTAAAGTTTCTGTACCATGTTGCACTGCACTGTGTAAGCAAGTAATGAATTTATGTTTCCATATTTAATGGGCGGAAAAGGTATAGATATTATTGGACCAGGAAAAAAACCCTAAAACTGAAGTTACTCAGGGATATTACTTACATTTACACATTATCTTCCCTTACTACTGTAATGGTGGGAACACTGCTAATGAGCCAGCCCTATGGCTACTATGTACATGGAGTGTAGAGCCGAACAGAATAGTCACATTAAATTCAGTATGGCTTTCAACCTCAAAATCTTCTCATTTCAAGTTCTGGACACACTTTTGAGAGACATTAGTTGTTCTTCATAATCACTTTAGACCAGGGTCTGCAGAGTGAAGAAGAATTTACAGGAGGATATGGATTTCACCGTGAGGTGGTTATACATAATCACTGTGCAGCTTTGCATAAGGGTTTATTGCAAGCTTGGTTACATCCCTTATGACTGTGGGAGTTTTACACAGCTTCCAAATACTTCCTGGGATGTTTTTTGGTTATTATGGCTCTGCTGCTTTTCCTGCTTTCACCAGAGAGTGAAAAACACTTGGAATTCCATAGGACTTCCAGTGAACAACTCACTCATGAGAATTTCCATTAGAAATGTTTGCCAAGACAGAGCCTGTTCTTTCTTTCCTTTGCTGCTAAATATATGGTTAAACGCTGAGCTCTTAAAATCTTCCCAAAGTGTTCCCAAGCCTTGGGGAGCAAGAATGTAATCTCAGGTTTGTGACCCACCCAGAGAGGGTTAAGTGCTGCTGCATAGCTGGTTCAGAGGAGCTGCTGCTCCTTTGCTCCCAGCTTTGTGCACCACAGTCACTGGGGGTGTCAGGCATGGAAACCTGGAGCAGCAGAGGGAAAGATCAGGCCCTGCAGCCCTCTGTCTGTCCTTCTGCTTTGTCAAACCTGGTTTCTTGCACAGCCAATGCCCGAACTTGCAAGCATAAGAGGGAGGACTGACCCTTCGAGTCCTCATTTCTCTCATTTGATCTCAGGGAACCTTTCATCCTGCCACCGCTTCCTCTTGTGTTGTGTCTCATCTTTTTAACATCTCTGTGTAACCTCGACTCAGTCCCCATTCACAAGGCAAGCAAGGGCAAACGCAATCTATGGAGGGGTTGCTTTCCCCTCCCGAATCATCTTCAGCTTTACCCCTCTCTGTTCCTCTTGCTCTGATTTTTCACCTTCATTTTTCTTCCAAACTGTCACCATGTGGACAGTGGTCGTTAGGCTGGAATAGGAAGATGGGCCTGTCTCAAAAATCAGCATTTCTGGGGAACATACACTGCTGTCATTCACAGGCTGCTGAATGAGTTGCCCTATTGATAGTCCCTCACCAGTAGCAGGTGAAAGAGAAGACAACATGACAAATATCACACATACACCTCCACTTTCTGTGCTTTCTACCTGATACCAACTTAAGATCAGAAGTCAGCTTCTTAACATGCTATTAAACGCAGAATATATGGCATTCAAGCAGAGATGTGTCTGCAGCATGATGCTGCACTCAGAGAAGCATATT
This sequence comes from Rhabdornis inornatus, assembly GCA_013397075.1. Lineage (NCBI taxonomy): Eukaryota > Metazoa > Chordata > Aves > Passeriformes > Rhabdornithidae > Rhabdornis > Rhabdornis inornatus. Next base: position 2,759,543 of record VWZS01004114.1, on the reverse strand, counting down.
TCAGAGAGGCCAGACTTGTCTACAATTATAGTAAGGGCCTGGTCTTGGCTACTATTACTCTTCTTTAATGTCTTCTTGCAAAATCGGGATAATATTTTCCTACAATATTCTTCAAGACTCCTATGCAGCAGAATTCTGTTCAGAAACATCATCACAGAGCAGAAATTGGTGAGTTGGGTGCTGTGGTAGAGACAGCTGTACATTTCAGGCAGAATTCATATCTTTCTGTCCAAATAACAATGAAAAACTCTTGCCCTTGCTTTATGTGGTGCATGTGAGCTGCTGCTCTGTGCAAGCTGCTGTCCGGGTCAGATGCAGCACTGGGCCCATTTGCCTCCTTTAGTCTCTATGCATTACTTCGTGTTAATAAATTCTCATTTTCTTGTAGATTAATATATTCAGAATGACAATTGACATAGCTGACAGCTGCTTCATATTGAGGCAGAACCACAAGCAGCAGCATTTTAGGGCCATATTAACAGCTTATTATAATAAAGATGCTATCTTGGAGCCCTCATTAATGTCAGTATTGCAGCTGTACATACTGCAAGTAGATGCATCATCATGATATAAAGTGTGTGTACAGCAGATGGAAACAAGATAAGGTGAAATCAAGGCTGTAATCTTAAATATGTAGTCTGCTGCTCAGTGAAGCCAACAGAATTCCTGAAATATCTGTGGCCAAAAGAATACAAAAGAAAGGCTAATTAAGAACACACAAACTACAGGTCACACATATGATCATTACTAGACTTAAACAGAGAAGTGCTGAATAAATTTGTAGAAAGAAGCAGGAACTATCTGCAGATATATCTGTTCTGCATGTGGGAAACAGGAGGAAGATGCCACTCTTACTAGGATGCTGGCATTGGACTAGAAATATGGATGGGACGCGGCACATACCAAAACCAGACACTTTTGCAACATGAGTGTGGTAGATTTCAGAGTGTGTGTAACACACAGACTGTGGTCAGTGTATACAGGGCTCGTTGAGAAATGCCACATTAAACTTACTCGAACATTAGAAAACAGTGGAGAGAGACAAAGAGACAAGCAACACACTGAGCTGTTGCTCCGTCAGTGCCCTGACACTTAATGAGTCAGCTTTCCCAAGGTCTTCTCCAAGGTGAGGTCCCTGTGAGGCAGTAGGCTTAGCTGAAAAATGGACATTATATTGAGCCTCCTTCTTTTTGTTGGAATTTGTTTTCAAAACTCACTACTAAGTAACAACTCTGGAATATTAGTGTCACCAGGAAATTTAGTTCAAATTGACTCTTAATTTCAATTATTGATGGTGAGGAATGAGCGGTCTCCAGGTCTGGCTAAATAAAATTTTTTAGGAAACCAAACTGTACAGAGATTGGTTCAAGACCAATCCCAGATAAATAAAGCAACGGCTTGTTTGGTATTTTAATAAGAGATAATTAGTGCAAGGACGTAATTCATAGCAGTGTATGTATTAGTCTATTTTCAACACAGGTAAAGAGTTAGAAAACCTGTCTGGGAGATATTTTTTGGGGTTTAAAGGAGAGGTTAGAAGGATTATGGGGCAGACTCACAAAGACAGTTTGTTAACAAAGTTATTAATGAATTTTTCGACCATAAGTGAAATTTTCAGTTAAAATTCTGTTAAGAGGAATCACGTATATATCTTCTATAGCTTGAAACCATTTTTGTGATGGGTTCAATTTTTAAGGGAGAAATACCAATTAGCAGGATACCTTTAACAAGATGCATGGAAAAAATGTAGAAGTATCCCCTCATGGTCTGAACTGCAGAGTTGATTTTTTAAAATATTGATTTAAAGATTTTTACCAACAACCTGGGTCACGATATACAATTCTCACTGATAAGGTTTCAGCAGACATCACCAAGATTGGTTACTATTACAGAGTGAGCTGAATCTCCTGGTCAAACGATTGTGATTCAGCGTCGCTGCATTTAATACAGCCAAATGCAAGGTGATACATCTGGGAACCTGGAGGGCAGATTACAGCTGTAAGATGGAAGATTCAGTCTTGGAAAAACGTGACCCTGAGTGAGACTGAAAAAGCCAGTGGAGATAACAGCTTCAACATGAGCTCTCAATGCAAAGCTGCAGCTCAAAGGGCAGGTGTGTCCTCTTAGGGTGTGAGAAGGGAGGTATCAAGTTAGAGCTGGGGAAGTGATCCTGCCTCAGAGGGGAGCTACTCTGAGATCACAACAGCAAAGCTGTGTCTAGTTTGGAGGTCCACCTGTGTATCTGCAAACAGGGGAGAGAGTTTAGGTGGGAATCACACAAATGATACAGGAGCTGGAGGACCAGGCCTGTGGGGAAAGAAGATCTGTAGAGCTTGGTACACTCAGGTGCTTCAGGAGGAGCTTGGGAGGAGAGGAGACCCGGTCATTACAAATGTTGAATGAAGAGGTTCTCAGAGGGAGCAGGCAATTTCTGCTCCCAGAATTCGTTTTAACAATAAGTGGTGGCACAAAAGCATAGCAGGGCCTTCTGTGTTGGAAGGGAAGACAGTGCTAGCAGCACCTCCTGGGAAGGCATTTCACCTGATAAAATTTCACACTGGCACATGCAGTCAGTTTCATCTGGGCTCCACATAACAGCAGAATTTTTACTCTGCTACAGAGAAAGACTGTCAAAAGAAAGAGAGTACCACACTGCCATACTCAAACTTTTATCATCTGGCCTTCAATTGACTGCTAAGGAGGCCAGGTCTGCAGAATAGAATGCTCTCAACTGTAGAAGAATTAATATTTTATCTTTTTAGTATTTTTGTTAGTATTATAATTCAGTGATCTGGTCTGTCCTTAGCTATATGTGTATATATAACTATATGTACATACAGTAACATATCAGCTAAAGGGAAATTATTCTAGTGGTGCAAATCACTTTGTTATACTCCTAGACTTGCACATATGGGTGGTGGGGGGGAATATTCCATTGATTTCCAACAGGAAAACAGGCTATGAAGACCATGCTGCTATCAGTTTCCTTCCCCTCTCAACTATCTCAGTCAACAGAAATCCTAAGCTTTAAATTCAGAAATTACCCTGCTTTATAAGAAGATGATGAGCTAACTCAGTTTCCTGTCTCTGTGAGGGTCTACTTCATTTCTAGAGAAGTCAGGGTGGTTCAGGGGACATTTGGAATAGTTCACATGACTTCCTCAAAGAAAGCCATAGAAGCACATCCTGCACATAGCAGTCACTGTTTGAGTTTCTGCTAAGTGATGCTCCCAGTTCTGCTGAATGATGTGCAGCTAATCCCCAAATATCTGCAGTAGTGTAGACAACCCCACCCACTAAACTGCCTGAAAAAAAAGATATCCCATGTCAGGTGTTCCTCTTGTAGTAATACCTGGCAGCAAACATAACCCAGACATTGTTTCCTGACAAGCTATACATGATGTGTCAGGTTGCAATGTGAGGGAGGAGACATTTTTCCATGTTTACCACCCACTGTTACACTTGCATGAAGAAATACCATCTCCTGAGTTTGCTTGGCAAAGAGAAGCTCCTCAGACCTTTCACTCCTTAGGCTGTCCAAACATTTTAGGAAAGCTGGTGACTGCTCCCTTAGAAAAACATGTTGGAGGCTTTTAAAATAACCCTCCCACATAAAAATGTTTTTCCTCAAGTTCTAGGAGTTAAAGGGATTCCTTCCTGCCCCCCTATAAGGATTGTTTTCATAGCCTGTGTGAGGGGCAGCACTGATGGTATGGAGTCAATTCCCTAATGCCAAGTGCCCCCAGCTACCTGGCATATCCAGGCTTTGTGAGAGCAGGCATGAGCTCCAAGCCCACTGTCCCTGTCACAACTGCCTGACAGAATTCAGCAAATCACTCTCTACACTCCCATTTCTGAGACTGGGGTATTTTGGGTACCTGAAAATTACATCAACTGGAGGTGCTGAGCTGCATTCACCCAGTGACTGTTGCTATGTTGGTGCCTCACAAAATTGCTGCAATTTTGCAGACTGGCTCACTCAGGAAGAGTTACCCAGATTTTTTGTGAAAACCCTGCAAGGATGTCACAGAATATGTTCATAAATTGCTGTTGACTTCAGATTAAGGAAAATGAATGCTTGGGTTTGGAAACTGAATTGCTTTTCTCTGTTTTAACTCAGTGACAAAGGCAGCTGAAATGCCAGTTTCAGGGGGCATAGCCTCAATTTTTGTTTAGCCAAAATCAAGAATAGAGCTGAAATCAAAGGCAAAGTAGTATTTGACTGCTCTGAGAAGAGTTGTTGAATATCTCAAGCACATTGTTGAAGAGTCCTGTTCTGATGGCACCAATGGAAGGCTCATGGGATCCCTACAGTTACACCTATCTGCTTTCCTGGGAAGAGAACTTGGGGTGCTCAGGGAGGCTTGGGGGAAGTCAAGGCCCAACAAAAGATTACATATAAGAAGAAGTGAATATTATGAAGGAAATATCTTCAATTTTTTATCCCCTCTGTCTGTTGCCAAGGAATGTCAGACCAAGCTACACAGGAACCTTCCCTGGATCTATTTCTTGTAATAATCCTAATTGCAGCTCAGTTGGTGTGTGCAAAAATCCTTCTCCCCATTTAGCAAAATGAAAGGTTCCATCAGAGAGAGCACATCTGCATGTGCTAAAAATGGAAATGCAAGAGCAATGCAAAATCTATTAAACAAATATTTTATTTTTTGGGGGGAAGGGCAGGAATCTAAAAGTGCCAGGGCTGAACCACATAAAAATGAAGCAAGATGAAAGCCTACATCAGAAGTTTTCCTTGCCAAAGAGGTGTGCACAGTAGTTGAAAGTACATATTATGCTGCATTGTTGTACTGTAGATCTGGCATTATAAAAAGTCTCCTTTAACTATTTTATCTGAAAGAAGATACACATGGTTCAGGCTTGCACTAATACGAAAATGTAAAAATATCCGTACAAGTCCAATGAGAGGCTCTGAGAAAAAAAAAAAAGAAATAAAAATGAAAGCCATATTTCACCCAATCCCTTTCCTATCAGTCATCCTTGAAGCTGTCAATCAGTCCCTCCAGCTGTGTGTGACTGACGTATGCAATGGGCAGGGCTTTCAGAGCAGTAATTTTGAAAGTCCCCCAAACCATCCAGCCTTCCAAGCACTAAGTCAATTCCACAAGAGAAAAGGCTGGGTACAAATGAGGTGACTTGAGCTGCACCTTGACACCAAGAGCCATCGCTCTCCAAGCTTGCAGGCTGCTATTTCATGTTCATACATTGCCAGATATAGGGAAAATTCCTCTTTCTGCTGCAGTACTTGCAGTTTTGTTAGTGTTGCTACTATCCTCAGTGTAAATAAGATTGATTTTTGCAGTTTTGAACTGATCTGCACTGAAAAAATTCACTTATCTTTAAAAGACACAGAGTCCTGTTTCTGCAGAGAAAAGAAACCCTTAGAGAAAAGGAGACTGGAAAGCTCAGAATTCCAGTACCTTGATTCCCAACGAGTTTAAATATTTAGATAACAGAAGCAAACACTGTCATCTCTTAATTGCACATATAACAATGCTCATGATAACATTCTTAGTATTTTTCCAATTAGTTATTTTTAAATTAAAACTGCCAGAACCTACTGAAGTCTTTAGGGACCACCTTTGCCTTTCACAATTCTTACCTGCCTGGCCATACCAACACCATGTCCCATATCAGCAAGAATCAGATTTGTGGCTGATATAAATCAGGTTTTATAAGAGCTCAAGATACAATTCAGCCTGAAATGTTTAAAGAGTTGAACTGCTACATGCAGGTAACTCAGTATATCAGAGGCACATCATGTAGGTTGATCTGTCACATATTTTGGATACCTTCATTTACTCCACAGTTCATTCAAAAAGTGTGGTTGCCTTAGAAACCACAAAAGTGCATAATAATTCTAAGATAAACCCAACTGATAGAATCACTCAGCAGTGGCTCAGAAGTACACAGCCTTTCCATACATTCAAAAAGACACATTGCATTAAAAGCAGGAGAGAAGGATTATTTCCTCATTAAAAGACATGGGTAGAGAGAAGTGGCTGATTACCCAATAGAGGATGACAGATCCCAGGATCCTGTTACGTGTTCAGGCAGCCTTAGCCTGGGAAATGCCCCTGGTCATCAGGGTAATCCTGTGGGAAAGGAGGAGGCTGCAGAGGATGGGGAGAGCTCAGAGGCAGAGCAGCAGTCATCTTCTGGGCCACAATTGCCCTGCAGCTCTGGGAGGATGAAGAAAAGGAATATGCAGGTCTCCATTTCCAGATGTTCCCTACAGAACAGGCTCCCCCTGCCTCCTTCTCCTGAAGGCATTTCCCCATCCATGTGAAGCCCTTCAGTTAGGAAGCTAAATCTGCTCCCCTTCCCCGCTCCCCCTTTTTTCAATACTGAAATGCTGAAACCTGTCTGCACCAAGGTGATGATTTCCTATCTGAAGGACATAAAGTGAGTTCCCGAATGGAATGTGATCTTGTCCAGCTAGTAAAAGTTTTATAACCAAGGACAAAAAAACCCTATAAAAATAAAATAAAATCAGGCACCTCAGCTGGTGTAAATCAGCACTGCCTAACTCCAGTGGAGCTTGCCTTAGGCAGGGGTGGAAGTTTTGAGGTATTTCCAGTATATGGATGGCAGGTTTATTGGAAGTCATTAAAATTGAAGCCTTATTTAAAAAAAAAAAAATATATAAATATTCTGGACTACTCCCAGGACCATCCTCCATCAAGATTCCCTCAGCCCTCAGTCAATCACTGGAAATGCTTAGACAGGGACACTGATAGCAATGAGTTTCATTTTATTTGAGTATATTAACAAAATAATTTACACACAACATAGCTAATCCCTATGGGTTTAGTATGAATAAATGTAAAGCCTCATTACTGATCCCTTTTCTGTATTACTTCTTCCCATTTGTCTTACACACTTGCCTTCAGCTGGCAGAACTCACTGGTGGCAGGTATGACTGGTATATCATACTTGAGGCAAGATGTTAAAGAGTTGCCCTCGGTAAGGGCTAAGGGTCCTCAATTTTTCCCCATTTAATGGCTTGGGAAATGCATGATTTTACTCTGGTGCTTCAAATGCAGCCACAGTGGCTGAACAGCCCTCAGAGGCACTGCTATGTGCTGGGTCACACCCATGGCCTCTCCAGTAGTTTCATCAGGGAGCAAAATTCACCAACTTACTGACACACTCAGATGACTTGGAAAAAAAAATTGGTTTTGATCTTCCTTGGTTCTTGAATTGCAGCTCCTTGCTGGCCCTGATGCTGAGAGGCAGCAGGGGTGGGGGAAGATGGGGAACAGGGCACTGTAGCCACTAGACATGCAAAAACTGATTTATTTCTCTAACAGTTGCTGCAGTTTGGGTCCTGCTTTAACCAGCCAGAGAAGAAATCCAACACCATCTATGATAACAAAGTGACAGTACATCCATCATGGCTTGAAGCCTGCACATCCCTGCCTGTCCTCAGTGATTTGCTAACTGAGGTGGGTTTTTTGAGTGCAGCAGTCCCAACATTCAGTTTTACTGGACAGTAGAGCAGAGATCCCTATGATCCCTTAAGAACCAAGCAGCAGAAGAACCTCTGTAGATGCCCAGCTCTATTTGACTCCTAATGACAAGAACGTGCTTGGCTGTTATGAACATTAAGCCTTGAATAAGTAGAAAAAAGTCAAAGCAATACATATAGGCAAAGGAGCCACTTGTAAAAAAAGGTTGAGAGAATTCAAACAGTCCTTTATTTAATATAAACAAAGAAGCTGATCCTTCACTTTGATGTCCTCTGTCCTTCCCTCCCCCAGAAAATACAGAGGCAGAATACAAAGACCCAAGAATGCCACGTAGGGGAGAGAGAAAAAAAAACAGCCAGATCACCAAGGTAAATGATTGACTATGAGCTATTCACTTCACAGGATGATGACACCAAGTTTTGTGTGTGGATCCTCCCCATCTGAGACAGCCTCTTCACCAAAGATCCCAAAGCCTCCTGCACTCATTTCACATCCCTGACCTGCTGCCAGCACTGAGGAAAGAGCCATGCAGCTTTACACTCAGAAAAACAGTCCTCATGAAGTATGACCAGAAACACCAAGGCTGAAATAACAATCATTAGGAAAGGGCTGGAGAGCAAGAAATACTCACCAGAAGGGAGATGGCCTGGCAGGATAAAAGATGTCATGGATCCACTTAAATATGAAGTCCTCCTGCCAATCAGATAGTGTCTAGAGGGCCAGCTTGCCCCTCTGTGGGAATCTAATTTCAGACACAAGATCACTGGATTTCCTTTTTTCCTCAGAGCAGGCTGTATCTGCAGATCAAAGCCCCGCCGGGAGCTGTATATTGTATATTCTCACTTGGATGGAATTGTAGCTCCTGCGAATGCAAACATGGCAAGAGGAGAATACATCCTTTATGTGACATTTCCCATGTTTTTCTGACCACTCATATTGCTGGCCAGAAGAAACAGATTTAAAGGGCAGATTTAGTCAAATTCTACTCTTTGTGCTTTTTCTCTTCTATTGTGGTGCTTTATTAAGGGTGATGAGGGATCTACCCCACCCACCCCAGTCATCCTCCAGAGCAGGTAATATATAACTCCATTCATTGTGATGCTAACGAGTTCTATTTAGCTGTATTTAACTGGATATCATGACTCCACAAGATGACCTTTCACTCCTGGGAAGTAGTTTTAAATTTGATCCACAGCAAAGGAAAATCCCTCCAATTCATTGGCTGTGAAAGGTCACAAGTGAAATGTGTTTTGATGGTATCTGCTTGTGGTTCAGTTCTCAGTATACCTGAGCATCAAGCTGGTCTGAATCAGCTTTTGTGCTGGCAGTCTGAGTACCAGGCACCCTGAGAAAGCACTGTGGAAAAGGCAGCCAAGCCTCTGGCTGTGCCAGTTGGTGTAGGCAGTGCTTGGAAAGGAGATGCCCCATTGAACCCAAGGCATGTGCTACCCAGGATGAAACACAGAGCTCAAAAAAACTCAGCTGTTTTTTAAGGAAAATATTTTAAAAATGCAAGTAATATTCAATACTAGATACAAGCATGCAAAGATCTCATGCAAGCATCAGACAGTGATGCCACAAAATATCCTCGTACGTGTGTCTTCCAGGACAAAAATGGATAGAGAGAAAAGGAAAGGACTAAAATTGTGTTAACACTGTGGTGTTAAAACCTCACTGGCACCTCTTCTCCCCTTGGCTAGCAAGTCCATGCAAGCCATTCATCTTGGAATTTCAAAATAAAAGACTGTCAAAAAAATTCGTCTTGTCTTTCCTCCCTCCTTTGTGGCCATTCTCCATGAAGAAGTGTAAGGGCTTGTTTAGCTTTTCTCATCAAAAAATACTTGGCACTTTGGTATAGTGTATCATATACAGGGTGAGGAGGAGTGTTGTTTTAATAATTTGTCATTACTTAATGTTGGCATTATATTAAAAACTGGAGCTACCAGTCAAAAAAAAAAACAAAAACAACCCAATCAAACAAGAAAGCCACCCCACCAAAGCAGTAAGAAGATTATCCTTCTAAAAGCTTTCAGTTAAATGGGGAAGGGCTAAGAACTGTAAATCCACTTTTACACCCAGAATAAGGGAGACACAGGTGGCTGAAGAGAATTCCTCTCTCACACCAACTTGTGGCAAAGCTCAGATCCCAACTTGAACACTCCCCACCTGATTCACCTTTCCAAATCGTAACAGGTGTATCAGATGTAATAGAAACCAGAACTTAAAAATGACAAAAAGCACCAAAACCAACATTACAATGGGAAAACTTAGTCACAAAGTTGTGTCAGAAAAGCAACTGGTTTGTGATGGCTCTGGTCAGATTTGTACAGCAGTGAGCTATTGCTAAGGCATTAAATACTCCAAGGAGTACCCTGAAAGTCAGTCTGAAAAGACCTTTCCCTTCCCTAAAATCTTAGAACATTAGAAAAACCCTGCTCAGACTAGGTTTAAGGTCACATTAGCCAAAATGAGGGAAAAGAGCAGCCTTTACACTGCCTAGACATGTCCAGTCTATAAAAGAAACCAAACCAGGCTCAAAAAGTGAATATTGTCAGTAACTGGCTCCCCTGCTGATTTCTGACTGTGACTGTAAAGGAAAAACAACCAAGTGAATGCCAAGCCTGCTAGACACAATGAGCAGGCTCAGGGCTCAGAATCAGAGGTGTTGTTGCCATCAGGATGCTGATGCTAAGTCTCAGAAAGATGGTGAGCGACCAACCTCTGCTGCCATCAGCATGGGGATGTCTTCTTCCTAAGGGAGCACTGATAGCTGCATGGAGCAGAGGGTAAAAAGTATTTGAAGGGCAGGGGCTCAAAGGCAAAAACAACTGTGTGACTAAAAAACCCATTAGTTTGTCTCACTTAGTGCCAAATCCATTCATTCACAGCATGCTCAGAGCTTTCCCACAATATACTCAGTTCCCAGTGAGGTCTCTGGGCTCATCCAAGTAAAGAGTACAGCCAGGAGTTACCACAGAAGACAGTCCTGCAACATATACCAGAGAGTCCTGTATCCACCACATATAAGAGCCGTGTCCAGAGCACAATGCAGAGTTAATTCATGGCCAGAGAGTGATTGACACCCAGCACAGGAGAACTAGGACAGGCAAAAATAAGGATGCAATGTGTATTCTCAGTCAGATCAAATTCAAAGTGATTCTGACCTGAGGCTTTGGTACAACACTGGGACAAAGAAGTATGGACTATATTCCTACCTTGAAAGCAGAACCCATATTCCTACCTTGACACCTCCACTGTGGAAGAAGAAGGAACAGTTCACAGCAGAACAACTGCAGCTGAGAGCTCTCAAGAATCTCAAGTTCAGCTAAGTTTCAGGTTTTAGTGCTAAAAAAACCAAAAACAAACCATCCCTGAAAAAACCACCAACCAACAAAACCTTATACACAAAACAAAGGCACAAGGCCTAGTCCCAGTGTGACCCTGCCTTTGTGTTACGATCAGAATGAAAAATAAGAGAATGAAGGCCACTCAGCCCTTGAAGTTTCTGACCTAAAATGCAGAAGAAATACACAGGGTGTGAGTTAATAAAACACACCTGCAATAACTTCTTTTGGAAACATGCCTCAGCTGAGGTACCTGGCTTCACTCCCAACACTTAGAAACAATCCCCAAGTGTCAGTGGCTGCTGTTTAACAGACAGCACCATTTCCAGGGGGTCCTAAGAAAACCTGAACTGACAGATTTCTTTTTTTGAAACACTGTAATAACTTATAAAGCTGTCAAAGCGGGGTTTTATTATTGTTATTTAAAACATGCTCCTATGTAAGTCCTTGTATGACAAATTTTAGCCAGCAGGTAATTTTTAAAGTCAAGACTCAAGATAAACTCCAGAAAGCTGAAAATTTATAGAAGCTCTGACACAGCTTTAATTAGAGATTTATAACCAGGTACAGGTAAAGTACTAAAACGTTGGTTTGAGGCTCTTCACTGTTAAAACATCACTAACACCTTTGGTATATTGTTCATAAAATGCTTTTATGCATCTGAACAGATACATCTTTTTAATACAGAGTTCAAAAGCACAATCATCCTAATGAGTCCTTATCTGCCTCTTGTATCTCTATTCCCCTTTGCTCTTAAAGAATACTGTAGGTTAATTAAGTTTGGTTAAACTGGAGTTCTTACTTCTGAGAGGAAAGTTAAAACACAAAATAGAATTGCGACCTACAGAACTACTTTTTGACCAGTTTAGACATAAATGGTCATTTCCAGAAGGGCCTGTGGATCCAACTAAACTTCAAGCTGCCTTTGCCTTGGGATCTTACTTTGACCTTTCCCTGCTGAATAAATAAAATTATGTACTCTGCAGTTGTTGCTGAGGTTCCTGTTTCAAATGTTCCTGTCGTTACTGCTTTTGCACAGCTTTTTAATTCCTTACTGCTCCATCTCAGCTGTTTCTACAGACCTGCATTCTGATTAATCTCACCTTTCCCTGGGAATAGATTTTCATGTAATTCTTTCATAGTGAGTTTCAAATCTTGTCTCATTTCTGATGTATAACTGTCATGAAGGAAGGCCTAGTCTGGCTTGGGTTATAGCTTAAGAAATAGTCAGATGTAGATAAAACTAAAAAAAAACAACACGTGCTTGCTTTGTTATTTATGGAAGCTTTCACAATCCCTAAAGACGTCCTTTATTTTCACTTCTGTCAAGTACTTTAATTTCCCCATTTAATATAAAACCCCAAAGTCTAAATAGGATAACTGAGGGAGAAGTGCTGAATTCTTAGGACATATCTAACATGTAATGTAGTGCAGAGCTATCTGAGTCAGCATTAGATGCCAGAAATTGTGTACACACCAGGGCCACTGGCACCTGAGCTACCTCTAGGATCACTGACACAACTCAGAATTTTCTTCTCTGTGCCTCACAGCCATACTGAGCTGCAGCCTCATCCCTGCAAGGTGCTGAGTACCACAACACTGAGCAGCTTCTGGAGGAACTGAAGGGGCTCAGCACCCTGCTGGGTTGAGTGCAGGCTGAGTGATGTTGTGGGTGGATGCTTCCAGAAGTGCAGTTAAATTCACTGAGGCTTGGGTTTTCTGCCAAATAAACGCCAGCTGAGGAAGTTATGCCTGCCCAGAGGCTTTCTTCAGTGTACGTGTTCTACTTAAAAAAAAATAATTCTACTGTAAGTTTTGTGTTCATAAATTTGTGCTCTCCTTTTTCTTCCTCTTCTGCCCTCTCTGACTTCTGCCCTTGCTCCTCAGCTGCCAAGAAAGTGCCCCTTTGTGTGCGGAAATGCCCAGCAGTTCACAGAAGTTAACTAGAAAAGACACATTCAGCCACTTTCTGTCAAAATGCCTTGACACTCTCTTTCTGTCCAAAAGACCCTTTTGCTTTGGAAAGGCCCCCATTGAACACCTCCCCCCTTTCACCTCCCTCTTGAACTTACCCTGCAACAACAATGCAAAATAAATAAGTAAAAGAGGCACCCTTCTCCCCTGCCCCCAGCCTGTGCTGCAGTATTTTGTCGTTGTCGTCTTTACCATTAATTTTATGCAAGACACTTGCAAAGTCCAGACTGGTGCAAAACTGCTGCTGCTTGGTGTCATATTCACAGAAATTCTGTTCCTCTTTCATGACATTTTGCTTTTGCCTTGGTGTTGATTTTACGTGTTTTTTTGGCTGTGGGAAGAGATCCCCCCGTGCACGAGCCCCTCTGGGTGTGTGTGTCGGAGGGAGGGACCCTGTCACACTCTGCACCGAGAGTTCCCACAGCCAGTGCAGGCCAGAACAGAAACTCAAGGCTGCTCCTTTGGTTTGAAAACAACTGAGTCGCAGATGGATTATCTGAAAATCAAACCACAGCTCTGGAAGACCTCATCGTTTTGATCAAGGTTTCAAAGTCCTTTGGATGCCCATCTCTGCTCAAAGATACTCAGTGTCTGGTGTGACTCCTATTAAGCCGTGATATGTTAAGACAAGTGCTAATGGCACTGTTTAACTAAACCTTAACTTTTTTTGCTGTATAAAACTTTCTGAGATGGGCCCAGGAACAGGTCCTGCAATGAGAAAAACGTGTTAACTCAGATCCCGTGTTAATGGGCAAATTTATTTCTGGATCCAATTTGGCCAGAAATTGAGGGGCTCTGCCCAATGTATATCATCTGGCTAGAAATTACTGGAGGTTTTACACAAAGATAGGCTCTTTGGAATTTGTAGCTATGTATTTTTAATACTGTCAATAAACTACTTCCTTGAGACACAGAAGGGCAATAATGGGAGCTGTTAACAAAGTGTGAAAAGGAACGGGCAAGCAAAGGTTAATCACATGGCTGTCCACTAATGACCTCTCCAGCCCCGAGTTTAAACCCTCCGCTACTTGTAAAGACCAATCACGTGAATAATTTCCTGTCTGAGGTAGTCTTTATGGTTAAGAATAAAAGCTGAGCTTATTGTGAAAAGAAAGTGCTCAGCAGGGGAGAAGGTTATTATTTTTAAGCTGATCTAAACACCTGGGTTTCTCAGTAGACCCTATTAAACTTCCTCCATTATGTCTAAAGATTTCAATCATTCCTACCACAGTAGTAAATTAGTGTATTACTGCTTAAAGCAGATAAGCCGTAGTGATGGGGACATCCTAAGCTGATGCTGCTCACCCACCCTGAAGAGAGGCCTATGCAGCCGGCTCCTTCACCATAAATAAGGCAACAAGGCCTGATGCCATCCCAGAATATTGTCTCCTTTCAGTGTGTTGAGGTGTGAGAGGAACACTGACTCCTGCTGCTAACAGGGCCATGGCACAGACCAGGCCTGGGGCATGGGAAGGTGCCTGTAAGTGCATTGCTCTTGGAGCAAGTTGTGCCTGAAGCTGTACGGCATGGGAAAGCTTTGCAAAGCCTTGCTGCCATCTCTTCTAGATACCTCCAGTGACAGCCAGAAGGAAAGCAGAGAATACAGAAATGTGAGATATTCCTGCCTGAAGGTTTAGCTTTTGTAGCAAAAGGATTTCTGTGAGTGAGAAAAAATAATGCTATCCTGGCCAGTAGCTCTCTGCCCTCACTCTGTCTTTCTTCTCTCACCCCCACATTATTCATGAGACTTATTTTGTTGTCTCGGAGTTATGATCCTAGAAAATGCCTGGAGATCAGACTGTGCACAGAGGGATTATGCAGCCTCCATTCCTCCCATCACAGCTTGCTGCTTCTGGGATCCCTGCAGCTCTCCAGCACACCCCTCCCAAAGCTGCCCAGAGCAGGGCTCCTTAGCGAGGGCAGCAGAGCCCAAGCCCTGGCCAAGCAGCCCTCCTGAGGCTTCACACAACGTGTCTGCTGTCCTGACTGTGGTTTGTTTATGGGCTTATATATAAAGAGTGCCAGATTCTCAGCCAAGTCCAATTTATCTCTGCGTAAACTCCACCTATGCCATTTATTTCAGTCCTGATTTACACACATCAAACAAAATACCTGCAAATCTTTTCCCTTCTCAACTTCCCAAAGACGTCTCGCCTGGCACTTTTAATCCAAGACAGTCTGCAAGAGTTGTAAAATGAGTGTGAAATTTTAACTCAGGTCAACATGAAGTGCCCACCCTACAGTCTCTGGAGGGAATGATATTATACCTTATGAACCTGCTGAAAATGCTGCCTAGGAACTGTTTGATATTGCATGGGTGGTGGCACTGCTTTTTCTACTTAATAAATGGAGTCCTTGAGTTTTCCAAGGGCGCACAAGAGAGAAACTCTTCTGTTCTGTAAACAACTGTGTGTCCAGTTTCCATGCACGGATACCCAATTTGTGCATGCAACTGTAGTTATTGTGCATTCAAAGGGGGCACACCACTAGTCACGGGCCTGGGCTTCTTGCCAGTTTAAAAGTCAGCCCTTCTGTATGTAGAAAGAGAAAGCAGTATCCAATAGAAACAGTGCTCTGCATGCACTCACAGCTCTTATTCAAGGCTCTCAGAACAATGTCTAACTGTTAATCTTCCCAACACTGCCGTGAGGCAGGGAATATTTTATCTACATTTTACAGTCAGAGGAAACTGAGGTTAAGTGACTTGCCCAAGGTCAAAAGACAGATTTAATGACAGGCTCAGGATCTAGCCATGAGAATATGCTGCCCTGACACTGCCTGCTACACCTTGGAGTGGGTGAGGAGTGAATGTGTCCTTCCTGCAGCATCCGAACACTGTCGTTTGCTAAAGGTCTAATCCAAGGAAGCGCAAACAAAAATCTGCAGTGGTGCCAAGATTAGGGAAATATCTCCTCTGTGGTTGGGCTCTTTTTGTGTTGTAAATGCAGAGGCTGAAATTTCCAGAGATGTGGATGCCCAATTTCCGCTAACATTAATAAGCTGATGTGTCCAAATCCTGTAGGCAGCTTTGAAAGCCTGTTTGTGCTTTCCCTCTTCCTACTATTCAAGCATAGAGTAAGGTCAGGGCTTTCCCATACCCTCTCCCTTCTCTGCCGGTGGAAAAATTCTGGCCATACCTTCACTTACTCTGCAGTGAATGGATAATGTCACTGGGGATTGATTGATCTAATACCCACAAAAGGCCAGAGGACAGATTCCCTTGGTTGCCACAGATACTGGATCAGGACCTTATCTTTTTATGGCACTCATATCAGTCTCACTATTTTAATATCTCAACATCTCGTGGTTTATAATATATTCCACTTCCTAACTCACCCATGAGATACAGAGGTAGCATTAATCACTTAATCCCATTTTACAGATGATGAACTGAGGCACATCAGACTCCATACTCATTTCAGTCTGAACTACTCTGAGACACTCTTGGCATAGGCAAGAGGATGAGATAAGCACCTGCAGCCAGAGATTTAGACACTGTCTTAGGAGAGGATACTACAACAAGAATGAACAGCCCTTTGGAAAGTGCCTTTTTTCACGTTGACTGCAAAGGGAGCCTGGATGACGAGGTAGTTAAAATCCCTCCCTTCGAGACAGATACTGCTGGGTCAGGCGAATCCCTTCCTAAATGGCTTGCCCAATGCCATGGAGAAAGCTTGTGGCAAAGGAAGAAATTAAGTCTCAGACACAATCACAAGGCTATTTTCATTGGACTGAGCTTTGATTTCAGGTAAAGGATTTTTTTTGTTAAGGCAGGAAAAAATACTAATAAGTTTAAAACTATCAGCTTTTCTTGGATTAGTCATTGGGAATCTCAGCAGCCGGGCTCTTGAGCTCTGGCCTCTTTGACTTTCGTATGTTTAGATGTTCAGGCCCTAATGAGTTGATCTCGTTGATCTTTAGGTACCTATTCATATGCAAATCCTGGCATTCTACTTTTGCTAAATAGTCTTTGTATTAACACATGAAATAAATTTTTAAAAAAAGAAAGTCAGACTGTGGTAAATCCTCATACTTAGGTTTGTTTGCATTTGGATAAATGATCATGGTCCCTCTTTATATGATCTTGCTGTACCCCTGTTAGGAAAAGGTGGGGGAGGGTTGGGTGGGTATTGAGAAATCCAACTTTTAATCTCTTCCACATAATTGTAAATGCTTTATCAAAGAAAAAAAAGTGCAAGAACTGAGAGATAAAGATGCAAAAATATGTTAGTTCCTCAGTTTCCTCTTTTGCCAATTTTTAAAAATTACCATAGAAGTGTCCTCATTCCAGTATTCTAAAAAGACCCAATGTGTCTTCTAAGGTTCCAAAAACCATGGCCTGCCACTGGGAGGATGCCTTTTCAAGGCAGATTTTGCAGGTTCATGGTGCATGTGCATGTGAGAGACCTGTACATCACTGTGCCATGCCAGCACACACTCGAGAGATTTTGAGCATGAATCCTGACCCCAATAGTGAATGAAAAGCACTCAATGACTTCAAAGGGTCTGGGATTTCACCCATCATTTTTCAGACTCTGAAGCTTGCAATCATTAGTGTTTTTTTCTAAAAGTGGTGGCTGCAGAGCAGTGAAGTCATATGGGAATTTCATTCAACTCTGTGACAAACTTCTACTATCTCTGTTTAAACCCTGTGTATCGTCCAGTTATGTATATGCCTACAGTACAGTTATATATTATATATATATCTATATATTTAACTAGATTAGT
Source organism: Rhabdornis inornatus (assembly GCA_013397075.1). NCBI lineage: Eukaryota > Metazoa > Chordata > Aves > Passeriformes > Rhabdornithidae > Rhabdornis > Rhabdornis inornatus. Next base: position 2,742,010 of record VWZS01004114.1, on the reverse strand, counting down.
CACAGAGAGTAATATGAAACATAGAAACACAAGAAAACTCTTGCAGGGCCTTAAAACCTACTCTGGGCACTACATATACACTTACATGTGTTTATGGATGTGTGTATCCACTTAAAACTTTCAAAAAAATCTCAGCCTTCATTTGAACAAGTTGCTTGGAGTTGTAGCTGAGTTTCCTTTGCTAAAGAAAAGCTGTTTAGGAGCAAACGCAGGTTGCAACAAAATGTTAGGAACAAACTGTCCAGGATCTTCTTTCACAACAATCCCACGCGCCTACAAATCTCCCTTTAAGAATAAAGTGGTAGTGCAAACACCTAATTAAAAAAACGGCTTGTATTCAGAGTTACTAATTAAAAATCCTCATGTTCCCCCGACTTTTTCCCCCCTCTGTGGAAATCTGCAAGTTATTTAATTGAAGTCCCATTTTGTCGGTGCAGATGCACGAAGTGTCTGAATCATCAAACAGATTTAGGGTGTTTTGATTGTTGTGTGTGCCTCATTGCTATTCCCAGAATGTCGAGCTGAGCTTATGCTGATCGGCAGGACTTAGAAGCATGAAACAGTAAAAGAGTCCTTTCTTCTCATCCCAGCCCCATCCCCCTTGCCCCCCTGGATTTACATTGAAACTTTGCCAATCTCAGATCGCACTCTGTCTGCTGCCTCTGCATTAAAATGGAGCCGCTTGCCTGTTTCTTTGGCCCCACACTCCATCTTCAGATTCCCCTTGGCTGCCCTAAGGCGCCCCTCATGTTGCTTCAGAGAAACTTCTTTAAGACAATTTCATTTTCTGTCCATTTTTTTCCCCCTTTTCCTTTTTTTTTTTTTTTTAAATAAAAATCCTTCTCTGTTTTTACATTTGTGCGCTGTGTGAAAAGAAAGGAGACAGAAGGAGAGAGAAGCCTGTAGCCTGTTTTCGTCTAGAGGTGAAAACAGCCTGGTGAGCAGCAGGTGCAAAGCCCCAAAGCAGCTGCTTTCTGCTCTCAAGTTGAAGCGCCTTGGTCCCCCACCCTCCATGCCAAGAGCACTCCATATAATCCTCTCATGCAATTCACACTGTAATTGCAGATATCCAGACTGCTAGGGCTCATTTTATTATTATTTTTACTGATAACAAGATCTGCTAACAGGGGACCGGTCGTAGTAATTAGTTGTGTGTCGCTAGGCAGCTTCTGCAGAAGCAACTTGGATTCTTTTCCTTTCTTTTTCATTCTTTTTAGGGAGGGGAGGGCATGACTGCTTTGCCCCCTCCTACCTCTCCTCTTTTTACCCCCTTGAAGGCCACTCAAAGTAGCACATGTGGAACTTTCCTGCTGGTTCTGTTCGGTCCCTTTATTATCTCGCCTGCCTCTTTCACTCCTTGAGTCGAAGGCTGTTGGATGGGTGCTAGCAATGAAGATTATTGTCTTGAGGACCAGCTTGTTTTCTCAAGGCTCTGCTTGCTACATTGCTAATTATGGGTCTAAGGGATCCTTTTCTGGTATTTGACTAAGTGGCATGGATTACTGTGTAATCATTTCCCACCAGGGAGGGGGATCTTTATTATTATTATTATTATATACCTCTGGACAACTTTTCAGTTGCTTTTATTTAGGTAATTGCTCTTCCCTGTAATCCAGGAATTCTTATATTTTAATCATATTATGGATTTCACCAAACACTAGTTAACATGTTAATTACTGGTAAATACACACTTCTTTTTACCTTCTGTTCAGAGTGAATACAGATCCTATGAATGTGCTGTTTGTCATCTGTACCCCTTATGTGTTATCTCTGTCTAATAGGACATTGTTGTTTAAAGAATGAAAAGACTGAACATGAACATTTGGCTCCAAACTTTTGTTTTAGATTAGGGCTTAATGAGTTTATGCTTTTTTTTTTCTATTTTATTTTTCAAGCCAAAATATAAAGGAATAAAAATCAGTTTGATGACATAATTATTTTTAATAACCTGAACAGATTTTGCAATGCTGAGACACCATACAAAAGCCTGGAAAATGGGATCCTTTATTTAGTTGCAGAAAGCTTGATCCAGCTGCCATGAAGTCAAGGCAAATTTTCCACTGAGTCAGAAAAACTCAAATCGGTGTGGAAGACCAGACAAGTTTCTTCCAGAGTGTCCTGGTAACACACCAGGATCCAAACGGACAAGTGTGGTTCAGACAGAGGGGAGTGGAGTGGGGAGGAGATTCCAGCATGATTCAATTATTAGAAATATTTTCAGTTTGCCTTAAAATGGCTTATTTTCCTGGCTTATGCCAACTGTTATTTTTTTCAATGCTTTAAGTTACTGAGATCTTTCTTTTATGCTGCAGTCCCACGTTTTGATAAATAACACTACTGCTAAACTGACCATCACACAAAAAAAAAAAAAATAAGAAAGGTTGAAAGTCTCAGAAGCTCCAACAACCTGACTGCAAGAGTGCTGCTGGGCAAATGGTGCTGGGGTAGAGTGACTTTAAGGAACCTCTAGTCAAATTGACACAGAACTGGAAAGGTAAAAAAAATACCTTATTTTGGGTACCAGATAAGTGAATTCAGACTGAGATAAATGAGAACAGTCTAAGGCTGATTTATTCTGTGCCATTCTATCTAAGATGTCAAAGACTTTCTGGCAATGAAGAACACCCCAAAGCATTGGTGCCCTGTGGGGACAACTCTTCTCTTGAGCCATGGCTCATATGTCATGATGTTGAGTTTCACACCTTTTTTATGGCTTTTTTTTTCAATCACTCCAAAACTGGTGTGGCAGAAACTTTCAGCTGAGCAATGCAGGCCAGCTGAGCATTTTCAGAATCCAATGTACCATGACAAAAATCCAGCCAAAAGACACTGTGCTGGTGCAAACCCTCCTTATTTATTACATTGTTTTATAAACAGACACTTGCCTAAAAAAGCATAACAGCTCTGAGCTCTGCAGCCTCTGGTTTGCCTATAAAGTTGCATGGCTTAAGACCCATTTGTTTTTAAAAATGGCTTGGTAGCCCCTTCTCAAATTTCAGTCCAAAGAACTGCTGGACTTGGAGCAAAGTACACACAGCCCAATATTAATTCTCAGCAGTCAGTGCAAAAGTGCTTTTCCCTGGGGGTGGGCCAGGAGGGATGTCCACAAGCTTTCAAAATAAACATAATTCAAGGTGACACTGGTACACCAGGACTTGCATTAAGGATATGTCAGAAGAAGTAAATTGCAGGCTGGCAGAGTGGGAGAGAGCAGGTCAAAAACCCAGTGTTAGTTCCCATAAAACTTACAAGCAGTTCAATTGGTTCAGTGTAAATGCTGTTAGTTGTAAAACTACTCTGGATTTAATCTATGGTGTCAAAAGAGTTTGCATTCTTTGCCATTAGAAATGTGAACTTCTTAGAAACACTCCTGAAGATGAGATTTATTAGGCTAAAAAGTGACAACTCCTGGCTATTTCCTGGAGAAACGTATTATTCCATCTCGACTAAAATTAAAACAGGTCAAGTAAACAACTCTGAAAGCTGGAAAACTCAATTTCTTGCCCATCTAATTATGCCTAGCTAGACCAGCCTCTACAATTTTCCATTATGACTGTTATGAACTGTGTGTGGTCCCCTGACTGTACCATACGAGCTGGAGCACTGGAGCACAATAAGGCATGTTAGAGGCTGTCAGCGTGTTTTAGGATCTTTTAATTCTTGTTCACTATAATCGCACTGCTGTGTGCAATACAGCATTTGAGATGACCCTTTGAACAAAATTTCTTATTTACATCTACAGACTTTGGAAAAGTTTAGTTTGAGAGATAAAGAATGTTTTTGTTTTGTTTTTTTTTTTTCATTAGATGCAATCAAAACTTTGGGTGCTAATATGGGAGCTTTCTCCTTGGTCCTAGATTGTGGCCTTAAATGTGCTTTCAGGCTCCCCTTTTCATCCATGTTTATTTATGTATGGATTTTTATTTTTATTTTTTTTAATACTGACCTGCTTTGCCCCATGATCACCTATCCTGCATTCTGCTTCCTTTGTTTGTTTACTTTTTCAATGTTTTTTGAGTAGAACATTGCAAAAACTTCTTCAGCACCAAATAACCTCCAGCTCTTAAAGAAGAATCCATTTTTATTTAAATCAAAGCAATAAAATCCAACCAGCTTTTCTTTCTCTTGCTCCTCCCAATACACACATACTTTCCAGCAGTTACAGAACTGTGGAGCTATCCTACAGAAAACAGCTCATATTTTCATCTCAGCACTTGCCAGCTTTTTTAATAGTGCAGATGGGCTGCAAGAACAATCCTTCCACAGCAGATCAAGAAGTCACAGCACTGGCTTGGGAAACCAGTGACAAGGAAGCAGCAGCATAAGCAGGATTTTCAGAAGTTGAGGATTCCCTCATCACATGCAGAGGTATGGAAGATATTTCAGAAGGCCAGCAATGAAGGAGGAGAAAATGTCTTGTTTGGCATAGTCACAACGTGGTACCAAGGGTCTGTGAAAGGCAGTATGCTGAGGCTGAGAGCAGGGTGGGATGTAATAACTGCTGGGAGATGTCTGCAGTAGTGGAAAGGGTGCAGAGGTCCTTGGGCAAGCCCTGTTTCATTTTGGGACACAACTCTATAGAAGGACAGGGCTTCATGTGGAGCGGCTGGACTCAGCCAAAGTGACATGAAGCCTGCAAAGCAGGAATGGCATCCGTAATCACATTGATTACACTCAGTGAAATATCATGCAGGAATAAGAAAAGTTCCATAGTCCAATGTGCACATCTCTGTGTTGCAATCAGCCCTTTCCCCGCAGGTTAGCAGCACTATAGGCATGTGTCTGTGGGGACTGTATGAGGGAGGAGCTGCTCCCTTCTCTCCTCCTTTAACCCCTTGCAGTGCCAGGGTCAGTTACTCAAAGAGGTCTCCTCACATGCCACTTGTGCTTCAAGGGTCTCCTCCATCACTACTCCCTTGTCCCCATATCATTCACTCACTAAGTATCAAATGGCCAACCCAGCTCCTGGTCAACTCTGGTCCTTGTGATGATTTCACTCAAAAATACCTCTGGGCTCTGCCTCTCCCTTGGGAGGATAAATCTTCAAAAATTGTCCCACCAAACAACTCAAAGGGGTGGGCAATAACTCACTCACAGAGGTGCTGACTCCACCCTCAACGCTGCTGTGGGGAGAGCTCTGGTGTCCCCAACCTGCCTACATCTCTCTGCTGTCTCTGGCATTCCTGTAGCACCAGGGAAACTGGTGTTTGCACAAGTCCTGCTCCGTACCCAGAGCTCTGGGGTTCTATAATAATGCTACAAGATGTAACATAAATAAAAGCAGTATGTGGGCAGGCAGACACCACCCAGTGATTTGCATGTGCAAATACTTGTACCAAATTTAAAGGCTGCTTGTGAAACTAAGGCTTTAAGTGTTGCTGAGGCTTCAAAGCAGTGAAAACCACCATTAAAGCAGTCCATTAAAGCACAATTACACACAAAGTAACACACCTAACTGCTGTGGGTCCAATACAGCCATTCCTAAACTGGTCTGAAAGATTTCATATGGCAGATTTCACATTTTGTGCAATTGTTCTCTACTGTTTCTATCTCTGCATATATTAGAGCAGCACTGGAAAAACCCAGGTAAAACTGGGGCCCCATCCTGGTAGTCAACATAAAAAGCCCTCGGAAGAGATAGTTATCTTAATTTCAGCAAATTTAAATAGACACGTTGAGGCAAAAAAGTGGGGAAGGAAACAAAAATGGGTTAAGGGACTTGCCAGAGGTTATAAATTAGGTCAATAGCCAGGGCTTCAGAGCACTGGTCCAGTGACACATCCACTGCACAGCCCTGCCTCAAGCTGACCCAAACACTGACTTTGGTTTCCTCCCGTCTGCGCAACACTTACAACACCTACTAATTTTCTACTCTCACCAGCAATGAGGACAAAGAGCAGATGACTGGATTTTGTTCCTCTGTGACTGCCAGCTTTTCACAGCCCTTCCACAAGCTTGAATAACACGTGTTGCATCTGGAGAGCTCAGGGCCATGTTTTAAAGTTCTCACCACCCGGCAGCTCCTCCAGGAACACTTACGGGAAGCAACCACCAGCCAGATGTTCAAAAGAGCTCAGTACCAACTCACTGAGACCTTTGGCCGTTTACACTGGGGTCTGAGAGAGAACAGAACAATTTTGAAAGTCTGCAAAATGCAGCCTGCTGGCTATTTTTAATATAAATGTTCTTCAAGATTCAGTACTTGTAAGCCAAATATTTAAGGAGGCTTGGTAGCTGAGCTGTGGACTATCTGGTTATAAAGCTCACTTATCCATGGGAAAAGAAACTATTTTGCTTTACAAAAAGAAGTGCACAAATTCTGTGCCATGATAAAAGGGCTTTTTAAAAAATTGCAAATAGTAACATTTTTTGGAGACAAGTAAAAGGCCTACTCCATTCCCCCATATTTTTGCGATGGAATTGTGTTCTCCTTAGAATAATAGAAATTATGAGGTGGAAAAAATACCTTTAAGATCATAAAGTCCAACCATTACCCACCCCTGCTGAGTTCTCTGCTAAACCACATCCCCAAGTACCTTCTCTACATTTCTAAATACCTCCAGGGATGGGGACTCCACCACTTCTCTGGGTAGTGCTTGACAACCCTTTCAGTGAAGAAATGTTTCTTAATATCTAATCTAGACCTTCTCTGGTGCAACTTGAAGCCATTTCTTCTTGTCTTATCTCTTGTTCCTTGGAGAAGAAGCTAATGCTCACCTGGCTACAACCTCCATTCAGGGAGTTGCAGAGAGTGATAAGGTCCTCCCTGAGCCTCCTTTTCTCCAGACTAAACACCACCAGCTCCCTCAGCTGCTCCTCACAGGACTTGTGCTCCAGACCTTCCCCAGTTCTGTTGCCCTTCTCTTGACTCGCTCTAGTCTCTAAATGTTTTTTGTCATGAGGTGGTGAGGTGTGGTCTCACCAGCTCCAAGTACAGGGGACTGTCACTACCCTGGTCCTGCTGGCCACACTACTGATGGTACAAACCAGGTTCCATTAGCTTTCTTGGCCACCTGGGCACACACTGGCTCATTCTTACTCGTAAACACCAACCCTATCATCACCATCATTAAGCTCTAGACAGTCAAACCACTCCCTAACACACAGGGTGACCCACGACCTCTCCTTCCTCACCTGTCCCTTCTGAAGAGTTTACAGCCATCCACTGCAGCCCTCTGGTTGTGTGAGTCAGCCCACCATGCTCCATGATGGTGAGGATGTCACAGCTTTCCTGCTGCACCATGCTACCAGCTCCTCCTGTTTGTCACCCCTGCTGCCTGCACTGCTGTCCCTCAAACATCTGTGTGCCTTTCCCAGGCTGGAGCAGGGGAGCCTGGGGGTCTACACCCATCTCATGTGTCATACAGAAGGGTGACTCCCAGTGTTAGCAGTGCCCACACTCACTTCCCCCTAGTCAAAGCCAAACTCTAGCTTTTAAGTGCTTTTATTCATTTTTATAAGCCAAGAGCGACGTGTTCACTAGAGTTCATCACAGCTCTATTTCTCCCCAACCCCCCCCCCATTTAATTTTAAGAGGGGGCCAGCCCCAATATTTGAAACTCCTGTTCCATTTCTTTTCATTCTCTTTTTCTTCCTTCCTTCCTTCCCCCTCGCCCCCTCCCTCCACCTCCTACTCTGTCCTCTTCAGAGAAGCCCCCAGGATGACACCGCTCATTGATGCTTCTCCTTCATTAGCATTTCAGCAACTTGGCTCAGTAGTTTCAGAGACAATCCGTCATGAGAAAACTGAAGAATGTGCCCCATTTGCATGATTCTGTGCCAGAATGCAACTTTTTCTCAGCTGTTCATTGTGTAATTTCCCCTTGAGCCCTCAACTTTCCCATGAAGTCCCAGAAATCATATTATAGAATTTCAGACCAGCTGCAATGCTCCAAAGATTAGTTTTATGGACATTTTAACCAATCTCACAGCTCTACAAAGAGAATCACATACATAAGAAACACGGTTTTACTTTCTGTTGTTAGGAAAGGCAATGTGCCTACTTGAATAAAGTTCTTTGAAACTACAAGAAGGAATTTATGCCCCATGATGAGAATGATCCAATAACTGTTGTGAATCCTTGCGCATATTTTTAACTTCCACTTGTACTGCCTTAATTATTTTATTCCTCTTACAATTAAATGTTTGTAATCCATTTTGAGAGTCTTTCTGAAATGAATGGATATGCAAACAACTTGATTGAAATGCTCAGTGCATATGACTAAAAGTTACTGGCTCTCACAAATCAGCAGAACAAATCAAGCTTTTCGTTAGTTGGTTTTAGAAATCAAAAAGTGGTTTATAAAAAAAGACAGGCAGATAAAACCTGCTTCTAATTACTTTCTAGAGGGCATCTGAGTTTGTAGAAATAGAAGAGTTTATCGTATTAAAAGTAAGCAAGGAACTGAAAATTGGTGTGAAGCAATCAAACTACTTTGTCAATTAAAATGTATCCCATTAGGAAAATTAGGCACCTGTTCCACAAAAGTTAGACAATGGAGCATGGGAGGAGAGCACTGCATTTTAACAATCTGGTTACTAATTAAATTCTTTGCTTTTTCCTATGTATGCCAATAACTATCACTTTTCCCATGTCATTTTTAACCTACCAAAACAGAACTCATTTTAAATTATTCTGCCTCTTAAAAACCACTAGATGCCTTCAATGCTTTCAGAGCCAGAACATCTGAAATGCAAACATTTTGATAAATACTTTAAATACAGTCCGGATACTTTTTAATACAGATTTTTGTTATCCCCCCTCCCCCTACCAGTAGGGTTGGCTGTGTGAAACTATCCTTGCTGACTCAGGTTAATCTATGAAATAAACACAGTGACACGCTCACACTATGTGAGTGTATACTTATACACATATCCTTGCATTTTTGTGTGTGTATACATATATATAGTGCAAAAATCCAATGGAATTGAAGCTTGCCAAGATTAGGACTTCATAAACAGATAAATTAAGGTTCTTCGATGTGAAAGATAGGTGTTTTTTTTTCGGTGAGAAGCTCACACGGTGATTAGAGTGAGGTTGTGGAAGATTTCATTAATTATAGGTGACTGGTTTTCCTCTCAGAGGACAGCTCAGGTCCCCCAGCTCCCCCTTGGCAGCTCATCTTAAATTGTTGTCTAACCTTTCCCTTAATTCAGCTCATCTTGAGCTGATGGGAACTGCTTTCATTCCACCTCTTGTGGAGGTAATGAAACAATCTTCTTATTCACTTGGTTCCTCTGAGCCGGTGACACACAACAAAAAACCCAGGGCCCTGATTAATGGCCGCTAATTAGCAATGTTAATGACCAGGTGTCCAAGAGCATGGCCAGCTTCTCTCAGCATGGAGTGATCCCTCAATGAGGGCCCTGCAAATCCAGCCCCAGTGACCCTTCCCCTCAGCTGCCAGTAATGAAGCTGAGCTCTCTCATTACACCCAGGAGAGGCTCAGGGGGAGGCCCAGGCCTTGAGAGCCAAACCCTTTCCTTCGGCTCTAGTGGGCCTTCCATTAATTAAGGTCAGCATTTTTGCTCTCCATCCCCCCCAGCCTCAGCCTTTTCCCCATTAAAAAAAAAAAACAACAAAAAAACAAACAACACCAAAAATCTCCCCAACCCTCAAAGGAAAAAGATGTGGATGAAGGAAGGCTTAGTTTTCTCTGCTTTCTCTGCTTTCCCAGTGATAAAGATGCTGTTTCCCAGAGTGTTTGGGCTGCTTGGAGCCCCTTTTCCCCCCCTCATATTTTGAGCCCTCTGGATCCAGATATAATCTGAAGGAAATCTCCACTGGCTGCAGTTACTCTCTGCCAAGCCCTCTACCTTCCGCCTCCCAGAGAAAAAGTACTTGTAAAGCACAGAGGTGGAGAGATGCTTGTGCTGGCAAAGGAAAAAAGTTGTGCATGTCAGCTAAAAACCCAAATGTGCATCTCCACAGGTCAGACTAGCCACACAGAAATGTATTCATGTATTACTTCTCATCAACATTTTTGTCATGTTTATTATTCTTAATTTTAGACACATTAAAAGTGACCTTCAACATAAACATCAAGTAAAACGCGCCACTTCGGCTGCAGTTTGTAACTCGTTTCCGGCAGCAGCACAAAGTGGAGGTGCTGTCTGCTCTCTGCCTATGGGCTTGGGAGAGCAGGAAGGGGAATTCTCCCTGTCCAGCTGTGGGTGGGGGGATGGCAAGAGTGTGTAAGTTCTAGAAATTGGTCTTGGTTTTCTTGTGAAAGAGCTGCTTTTAAAGGATGGGGAATGTTACATCAGCATGTATGCAACATGTGGCTACAAAAAAGAGCCAAATGTTGAAAGAAATAGAGAACTGTTTCATTTTTGCTTTGTAACTTAGCAAATGTAGTGATATATGAGCAAGAAAATACTTGTAGTGTGCCTCCCTCGAGCCTGTGTGGTAAGGCTGAGCACTTCTGAAGTTTCTAGAAACTTCAGAAGTCGGCTTTTTTAGCTTTGACAATGCAAATGTTTTCTTTTGATTGGAAGAATATTACTACAAGTCTCTAATTTTTTCTAGTTGTGCACTGTGAAATGAAGACACAAATTTAACATGCATTGAAAGGGAGTAGTTGAGGGAGCTGATGGGGCGATAGAAGCCTTTTACTCTAGGTCACATCTAGAGCTGGAAGTGACAGAAAGTTAATACTGCAAGAATGCCATTTGGTGGCTATTGTAAGATAAGGGGGAGCCAAGCTCAAACTTTAATGTGTTAATGCCTCCACAAATGCATTAGCAGTAGTTGGGGAGGTAGCTGGACACCATACTGGACCAATTGTTTTCCTATAAATCCTTAAAGGGGTGATTTCCATCTAACTGTGTAATAGTGTTTCCTTCCAAATGACAATTATTCCCTGCTCTCTTGACTGTCTGGGCATTACAGCAGTGACTAACATGGCAAATTAATATCAGGATGATAATGCATTTGGATTTTTCCAGTAAAATTTAATGAGTTACAGAAAAGAAAAGGTGCTGCCTTTTGACATGGCTGGATGCTCGGGCACAGGAGGTGATGCTGCACTGACAAGGCTGCACTCCAGCTAATGGAGTTTTATGCATAAATAAATTACTAAACTTTTAATTCTTGCATCTTGAGACAATTTTACTGGCACCCAACTTGACTAGGGAAAAATCTTGCAAGATGTACTGGTTCATTCCCTGTCGATTAGTCTCTCCCCATGGATCCTTGGACTTTCTAAGTGGATGCAGCCTTGAAATTGTGCTGCTTTCACCTTGCACACAGCAGGTTATTCAGTAAGGACCTGCTCTGGCTCTGGCTTGCTTCACCTGAAACTGTAATCATACAGTAGGTCAGCTGTCTTTTAAAAGGTGTTTTTGAACCTGACATGGATTTTGAATGAAGGTTTACATCTATTCCCTATCTAGAAGTGTGCATTGACTGTCATTACAGATATGAAAGGTTCAGTTCCCAGCTCTACCAGAGACCTCCTCAGAGATTTTGGGTAAGTTACTTGTGGCCAATGAGGGTTGCTAATGAAAAGATGATATAGTGATGGTGAGTGCATCAAAAATAAAAATGGATTTAAAAAGCTGATTGAAAATAAAACCCGCCCAAAACCCCAAATCAAACCAGAAGAAAAATTAGCTTGACCCTTGCCTCCCTGTGAACAGTCATAACACCATTGCCTTTATTTGCTTCCATCAAGACAGACTGAAGCAAGGACTGACCCTTCATGTGCATTTCTGTGGCATCAAAATCCTATGGGAAACCAGTGGCAATTGAGGGCTTTAGCTACATGACATAAAGAAGAACAACTGGGTTTTCAAAATATCATTCACTCCTTGTAACATCATTTCTAGCACCGTGCTGTTCACTCAGCCATGAAGAGCAAAGCAACTCCTGCAAACTGTAAGAGCTTTTGTAACTCCATCCTACACATCTAATTGATCAGCTGTGCCAAAAAGAACAAAAGTCTTTCTATAGCTATAGTTATTCTATTACAGGTTATGCAGATAAGGTTACGACTAGAGCCAGACACATTTTTTTCCAGATAAACCTATTCCACTGACAAATACACATGATCACAAACTTTTCATGAATGGGTATTGAGTTCATCTCTTTTCTAGCTGAGAGTCTGAAAATGTTTTCAATCTAAATTTACTTGCAGTTAATTAGAAATGTCTAGGAAGCTTCAAACTGTGAAATACGAAAATTTTTTTTCAGTGTTTTAGTTAATCAAAATTTTGCCAAAAATTTCACTTCCAGCCTTCACCTCTGTAATTGCATTCACATCCCTGTTATTGAAGAACCAGTTACCTGAATAGCTTCACTGGCCTCCCTTCTGCCTCCTGGAAGCTTCTCCTTTCAGGCAGTGGCTGTAATGCCTTTTAAATGTACCATCAAAAGTATTTCCTTCCCTACGTTAGAGCATTGCTGAAGCCATTGCTTAAATAAAACAACCAGGACTCTGCTCATTATATATTGCGAGCTCATTTATGAAGGGAATAGGGATCCCAAGCAAAGTTTTGCCTAGTTCCAAACTTTCACAGGCATTTGGACACAGCTTCTGTTCTGCATCCCACAGGGAAGGAAGAAATGAGAAACACATGAGAGCAGTGATCATCATGTGGGCCAAATCCAGTCTCTGACACCAAGGAAGTTCTGACACTGACTTCTGTAACAACGAGCCAGAGCCTTTGGAAGATGAGACCTGCACAGAGTTGTGAAATCAGCTGACAGTAAAGATGCTAATTCTCCCTAATCCTGTACTGTCCCTGTTATGTGCAGTATTCTGTCTAGTAAACTCTTCAGCAAAAAGAAGTCTACAAAACTACTGAAATCTTCCTGGCACTAGCAATACTTTGCTTTCATACCATCTTGGTTTATGCCTGCTGTAAAGTCCCAGGAAGGATAAATCTGAGGAGTGCACAGCAAGCATAGAGTTCAGGAGAAATGTTTTGATTGCTGAGTTACATTCTTGGGTTATCTGACAATTTACTTTGCAACTACAGTTTGTCAGAATTTTATGGATGATTTTCCATTTGCTTTTTTCTAATGACTTTCCATTACAATATTTTTCCTCAGTTTTCCGTGTTGGAAAATGGACGTGGCAATACCTTTTCAACAAGACAAGGTAAAAATTCATTTGGTAATGTTTGTGAAGCAATTTGCAGTGATTGGTTTGTAGCTGTGCTAAATACAATGTACTATTAATAAAGCAATTAAAGAAAAATAAATAAGGAAGGAATTATGTGGATTCCAATAAAAGGCAACTGGTAACAAGGGAAGAATTTTGCCCATTATTGGAGCACATAGCTCCATAGGCAAATTAAAACAAGGGCTCTGTCCTCAGAGTTTTGGGCAATCCAGGCTACATAATTGATTTGAGAAGAGCTACTCCAGGCTACTGTGTAATTACAGAAGTATTCACTCTTCTGGCTCCCACTCTCCTTGTCATGTTCTACCTCATTGCCCTTTATGCTAAAGCCTTTGTTGATGAGGGAACGGAAGGAGTAAGGACAAATAAAGCAATTAGCAGGTAGGGGGGATGCTACCACTGTTTAAGGATAACACACAGCTTGTATTGGAACATTTATTAAGTGGAAGTCTAGAGCCTGCAGGTCAGAAGGAAAATGCAGGTAATCCAGAAAAACAAACAAAATTTTAAAAATACCCTTTTTCTTATCTGTAGTATTCAAGAAATCTTGGCAGGAATAAAATATTTTCAAATAGTCCATATGAAAAACATGATGATTTTACTTAACATATTTTTAGTGAGATTAGCATCCAGCTTTCTAATTTATTTTTTTTAAATCCAGAATCTCATCACAAGAGAGCTCTTCTGTTTCAAGTGTGCATTGGCGGTAAGCAAACACCAATTTTTTGAAGGGCTAAAATCTCATTTAAAATTGCTGCAGAGGCAGCCAGGAGAGGGAGCAAAGACCTTGAACAAACCTTTCTTCCTGGCTCTCTGACACCCTGGGAAGGAAGCTGAGCCATTTTGGCCAGGGCTCCTGTGTGGTCTCAGGGCTTATGTGAATGCATTGCACGAGGAAGGGACAAAAGTGACTGGGAAACAAAATTACACATGGAGTCCCCAGGCATCAAATGTTGGATGATTCATGGTATAAGAAGAGAAGAAAGCAGAAATATAAATGAAGACTAGTGGAAATGAGCAGTACTGTAGTTTTTCACTTTTCATGTTTCCACTGCTTGTCAGGAGACCAGGATTGGAGGTTGTTACAGTCCATGGACTCTGGTTCTTTTCATAACTCATGATCAGTTGGATTTGAGATAGACGTGAAGAAAATCATAGAATTTCTGCTGAGTGTGGTGGACTGAGATCAAGAACAGTCTAAACTTGGATCAGAACTGCAACACCAAGCACTGCAATAATCTAAAGTGCTGCTGTTCCTCCAGTGCTCAGGTGGAGTTTGGGTTCTGGTCTCCAGAAATAAATCTAAACTACCCTTTGTCTCCATAACACATCAGTCCAAGGGGCAAGGACATTGCATGGGGGAAAAAAAAAGGAAACTGAGAACATGAAGAACACAAAAGGATGAAATAGCCATTTTAAATGTTTAAGAGAAGAAATATTAGAAATTAAGAGGACAGTTTCATTCAGGGCCATTTGTCATATTTTTCTAGCTGAAAAACTAGAAGAAAGGAGAAGATTCTGAGTCCAATTTAATGTTCTTATTTTTTTTCATTTCCAAACTTTCGGTATTTCTAAGTATAATTTCTCTTCATTTACTTCCAGTAATATAAAAGATATTGGGACCAATATTTAATAGAGAAAGCAATCATAAAAAAAAATTTAAAAGTATTTTTTGCTAACTAAACGGAAAACTGTATTTCAAATTAAACTTCAACAAAAATTACTTCATTTTGACTCCTTTGTCCTGAAACCACTCTGAAATCATAAAATGTCAAAGTGTACACTTTTGAGTTTTTTTCTAAGAATCTTTAGGAATTTCATTTTTCTTCAAGCATTTTAAACAATTTTAATTATTGTGATTGTTACAATAATTTATTTGTAGACTCAGATAGCAAATTAGTTCCTTACTACCAAATTAATTTTTTTACTGTATGGTGTTGATTTCTTTTTCCTCATAGTGCAGGTAGCAACTTCTCAGAAGTGCATCCAAAATAAACTAATGATGAATAGTGACAAACTGAATTGAAAACAAAGAGAACTTTTTGTTAACTATTCTTATCTTACAGATCAAAGTATCTGGATCAGAGACAAACACATTATACCCTATTTCCTGAACTACTTTCTGTTTCTAGAAGCCTGGCAGTATTTCTTCAGGCACTTCACACAAGCTATGAAATGGTGAGTTTATCCAGATCCTCCAACAGGGAGTGAGGGACCAGCTTGGAGATGTTTCTGACCAACAGCCCCAAGAATAGAAATCAGTGGAGAAACCTCTCACAACTCTTTTCAGGAAGCTCAGGGGATGCAAGTTAATAACTGTGCCTAAATTTAGATGCCAGGAGCATTTTTTACTCCTTGTGCTCTCTGAAGAGCAAGATCTTCCTCAAGCAACATTGATACCAATCTGCAGAAGAGAAAACTGAGGCACATGGAGAGACAACTCTGCATGGAACTTGTTGGCTGGAGACCTGAACCAGATACCTGAAATCCCATTCTGGTGCTCTCTCCCTGACCTACACCATGCTGTGGTGCAGGGAAATCTGCCTTGCCACCTTGCTTTGTAGATAAACACACAATTTCCCACACTTCAGAACCTGGCCACGTGCTGCAGAACTCCATGGATTATTGTGTTTCCAACAAGTGGGAATAAAAGGCAAAGCCTGCTGTAAGAATAACTGCAGACTGTGTCCTGTCAGTGGCTGCATGGCAGTGGCAGAAGCATCATCATGAATCCCCAGAGCTATCCTGTAAATCTTCATTAAAGTCAGGGGGAGTTTCAGGTGTGTTATTAAATGTTCAATTACACTCTGCAAGTAATAACAGAAGCAAATTGATAAAAATAGGGTAGGACACAATAGGTTTTGAGCAAAGGAGACCACTAAAATATGTTTGTGTAGAGAGCCTAGAATAATATGAATAATGAACAAGTTTGTAAAAATCAAAGTCTATTTGTGGATGAATAATAAACATAGAAAAGGGCAGGATTGGTTGAATGAATTATGCATTATGAGTCATTTAACAAGCACCATCTCTATAAAGATGATGGTTCTAATGTAAATAACAAGCCTTTAATATTTATGCAGCCTTAATAATCTGGGGAGTTTGTAATGATAGTTAAGAATTATACCTCTCCTCAGTGTTTTTCAATAGAAAATGGGTTTATCACAATGTCACAAACCCAAAGCAGTTTCATGCTAGGTTTGGTGCAACTTTAACTCCACTTTGGACCCCGTCTGCCTTAATGCTGGAGTCTGGACAGAACCACCACTTCTAATTGACAGCAATTCCATGGCAATAAAATCAGGGCCTTCTGAACGAGATATCACAGAGCGCTCAAACACAAAACTGGACATGTCACTTTCCTTGCTCCTTTGAGATGAAGATCTCTGTACTGACTTAGTGCAATCTCAGCAGCGAGAGGAGAAATGAAATGAAAAGTGCCTCCCCCTCTCCTCTGTGCACACAGTTCTGTGTGGGAACAGGAGAGCTGTGCAATCACAGCTGGGCTGGTAATTGCCTGGCCCTGTGCACAGTCACACCTTGCTGCTCCTCTGCCACAAGAAAGGGCCACCCAGCCCAGCAGTCCCAGTGCAAAGACAGAAAGGTTTCCATAATTCCTGTGTCATTCTCAGCTCACGGAAATGCCAATGTGCCAACACCGGCACGACCCTGCCGGGGCTCCCACACTGGCAGCAGTGCTCAAAGTCGGGGAGGGACTGAAAAGGATTCGGTTTCTCTGCCCCCTTTTTGTTAAAGTAAGCTTACAGCACATGAAAAATCATTTATTCACAGGACCAAAAGCAGCTGAATGCAGCACCACGCACCCAGCCCCTGATCATAACAGCAGATTTTTCCCAACATTTCTTTCTCTTTCAGAGCAAGAATGCTGATTCTTAAAGGATTTTCACACAGACCTTGGGGAGACAAGGTTGCCATGTCCATTTTCCTTCTGTGCCACCATGGATTTCTGCAAAACCTACTTACTTGGAGGTCTGATCTGGTACTTGGGGGTCTGATCCCTGGCTCTTAATTCAGATGCAAAACTGGCACATACTAAGGGTGACACTATACTGAATTGCATAGAGCCTGCAAAATATGTTGAGGGTTATTTTTCTTAAATAACTTGACCTGCAGGATATTAATATAGTGGCAACTACCCCTGCAGGATATAAAACTGGCACCAACTCTAAGAACTTCCATTAGTGTAGTAGGTTTCTAGGCCCAGTAATAGTCATTTCATCTGAACATGTGGAAATAAAACCAAGCCATAATAGGACTTAAAAAGCATTCAATGCATATTTGTCCATAAACACATCATATAAATAAAAACTCTTTTTAAAAAATGTGCCAAATGAATCAATGTGTATTCTATTATGGAATAATAATATCCCCTGCCACATGTGTTGCCAAAGCAAATAACTTTAGCTGGTATGATAGTATTTTCCATTTTGTGGTACAGTTTATATTTTCATCTATTGATTAAGGACTTGCCCCTGAGGAAGTTAACAACAACAGTTCCCCAGGCTTAAAAGGAGAAGGAAAAGTGTGTAAACGATTTGGCTGAAAATAAGGAAATAAATGTATTTCCTCCTCCCCTTTCTCCTAGTGAGAGTGAGTGCTGAATACAAAACCAGTTGAAGACAGTGGAAAGATTTGTTCCTTACTTCAGCAGCTTTGGATTTGGCTCTAAGCATGTATATATGAGATAAATTTTGGCACTACTGGAAACCCCACCTCATACCTCCCACTGTGAACATGTCATCTTTCTATGTGCTCATGCATGCCAAAGCTTTATCTTTTTTGAAATAGTGCCCAGAATCAAGCTATGTTTACTCAAGTAATAGGGAGATTCACTTATATGCAATAATTTCTTCAATGGAGAGGCTGTTACTCCGCAGTTGTACTTTGGACTTTGTTCCTAGTTTAGCTTCTGTTTTTCTAACTTGATGTTTTTATCCAGGTTTGACAAGAGGGTTGGATTTTTGTTGGAGGTTTTTTTTTTTTGTTGTTTTTTTGTTTTTGAAGTTACACACCTGGAATTAGCTTTTCCTGCCAAGAATTACAGTGCACCTGGAAGTACTAAATCATTTTAATCTGTTTTTTAGTGGTTTTGCACAATGGAATTGCATCTCTTTAAATCTTTCTTACATTTTGCAAAACTAAATTGCAGCTCTAGACAGAGCATTTTATGAGTATGTAGATAGTGATATCATGAGATAGTTGTGCCCTACTAGTGACTGCCTCTACTGAGCCTAGAGGCAGTTAGCTGAGAACTACATCTCCGGGTTTCTTTCCTCTGCAGTGGCTCTGCTTACCTACATAACATATGGAAATGTGAGCATACCCTTACAGCAGATTGTTTGCTATGTTTACACCAGTTCTAACACTAATCCCCATTAATGTTTGATATTGCTCCCAAAGAGTTTAAATAAATGTCAGGCCTCAGATCCATTGCATACGTGTTAGGCATCGTATAAACTTTGGATGGAAAGATACTGAAGCGCTGTGGGGTGTCCTTTTTTTAACATTACTTTTACTGAGTGGATTAACCACATCAATGTATGCAAAGCCCTGCTACTTTCATGATTTCTGTCACCATATTTAAGAGTCCTATTTTCAAGAAAAACATAAGCCAGTTTCACATAATCTTAAAAGTCCACTCTGTTTCTTCTGCTCTCAGTTACTTCCATTTATCAAATGTGTGTGTGAGTGCAAAGTGAAAGAACAGCCAGATGCACACTAACAAACATAAAACTTTTTCCCTCTCTGTTAAAAAATGTCAGACACAGCCATACTAGCTGCACTTTGCTGCAGAACAATAGCCACCAGGGTCATGGCAAAGTTTGCCTCAGGCTGTGTAGCCCATCCAGCAGCAGCCTGGGTGCCTCAACTTGTAAGAAAATATTTAACTGCTGTGCAGAGAGGCATGCAAAGGAACAGCCTGTGGACCACAGAAATGACAAGTGCCAGGCAGATTCTCAGCTCAAGCTGCTCCTTTGCCCAAAATGAGCTATATGTGCTTACTGTGATTTTATGTTACAGTAGAGGGAAATCTAGAGACCTTGCTTCTTTGTCTGCCACATGGAGAAGGAAGTTGCTCAGGCCTCCTCTGTGCCAGGCATTCCCTTTCTCTCTCACCTTCCTTTCCTAATTTGATTATTTTACATGAGGCTGTTTCTCATGATGATTTTTTTTTTATTACTGTTTCACAGGCTCAGCTCTGAGGCTGCAAAACTTTCCTATCAACCACCACCACCTCTGTCAGTCATATTTGGGATGCAACCACTTTGCATTTAGAGGACTTTCTCATTATATGTTTGCATAGTGTCCATTTGAACAAGACCCAGATCTTAGCTGGAGGCTTTCTGAAACCCTTGAAACCCAGTAGTGATAATATTCAGCTATGAAAGTCACCAGCAGAAATGAGCAACACTGTGGCAGTGTGCCTGGGGACAGCAGACAGCCAAAAGTAGAAAGTAGTTATTGAGACAGGCTTGTAATTGAACAGAACTGATCTGCTCCTTTAGGCTAAAGGCAACTAATTCTCACTTCATCCAACCACAGAAAAAGTAAATAAAAGCTGTAGACACAGCTATATCTCTTAAAACACAGTGTTGTTTAGTAACAAAAATAATTGGACTTCACAAGTTAATAGGTTTTGCAGCAGGAGATAATTTTATGTTAAATGACTAAGCTGTGTCTCAACCTTTGTGGGCTTATTATATCCTTTAAGTAGTTCAAGTTTCCAGATAACCAGCAGCAGAACCAGGTAGGCAGGCAAAATTAGTATGGCTGGGAAAATTTGTATCTGTCACACAGGTCTGGTTCCCACACACTCTGGTTACATCATTACTTAGTCTGTTAACTAGGAAACCAATTAGGCCAGAGAGCTGCTGTCAGGTGACCAAAACACGAAAATGCACAAGAAACCCTATCCGTAAGATGGGATTTCAGCAGAGGCCCGCAGACAGCTGACTCCTCTTCTGCTGCACTGCAATTTTCGTATTTCATTTCGCCTTTGCTTTCAGGCTGAGCTCTGAGGTCCCACAGATTGATGGCTGAAGGAGCCTTGTTTCTCCCCTCAACAGGTGTGCTGAGAAAATTGTTTCCTGCATCAAAAATTACACAAAATTATGTAATAATTTCTCTCATTCACCCTGGCAAATTTCCTTCTTCTTCACACCTTTTAATTTACAGGGTGAGAACGAGGCAGTAGGTACAGCACTGAATGCTGCACTGTGGTTAACAGTACATTCATCTTAAAGGAAAAGGGTTTATAAGGCCAGGGTGCAGATAAATTCAAGGCAAAAACGCTTTCAGCAATGATTGTTTGTTTTCTGCAAATCTGAAGATTTGTCCATGTACAGAGGAAGCACAAAGGTCTCTGGGCTCACTCTCAGCAGAGAAGTGCACGGGCAGAGGAGGCCAGCGTAGGGCACTGGGAGGACAGGCGAAAGCCAGTTTCCCATAAAGCATACATAAGAAAGGAATTTATGTACAAATAAATACATCTGATCTCTATATTACATCACTATGTGTCTAAAATGCAGCTTACATGACTATAATACTTCATATATGCATATATTGTAGACACATGCATATAAATGTATATGTATTGCATACTACAAGTGGTGGAGATATTTTCTAGCTTGCACATCTTTCCTGATTCTGGCATCACCTGAAGAGCTCACTGACCTGCTAAATCCTTGCTCTTATCTACTGAAAACCTGCAAACACCTCCAGTACCTTCATTCCAGGCCAAGAGCACTAACAAGCCACATGCTCCTTCTCCCTGTTCTTGTTCAGATTTGTTTTCTGTTAGGACAAGGAGAAAGAGGGAGAGAGCTGATTAAACCTCACCTCAAAAGCCTCGAGAAGAGACTTCATGAAGCAGGAGAGGGCAGGCTGAGGGCACAGGGGTCCTCCCCCACTGGAGGGTGATGCTCGAGTACCAGCACTGCTGTTTGATCCATAGTACAGTGCCTTTGGGCTAAGGGTTTGCCCCGTTTGCCCTTTATTTCTGATGGCCTGGCATCTTTGGGAAAATTTTTTGGGGAATGGTGTTCAGAGGAAGCAAACAAATCAGAAATCCTTTCCTTCCCAATGATTTTGGCGAGCAGATGATTTGGTCAGTGTGCAGAGAAGAGCAAACCAGTCCCTGCTGGACTCCTGCCAGCTCGGGGAACCAGGCTCTCACATGTTTTCCAGCACAAGCACCTCATTATTAATTCATGCTCCAGGTCCTCTGTACATGCTGTTACTAATATTAGGTTTCAACAGAGTAATGAGCAACAGCAATAGACTGACTATCTTAATATATTTTAAATAATGTTTGAAATATTAAATTTGAGTTTGGATTTTTAATTAGAGCCTGGGCAGGGTATTGACAATCTTCCTACTGTTTTGCAGCCAGCAAGCAAATAAGATAGGGATTGTTCTGATCTGAACACTGAAAGCCAGTCTGATTTAGGGGATGGATCTGAAATACAACACCAAACTTTAAAGCATGAGGGAAATTTGGCTCTGGCTTCAGCAGACAGACTTTGACCCATCCGTATCCTAAAAAAGGACTTTTGATATGGAACTTTTGTAAAAATAAATAGTTGTGAGACCAGCACTTACGGATATGCTCTGGAACATCCTGTCACTGAGTTGCCCAGGGACAGTTTGGCTCTCAAGGACACCTCTATTATTAAATAGAGGGGACGTGATATAGTTGGACATAGAAAAAAGGGGTTGTTGTGGTATAAATATAAATATATAGTATAAATTGATACCTTTAGGACATTTAGGTATTTAGGACATATACAGTAGAAAAAAATTAAGGCAGGCAAGCTGTGGGTCTGAAACCCTACAAGGCTTCAAAGGCACAGCACTGCTGTGCTCCAGGCAGGAGCATAGGTCAGCATCTCTTCCTTGCTTGGAGATACATATATTAAACAACCCATTTAAAATTGGAGCTGGATAAAGAGCTAGAGCCATTTTCCTGTGAGCATGCACATTTCTGAATGTGCTCCCTTTGAGAGGGAGTTTGCAGTGAAGATTTTGCTGTTCTGGAACTCACTCCTTCCACTTGGTCTGTTGGGAGTCTGAATACATTGACCTGTGGGGCACATTGCAAAGCCTAACTATTTTCCCAGGATTTTTCTGAATGAATGACTTGAGTAGGTAGAGAGAAGAATGTTTCATTTGTACAGTACGTGGAGGCTTTTAATTAATAATGTTCCCATTTGAATGCCTATTGTATTTTTAAATGTGCTTTGTACATCGACCTAGAGCATCGGATAACTGCAGGGCTTTTTTTTTTCCAATTAAAACAAAAAAATCCCACAACAATGTGGCATTGCTGCCGCATGTCTTTTTGTGATATCTTTATACAGTGTCTAACACAGTAGTCCCTGATCTGGACCATGACTTCTCAGTGCCAGCACCTAGACAGAACTGTCCAAGCTATGGCAGGTTTCAAGGAGATGAAGTTTTACACCAGTTGGAGAATTTGACACTGCTGATCATCACTGTAAGGTTGGGGATGTTCTTCAGTCAGTCCTTGACATTAGAGAAGTGCCCAGGCTCCTCAGGGTGGCTTTACCTTCTTCCTGTCTGGATTTGGAGCTCTTGGGAGATTGGGTCTTTTCTTGAGTACATTGGGCATTTCGTATTTTTATAACAAGAGAATCAGCCTGTGACTCTTCTCGCAGCAGACAGGTTTTGTTTGTTGAAAATAAAGGTCTTTGTAGGAATTGAAGTTTTTACTGGTTCCTGCTGTTCAAGTAAGAGTTTTTCTTCTTTTTTTTTTTTTAATAAAAAACTCTTCTTTTGGTAAAAAGATACTCAGTTTTGATATCACAGATTTCCAATTTTTTGTCTGATTTGGCCCTCCCCAAACACCCTGACTTAGCCTGAATATAAATGTTTTATATTTTTATTTTAAAATGTTTCAGAATTTAAAAATTTCCTACAGAGATATTTATTTATCTGAGTCCAGCTAGTGGTCTGCAGGTCAAATCTGACTCAGGGAAATGCTTTTATATGGTCTAATAATTTCTCCCTGGGGGAGATGCAGGCACCTTTCCTGTACTACATGCTTCTAAAGCATGAGTGCATCCTTCTGTGCCTGGTCACCACATTTTTCTGATTTCAGTCTGCTGACTGTTGCTTTTTTTAAAATCTACACCTGGATCAGTGTCTCAGATATTTTGAGGAGACAGGTGAGGGCGCTGCCAGCAAACTGGAGTTTTATTGCACAGCTCATTGTGTTTAAGCTGTTTTCTTGATAAGAGGTTGTGTAAAGACAAGTATCCAACAGGCTTTTTCCACACTGTGTTTGTCCTTGTTTCAGTTGTGTGTTTTGCTGCTGGAGCAAACCACCACCCTTCCGGAAAGCCTTAAAAACCCCTCCTGCCACCTCCACTTTTTCATTCTTTTTCACTGAGTAGGCTGCCAAAATTGATTTCTGATTATTTACTGCAACGTCCTTTTCTCCATTGCTATGGGGCCTTCCCTCCCTGATCAGTCACAGGGCAAAGACCAGGTGAACTCAAACCTGTGTCCAAATTCTTAATGCAGAGCTCCTTTGAGAAACACCATGCCCAACTACACCATTTTTCTTCCTCTCTGAAAAACCCTGTGAGAATCTTACACTTAAATCAGGTACTGCACAAGTTTTCTTGTGTGGCTCACCACAACCCTGACCTGCACTACTCTTGTATGTCTACTTCCCTTAGGAGAGACAGAATGGTTTGTACTGAACTGTGAGAAGAGCTCAAATTTATACGAATTCTGCCCTTACATGAGGATGCACAAGGGTCAGTTACAAGGAGAGGGCAGGGTTTAGCTTTAAGCCAAGATAAAACACCACTTTCCAGAAGAAAAGAGCTGATGATATGCATCATTCCACAGAGTAACTAATTTATTGCTGGTACACTGGTCAGCATCTTATTCTATTTCTTGATTTTACTATACATGACGCATCTTCAACAGAATTAAATGCCCTTAACTTTCCAATGCTTTTGCAGTTGATGGAATCACAAGAAAATTTTGACTAGAAAAAAAATCATGCTTTTCAACATGAATGATGGCACACGTATAGGAGGAATAAACAGTTTTAGACCTAAAAGCCTTTCCTAGATAAAATGTGTTTAAAAAAACAATTCACAACAAACTGCTCTCAGGCAGTTAAGATTTACATCCAAAAAGATGAGGTACAATCACACATTTAACATTTCTTAGTACAGATGTTCAGCTGTGCTTACTGATGCTGGCAATGAGATGCCACCAAGCAAAAGAATAGTTTACTGCAATTGCCTTTCCCTTAAGTACTCCTCTTTTAAGACACTTATCTGAACACATGCTATGGTGGAGAATGTTGTGACTGAATTATTCGATCTATTTTGTGTTAGAAATTCGTACACAAAGTCTGGAAGATGGGCAATCCCTGCTCTTCTCTGATTATGCTGAGTGTAAAGAGCTCTGGGACCCAGCGTTACAACAATGCTAGGAAAGAACAGACTCCAGAGTGACTGAACTGACTCCAGAGTCTACAGCAGACAACAGCTCTTCAAAACAAGCCACACAGGTAGTGATAACCCATTACAGACACCTAACTCCCGACACTAGAAAAGTACGAGTGATAATGGGAAATGCTTACAGTGGCACCATGGATGTTTATGTCAGTCAAAGGCAGATGTTTTTTCTCCAGCTAAGCTGGGCTGTAGTTTTGGTGTTCTCAGGTCCACAGCACCCCTGGATATTCAGACAATATCCCTGCTTGCTATGTCCATTCCCATCTCATCTAGCTGTGAGGTGGTGAGATCTGTATCATATTTCTATGAGCAGCACAAATGCAGCTTCCAGATTCAGCTGCTGCAAAACATTTTACATGAGTCTGAACAAAGAGATTCCAGCTGGTCCAGGCTGAAGCAACATGTTTGCTTCCTTCTCCCTTTCATCTCTAAGCTCATTCATGCTGAGAGGGAATATAATTGCTCTCTATAAATACATTCAGGTTAGGCACTAAAGCGAGAGAAAAGATACTTAAGCAAATGGACAATGATGACACAAGAACAAATGATTACTAATGAGCAATTAATAAATTCAACCCATAAATTAAAGTTTCTGATTATCAAAAGCCTGAAATTCTGTACCAACCACCTTTCCACTGTAACTAGGAAGAAAAGAAATAGAATTGTTTTGTGAAGCTTAGTACATGTCTAGACTATGAGATACAGTTGCTTACAGCAGCAGAAGAGTGGATTTGGTAAATGACAAGATCCCTTCCACTCCTATGCAAATAGTGAACACAAAATCTAAATCACTGCCTGGAGTTTATATTAGCCTTCTGTTTTATTTCAAGCCCTTTGGAATCTGACTTTTTAAATGTTCCACCATAGTTGCTCTTGCAAAATCTCTTACAGGTTCTTGTTGATGTAAGCCTAACACCTAATCATTTTTCTTTCTGATTTGCCAGATATCTACTCCTTGAGCATTAAGAAACTGATGACTTATCTTCCTCAACTTCTGTGAAGGACTTTCTTCATCTGTTTTTTTCTCCTCTAGAAGTTCCACAAGTTCTGTTGTGATTCTTTTCTCATGTCCTTCACACCTGACCTGAAAACGTAGCCCTTCACAGAAATATCACAGTAAACTTTCTATTCCAAATAACCTCCTTTTCTATTCAGATTTTGCAATTGACAGCTTGCTACCACCAAGCACACTAACATAAGAGCCCTGAAGCCTATTTGGGGAATTTGTTATGGTGTCAACAAGGAGTTTTTCTAAATTAGGCTGAACCCTCCTGACAGAATCTTCTACCGACCTGTCACCCATACTTATAATTTCTGAACCTAAATTTCTCTAGGTCCTCATGCTTCAGGTCTGTTGAAACTTTAACAGTTCTCTCCTATTACATGAAGCTAAAGATCCTGCACTAATTATATTATGTACTGATGCTGAGATTTCCTTTTTATTTTCTGGTTTTGATGAGTGCAGATTTAACCTGTTGCCATCCATCCATCCATCCATCCATCCATCCATCCATCCATCCATCTATAAGGATGCTGCAAGAAATATTCTATGTTAGCTGTTTTCCTTAGGTGTCCCTGAACTATATTTCCTTCTTTTGTCAGCCGATACAGCATTTTGGCTTTACTCAAAAGCTCTCTTTGTTGGTCTCCTGCATCATCTTGAGCCCCTAGACATAAGCTCCCCCTCACAATCCATCCATACAGTGAGCACCTACCCACACCTACTTGCTTGATTTTCAGTTCTGTTTATGTTCTTTTCTAGTCTTCATCTCCTAGGAGCAGCGCTGGTGACTTCAAGTAATCTCATTATCCTCCTTCAAAATGCAGATGTAAACTCTTCTGACAAACTACCTGCAAAAAAGTTGGACCAAAATTTTAAAGTTATGTTTCTATGATTATTGTTTATTAATGTCATAAATAGGGTTTGACTGTTTCTTTGTGCCTCCTCCTATCTTGCCTCTTACATTGTAAATGGTCCTGGCTTTTCATCTGTATTTATACAGGAGTTAGTTCAGTGGTATTCTGGCTCTAGATAAAGCCCTGTGCTGATGCTCAGCTGTAACAGAAAAAATAACACTGTTATGTCAGGAACACTGTTCTGTCTTTCATTCCAACTACTGCCATTCCCTGTCCAACAGTGAGTACTGCTCAGGGGCTTCTGGTTTTTACTTTTTACTGGACCTCTGGGACTCCCTCTGCTTTGCTGACATTCCTTATAATGATGTTTTCTCTGGAAGAACAGAACTGTCAATGCATTGGATGAAGAACTAGGCTACTTTTAGTGAGAAGACCATGGAGATGAGTTCAGGTCATCCAAAGAGCAAACTGAGTGTGTCTGACCCTGTTGGTACAGAATGGAAAATAGAAAGGGAACCAGTGGAGTTGTGATCTATTCCCAGGTCTTTTGTGGCTACTTTATTGGTGAGGTCAACACTTTTCACTCTTTTGGGAGTCCATTTCCATTTGTGTTTTGATTGCCTTTGAGATTTCAACTGAAAGCTTCCAAGGAAAGGGACAGTAATAACGTTTTGAAGTCCTCAGCACGAACTCTTTTAAGTGCCACTGTGACCTCCTGCACCACCATCTTTTTTATAACTCAGCATAATTAGACCCTGAAAAGTGGCCAGTCAAAAACTCCTTCTTGCTAAGGGGGAAACTGAGCCTTCTTTTGGGAAAGATAGATATAGGACGGAGCTGGAAGTCAGCAGGTTCCACAATGATGGTAGGAAAGGGCAGCCAGCAAGGCATCAGAGGGGACAGAAGGAAGGAATTTCTTTAGGCTGGACAGAATTAACTGGAATCCAAAGTCCCCAAGTCAACTGTTACCAGGCATGGAAGCAAGGACCTGCCGGCAAGGATTTTGTAGGCAGGGAGAATGCTATAAATGACTGATTTTGATTTTAGTTCTTACCCAGCTACCTTGTGTTTCCTCTCATCAAAAGATTACCCTTCTTGTTTGTGCTCTGCACAACGTGGCTTTGTGAGTTTAAAGTCTGACAGACTTCTCTGGGGAGTTCATTGTTGGCAAAGGTCTAGAAGGCAGCTCCATCTCAAAGGTCTGGCCAAACCAGTCATATCACACCTCCACAGTACAAAATCCTTGACCTAAGATTTTTTTCCTTTCCATATGGCATAGTAAGAGGCAGAAAAGATATTAAATATAACAGAGTATTGATCTTGGTAATACTGTACCCTATATACCAAAAGCATTTTAATGCCATAATGACTCCATCCACAGGGAATAAGTTCAATGAGAAAATGCAGGTGTGTGCCAACCAATTCACCAGAAGAGGTTTGCCAGTCTGCCAACAGGGTGCAGAGACTCCTTCTGAGCTCTTTTCCTTCCCCACATTGCCCTTAGGTAAAAGTTCGCAGGAAATTCAAATACGCGTGAGCTGGCGGAGTTGCTGCTTCACATGCCCTAACAAACGTAAACACTTCTGTTTCAGCACATCTGCCATTGCAGTGCCTACAGCTTTTCCAGAACCAAAGGATTAACTTTATTGAGCTTTTGCTCAGCAGATCTGGTAACACAATATTGTACTTCTAAGCAGACAGATTACTCACAAGTTTCTGGATGCTACATCTTTAGAAACTCACTCTACTTAAAGATAAGTGTTGAATCTTGCAATCCCAGAAACATCCAACTGATGTAAAAAACATTTATGCCAATGGCCAGATGGATGCTATTTTTCCTCAGGTTATTTGGATATTCCAAAGTAATGGTTCTATTACTATTTTTTTCAATTTAATATTTAACAGATGCAGCTTGTTTGTAAAGACTGTTATGAGCCACTTTTTCTTCAGATTTATAAAATAGAACAATAAAAGATGTAAGGAGTTAGAAGGGGGTTTTATATTACTTTATCATAAAAGGGAAAGAGAGACATTACATCAATATAAATACATATGTATTAAAGAGCACTTTGTGGACCTGTATAGAGAACCCCCTTCAGCATTTCTAGGAACCAGGTGTAATATCACAGACATCAATTAAGTTATTTTATTTTTGGTAGGGGTAGATTTGAATCTAGAAAAGTCATATTTATGTATTTGCTTCTGCTTGTGCAGCTGAGCACATCAGACACTCTTAACTAAATACTGAAATACTTACAGAAGCATTTTCCTGGAAAGTCAGGTGCCATCTTAATTTCTGGCTTATTTTTCAGGATGGTCAGCATCTTGTCCCAGTCTAGGGACTGTGAGAAGTGCTGAGATCTCCCAGTTTCCACCACAGCAGCTGAGAACTCAGCTGTACATTGGCCCTGCTGCCCAGTATTAGCAAGCCTCAAAGAGATTAAAAATAAACATGCTTTTGTATCAAAGGAAGAAAACGTGATTGACAACCTTCAGAGCACTTTGCCTCTCATCAGTTAGGAAGTTTCTCCCATAACTCTGCTCTCCCCATTCAGCTGATCTCTTCTGGGGAGTGGTTCACCCCTTGATGTAAGGAGAACCCAAGCCTCCCAGTGACTATGATTCACCAAAATGTGTACTGTAAGTGACTGATTTATTTACACAGAGATGAGGCAATCTAATTGCAAAAACTTGGAGACAAACTGTCTCCTAAAAGTAGATGTACAGTGAGAATGTCCACTGAGATGAAGGCATTCCATTCCTCACAACCAAGGGAAATTGGCCAAACTGATGAGCTATTTAAGTTTTTTTGTGAATAGGCATCCTTGAAATGTGAAATATTTACTCACAAGAGGTATTGTTATTGCTGCTATTTATTTTTCTTTGTCTCCAGGTACTTTATTTTATTATAATATGAGGATTTTGTCTCAATCAGATTATAAAGCATCTTGCATTATAAAAGCTTGGGTTCAGATAGTGATAATTTTTTAAACATTCATTTTGTCTTGGCTGATAATTGCTATGCTGAGTTCTCATTCAAAAGCAATACTGTTGTTATTGTTGTGAAATTCAAACATTAAGATTTCAAACACTATTGAGTGAATGACAAAAGTACAGTTTTCCAAACTATAAAAATATATTTTGACCCTAGTTCTTACAAGTATTATGCAGACAACATGGAATGGGTCCATTCCATTTTAATGTGGAAATAACTGCGGAATTAGCACTTTGTCTGGCTGTGAGGTAAACTGGGCTTATTTTACTGAGTTCTGAGAGTTTAAATATCCAGCCTGTGAGCCTGGTAGGCACACAATTGAAACGCACTTTAGAGTCCATGCTGACAACATGCTGCACATCCTCCCTTCCCAGGGGCTTTAAGAGGGTTGAGGCTGCTGAGTACTTCTCAGAAATTTGTGCTGCATCCCAGAATTGTGTCCATAGGATCACTGGACTGTGTGTGTGGGTAGAGCTCACTTTGCCATGCCATCACTGACTAGTACTAACAGTGCCTGGCCTGAACTTCCAAGTCTTAGAATAAAAGGAAGTTCTGAATTCAGGTGATGCCATGACTTTTAGAATTGTACCATAACACAGTCCCTTGCTCCTTTTACAGAACAGAGTGTCTCTGTCTCCATGTCTCTGAGACAACTTGAAATTTGTTTGTCAGTTCTCTCTCTGCCCTGACAAAATATTTCCCTGTGCCAAAAACCTAATTTACTAGTTCTGGATGCAGAGATTTCATTGACTCAGAAGGGATTGGTAGTTACACATAATTCTAAATTAATTGAAGATACAATTCAAGCTGAGCAGTCCAGGTCTGAGCTTTTCTAGACCAACCTCAATTTTAACACCTCTATTATAAGCTTGTAGGCAGTTCATCATCTGCATCTATGTAACCATATGTAATTTAGTTTGACAGGAGTTTGCCTCAGGCAGTATGGCAAAACCCCAGTAACATATATGCAGAATAGAAACTAGTCAAGATGATTCTGAGCTTCATGATTCCCCGATGGCAAGTTTTTGGACAGGGGACCAAAATGAGCTTTGTGGATGTCACCCTGCCATCCTGGAGTTACTATACATGTGTTACTGTCTGCAACATGATCCCCTCCTGTCCTGCCAGAGGGCCACTGGATATACCTGCTTCACTCTCTGCAAGGATGAACGAGGTAAAGAGCACTCAGTTTGGTTCAATGTGGGAGATGTGGGTTGGGGTACAACTCCTGCTCTTTCAAAGACACCAGCTGTGAGTTTAAATAAGAGGCACAGCCCACCATGGCTCAACTTGCAGCATGGGAACAACAGCCCTTCCTGGCAGGAGCTGGGGAAGGTGACCACACACACGGGGTGGTGTCTGGGGACGTGTTCACGATGTGAACATCAGCCCCTAAAGTCAAGCTGTGAGTGATGTGGTGCCAGCAGGACCCAGTTCCTGTGCATTCTGGGAGAGGGTTTATCCTTGTTCCATCAGAATGGACCAGTCAACATGGGATAAGTGCACTCTCAGCATCAAAGGATATTTAAAGTTAATTGAGATCAAGTCAGGCCATCTGCCAGGCACCATGACAAATCCTATCCATCCACTGTGCAGGGAGCCAAGGTCCTGTGTATTTCCATTGCAGGTATTCTATTCTCTAAGCTGGCTGATCATTACAGACTTTGATGAGGTAGGCACTATGAATGCTGCACAGAGATGTTCTCAAGTGTTCTAAAAGCTGCCAAGCACTTCATTTTACTCCAGTGTTCCATTACTTTGCACTTCTCTTATGGCTATATCTGGCAGACTTTTTCTACTGATTCTCCAGACCAGTTGTCCTCTCCTTTTAGCAAAATTATTAGTCAGGACTACAGACTGCATTAATTTTTCAGCTCTGCATATAATGATAATACTAATATCTTCTATTCTATAATATAAATAGTATGTATCTTCTTCTATAATATAAATATCTTCTATTCCAATAGCATTTATCCAAAATCAAGATGGAAACATAACATGCCCAGCTGGGAGCACAGCAACTTACCATTAGTTTTATAAAAGTACCCAGTAGAGATCTGAATCTATTTTGCACAGTTGGGTTTTTCCTTCTGGGGAAAGAATAAAATTCAAGATCAATATCTTGCCAGAAAATGTAGACAATAAAAACAGATGTGAGCATTGACTTTTCTGGCCCTAGTTTTGGGAAAGTGCTTCGAGAAACAGAGCTGTGCAAAGAAAAATTGAAATGATAATAAACTCCTGTTGAAAAAAAAAAAAAATCCTGTTCATCTGATTCATGGTTTTGATGATTAAAAACCCATTTTCCCTCCACTATCCTGAACTCCGAACAGTTTCAGGCTAAGGTACTAGGTTTTTCCATAACACAACAATAAAAGCAGAATCTGTAGTGTCAACCAAGACCCAAGATAGCCTCCACAGAGTGCTCACAGAACAAAAATAAAAATAAAAACTGCTACAGAGAATAAACGAATACTGCAACAGCCAAAACTTTATGCTGCCTTTAAGGCTCTACCTGCTGAAAAGCAGCTGCTTTAGATACTCCTGTGGCCTCTTTGCCACAATATCTTAAAACTTCACATCTAAATGATCACATTCTCAGAGAGGCGCTATTTATCTATAGGGGAGTTGAAGAAAACACGAGGATTAAAAGCTTTTTCACCAGGGTATTCAGGTATTTTTACCCTAATTGTTTTCAAAGAGAAGGTAGGAGCCTGAGTATCTTCAGATCTTCTAGGTCTGTGTGATTCTCTGGAGGCCACAGGGCAAAGAAGTGGCAGAAGAGGAAAGAACTTCAGCAGGAAATTTTATCCAAATTTATTTTTATCTCTTATATTCCAACCACTGGTTAATACCCAATCTACTAGATCAACTTTCTTGTGTTTCACATCATCCTTGTTTCCTAATCCTGCTCTACCTCTCCACTCAGGTACAAATACACAATGGTGCCAGAGCAGAAATTCTCTTTTTATCTCTTTGCAAGGTACAGACATCTGCCATATCAATGCTGCCACACACATGGCTCTATAAAAGAGCTCAGCATAAATTGCTGAGACTGTCCATCAGTTTTCATTTTGACCAAAGGGCTTATTGGACTAAGCAGTTGGTAAGGACAGAAGGCACAGTGATTTGTATTAGAGAAAGTAGTTGCCACCCTATAACATTTTAAAGGTTTAAAATTGGACAAATAACCATAGTGTATTTTCCATCATCTCCAGCTCAGTATTTAATCTATTTGTATTCCACAGTGTTTCTTGGTTTTGAGCTGCATAACATAGAAGAAAAAGAGATTTATACACTCAACATTTAAATAATTGTACTAATGGTTATAACAGTAAATTAGTATGTCTAATAGTAAGTTGAATGAATGTACAGTTTACATACAGTTTTGAAATTCCATAATCTCACATGCTTAACTTTTGGATGGACAAGGAGGCAGATGGCTTATACTGACAGTCTTTTTCAATATCCTGTTCTTGTAAGTTTACCAGCAGAACAATTAATTTCAAAGGCTTGTGCTTTTCTCCCTTATTTCTATTGGTCCTCACAGGAAGGGAACAGGGTCTTCCAGGCATCTGTGGACCCCAGGATGAATACTATTAACTTACCTGCTTAAAATTAAGCAGTTATTGGAGGTTTGTCAAATCAGCAAACACAGACTTCCATTAGATATTTGATGAAATTAATATTAATTTTTAATTAACTTCTTAGATGAGCATAAATTGGCTGTGCTGGTAAATTTGGCTCTGTTTCACTTAGTACTCTTTGCTTGGGTAATGTGTACTTGGAGAATATTTCCATTTTACCACATTACTAATGTGCACTAATCATGTTTTTTCTTGTAAGTAAATAGCTGGGATGTTGCACAGAACTGTTTGATCAGTATAGGATGATTTAAGAGAATGGTTATGCCTTTATTTGTCCCATGATCCTGCTTAACATCTGTATGAATCATTACAGTAAGGTGTGTGTTACTAACAGCTTCCACATACACATTTATATATACAAAAGTTAAAATATTAGCTGCCTTTTATTTCAGTAGATGTAAAGTGTCACTGTATTTTTTCCATTGAACCAAAATGCTGAAAATATTTCACCTATCATGTGTTTTTCCCCCCCATTGACTTGTGTGTCACTTCATGTGTGATATCAAACTATGTTGCATGATTTGAAAATCATGAGCTTTCTGCTTTTCAAACCCTCCAGTGAGAGAAAGGCCACTTTTGTAAGCTCCCTGACAATTCCATAAGGAAATCTCTTGGGAATAGGAAGGCATCTTGGAAACAGACAACACCAATCCCATTTCAAATGTCATGAGGCAAGAGACCAAGCTGGTTCTCTGCAAATCTAATGTATGTTTGGACTGCCTGCCAGTGGATTCCTGCACCAGAGTTGTGCCCTCTTCAGAGCTGGGGGCATTGGAAGAGGGAGATCACCATGTCTTAAGAGAACATTGCATAAATCCATCCAAGTGAGCCTCTGTGGTTTTTTCTTTCCTTCACCACCTCCCTATCTTTGCTCTCCCATATATTCCCCAGATAAAATTTATCTCTGTGTTGATTTAACTGTTCCATCCTTATAGCTTGATGAAATGCAAACATTTTGTTTTGCAACAGGCCAGTCAGAATTTGATTTGTGAGGCTTTGCATAGAAAGAGGCACTAAACCCCCATGACATCTTCCTTCCCCATTATATGTCATGGGCTACAAACTCTAAGGCTGTAGTACCTTGTCTTCACTTGGTGCCAGTTTTTATGGCCTCTTTTCTGGCTTTTTGCCATAACAGATTGCACAGATTGGCACTTCTCAACAGACCACACAGGAATTATACACTATTACACAACCCTGCTGCTCCATATTGTAAACACCTCTCTCCATCTCACTTGTTTTTTATTTGGCTGGAATGTGCTAATCTTGAGCTTCAAAGTATTAAAGAATGAGTTGCAACGTTAAATATGGGGGTGCAAAAAGGAGAAGACAGTCACAGCTGAAAAAGAAGAGGTGCATGATGTAGGGGTGTGTACCTTGAACAGACATGTACCTTGTCTGTGACCTGCCTGCTGGGTCTACAAAAATCTCACCTCAACACTAAGACACGTCCCACACTTGAGTTCTAGTCAAGAGCCACAAGACAGGTCGCAGGAAAATGCCACTTTAAGTCCTGGCATGCTCTGCTTGGACAAAGCAGCATGCTCACCCAAAATCCTCTGGAAATCCATCATTTCACTCCTGAAACTCATGCATGAACTTGCCTGGTGCCCCTCCCACTTTGACCTGACACAGACCTACTCAAAACAGAGGCCAGGTTTTTAAAGATCTCAAATCCTAGTTAAGTCCATATGTTTCAGGCCAAAATCCTGAAAATAGAAGTTAAAGGAATTTTATCCATCCATTTATGTGGGTCAGGATTTTATATTTGATAATTTATTCCAGTGAAACTCTTTCAAAACTTGTGGCATTTCACCTGCCACTGCAGCTTATTTTGCAAATTGCATCCATTACTGACAGCAGAGATGGAAATTTCTGATAGTCACGGTAGAAACCACATATTTCATACCAATCATATTAGAACATATTGGTGAACAACCAATAGGAACATTAGATATCTGATAATCACAGCTTGTATTTGCACAGTACAAAACTTTTCATCCACCCAAAGAAGCTTTGAGAAAGATATAGGCCATAATCAACGGAGTTAGCCAAAGCAAATATGTCCATGAAAAATTATATTTAAAATTATGCGTGCTTGTTAAAGCAATTTATTTTAATCGCTTCCCTACTTACCAAATTTCAAATATTTCATAACAGATCAGAGAAAGTTATTAACAATCCCAACTTCTAGTGCGTTTTCTTTCCTGGAAAAAAAAAGAAGGAAAAAAAAAGAGAAAAAAGATTTAAAAGAATAGTACCCTTCCCATAAAACACAATTTAGTTCACATTTCAAAATGCAAACTCAGACTTTCATCAATTTCTCCTCTTGTATACAAACTGTATATAAAATACTCTTTTAAGATGAAGTTCACTGCTGTTCATTGTGCACATATAATAAGCAAGTGCATTGTGGTAAACCTGCCTCTGAATCATTGAGTGGTTGGTAATACTTCTGATTATATTCATTATTAAAAATGCATTGTGTAGTTTGCAAGTGAAATACCTCAGTCTTGTCAGCCTGAACCTTATCTCAGATGTATCTCAGATGAATCTCATCCACTTAAATGGAGCAGAGTCAAAAAATATTCTACTCTAATACTTATAAAAATCTGCCTCTCTTAATTTCCAGGCACCTTAAAAAAGAGATCAAGCCATACATCTGATGATAAAAATTTTCTCTTTCATTATGGAAGGATAACAATTTCAAGCTCTTTCAAATATCTTAGAATAATTGATCAAACACATAGGTTATGTACAAGCCTCATTTTAACAACAAATATTACTGTAAAATTGTATAAACCACTAAAGATAGTTGATAGTTTCATTACAGTTTGGAGTTTACCTACATGAAATCATCTAGAGAGGTCAATTTATATCCACAAAAGTAGGTGATATCTATACTCTGGAATTAGGTCATTCCTGAAATTATTTGCTTTTCCAGAGAAACACTGCATATACTGGTCAGACTTCTCAAATTTTCAAACACATCTTTCTCAGTTCCGTTATTATTTTTGATTCAGCTCAGCTAAACATTAGTTTGCCTCCTCTTTAATGATGCACTGAGTAAAAAACAGCATATATCAGCCTTTTCAATCTCATCAGGAATATGGCCATTTTCTGAATTTTATTAATTTTAATAGAACTTTAAAATAATTTTAATTTAAATAGAATCTTTAGAATAATTTTTGTTTTAAAAAAAATTCTGTTTAATCAAGGCACTATTTATAGTGACGTGAACCAAATAAGAACCAAATTATTTTCTCAGGTGTGTGTACAGTATCACTTATTAAATCCTCTGCCTGCAAAGTCATTGAATTGTTCACATATCTCAGCCAAATTAGTTTAGTTTGTCTTAACATAATTTTAAAAATTAATATTTATTTTAACAAATATTGTCATATTTTGAGATATAAATTCAAAGTAGTAGAAAATAAGTTTAGAGCTTTTCCACTTCATTTTTAACCAGGTGATTGTTTCCTGGTACATCCTATTGCTTCCATAGTCTGTGCCAATCCAGATTTGTTACCTGCATTGGTTTCCTCTCAGCAGAAGAGGCTGTTTTCCAAAAAACTCAATGAAAACTCCTTTCTGTGCATTGACATGGGAAGCAATTGCTAAAAGAATATCTTTCTTGTTTTGTCTCACACTGCCCCAGGGCTGGGCAGATGACAGTTGTGATCTTTCTCATTTACTGATTATGAAACCTGGGAAGAAAAGAGAAAAACCTAAAGAGGTGAAATCACAATCCATTCTTGATCTATTGGGTAATTCATCTCACATTGCTAATGCAGTTAGATATATGGTTTTTGCCTGTAGGAATTCAAAATAGAACTGCAAGGTGATCACATTATTTGAAAAGAGTTTCTAAGTAGTATTTACAGGATATCCTTTCTATGCAACAAACATTCATCCAGAAGAAAAATTGCCATAGGGAATATACAACTATGCAGATTACAAACAGACAGACATGCAAATTAGAGATAATAATTAAATTAGGAAAAAATATCACTTAGGAAAAGAGTATCAAATGAAGAGATCAGTGTAAACAATGGTAAAAAACAGAGAAGAAAAATGTCTGCCTTTTTAGGAGGACAAGGCAGAAAATAAGGCTAATTAAAATGTTGGTAAGATGAGAACAGGGCCAAGGAAACAGAGACATGAAAGAAGAGTAAATACTTCAAGTATATCTCAGTTAGCTACCAAATGAAAGAAGTCAGGAAGCCACAATGATGGTCACAAAGAAGGAAAGATATCAAGAGGGAATCAGAAGAGATGGACATCAGCGGATATTGTTTTCTTTGAAGAGGATGGCAAAATCCTCCTTGGAGATCAAAGGAAGTACAAAGGAAGTGAAAAGATTTATTGACCAAGTGCCATCCTTAGCTCACTTGTCTAACTAGAAAATAACTGAAATTCTTGGTCTTACGTAATATCTCAGATAAGAACAAGCAGAATGTCAGCTCAGAGGAGCCAGCAGACAGCAAGAATCTCTATTTCTTATAACTCATATAAAACAGCGAAAGAAACTTCCTGAGGATGCCAAAGAAGGTCATCTTACACTCATTTTGGAAAACAATTACATAAAGTGTCATTTGAGAAGAACTACACTGGAGCAAAGTTGAAAAGGAAAAATATCAACTTTTTTATAAGGTTAAGTGCTACATTTACTGACATTTGAGATTAAACAAGAGATTCCACTTTTGGAACAGTTCTGCCTGGAATTTTAGCGATGCCATAATATTTTCTTATTAATTTTCACACAATTTATCACAACATCATAAACGCATGACTTCAACAAACAAACTATACCTGAAAAAAGTTGTTTGCATTTCAGAGCTCTCTAGTAGATTTAGATAGTTCCTTAACTGAGAAATTATTACCATGATAGCCTATATTGCAACAACAGCAACATGAATAGGTTTTCTTCATTAAAACCTTTCTGTGTGGAAAAGCAATCTAAAGATCATAGAGGAAGTGTTGCTACCCAGATCTGTGTAGAAGTGTGCTTTCTGTAGGGGTTATGTCTGTAACTGTGTTATCTGTGCTACGCTCACACTCAGCCCCAGTAAAACTGAGCATTTATCATGCTGAACATCATAAACAGAGGATGCCAAGGTAGAATTTCTGCCCCACAGGCCTCAGTCAAAGGGTAACTCAACAAAGAAAAGATACAGAAAATAGGAATGAGTTGAAATTTTCAAGGTCCAGCTGTGAATCAGATTCTCCAGGAAGGCAGTGGAGACATAGCAACTTTGGTGCCATTTTTCAGGAGGGTGTCAGAATCTAGGCTGATAAAATTATTGAAATAGGATTTCTCAGTGTTTGACACACCAGTATTCTTTCCTCATAGTGCTTTCCTTTAGTCAAGTCTTTCATTTGTTCCACTCTTTTCCTTGCTCAGATGCCTCCTTTTGCTTTCCTCCTCTTCATAGTTGCCTTATTTCCTCTCTAGTGCCCTTCACCACTTGCTCCTGGGGCAGGGAAGCAGGAGAGAGAGAGATTGGGATTGAGATTCTCTTCTTGGTGAAAGCTCATCCCTAGTGAGACAGACTTAGACAAAGTACAAACCTCCTGTCCACAAAAATATCTCACTGGACAATTGTACATCTAATTTTCCATTTGCACAGACAACTTATTCCCTCATAACCAGGACAATTATTTGGGTAGTTACTGTATTATGGGAATGAAAATCAGCATTGCAGTGATCTGTTTATTTAGGCTCCCTAAAAAAAATGGTGTCAGCTTTTGTATACATTCATGACACTTGTCTTACGTTGCTAACCATCAGTAAAGTTAGTGATTGTCATTAGCAAAACAATCAAACATTGACTGACAGTAAAAGCCAGTGAAATATTCACTTGTCAGTAAAAATGGCAAGATAATTTAGAACTTTTCATTGCTTTGGCATAAGTTCCTGGACTATTTGAGTACTTTTAATATCAAAGGGCTTTATTTATCATTGTTGAAATGATGTGTTCTATGAAAATTGACACATATGACCAGAAACAGAAGTAGTAGGAATCCCAAATTGCCTTGAAGAATGTACTCCAAATTGCACACGTTAAATCAAAATTTGAAATATAGATATGAGTGGGAAGACAAAATGGAAGAGGAACAAGTTTCCCAGAGAAGTTGTGGATGCCCCATCCATGGAAGGGTTCAGGCCAGGTTAGACAGGGCTCTGAGCAACTTGATCTAGAGGAAGGTGCCTCTACCCATTGGAGGGGGACGAAAATCAATGAGTTTTACGATCCTTTCCAGCCCAGGTCATTCTATGATTCTATGTGTTTGAAAAATTGTTTAAATTGAGTAAATATTTAGAGAAGTGTATTTTTTCCATCCCCACTGAGGATAATTTTCAAAATCAAATAATTTAGGAGCCTCTGTCCTAAGTGCTTTGCAAATGTACTCTCTAATGTTAAAGCATGGTTTGGACACAGTGGTGATTGCTTGTAGGTGTCAGTACCTGTATTCCCTGGGACCACCACATGAATTAACAAGGCAAAGTTCAGTTTCAACACCACTGCTTGACTCATTACCATGGCCCTCCTAGTAAGTGAGGTGATTCACAGGAGACCTGCAAAACAGCTGCCCTCTGGGTGTCTTGTTTTGGCGGCCTTTTCCATCTGTTTTACCTGTCTCCCTTTCTGAATAATTTATTTCACCATCTCCCTAAGTAGAGCACCTGGCCTAGGGCTAACTCTTTCACCTAAATTATTCAGAGCTGAAAACTCTTTGGTTTATATTCAGATAATGTAACGACTTAACAGGACAAAACCCTTAACTTCGAAGCCACGGTGAATGTTTCTAGGCTCTGGACTCTGTTAGCAGTTTGAAAGGTTGGCTGTATAAACTATGTACAAAAGAACCACAGAAATCCTTCCTCCTCAAACATCTTCAAAGCCTCTTTCAGCAGCTAAAACTTTCCAAAGCAGGCTTCTTTTACCTTGATGCCTCTCTGCCACATCTCAGTCCCGCGGGAAGCCAGAGGATGCCTCCGTGTGTGTGCACTGCAGCTGGCTTGTCCCTAGTCTTTATGCAGGAAAAGACACTGAAAATTGGCTGCAGGGCTGGACTTTGTGCACGTCTGTTCTCTTCACAAGCAGGTTTTTGTTCAGAAACACCAAAACCCACCCCTGTGCAGCACTCCCACCCATGGTCCATACTTCACTATCTTTATCTTATGAGCTCTGCAGTTAAAATAATTCCTCCCTGCCTCTGTTCCTAATAGCACAGACAGCTGCCACACTCCAGCAGAAAGGGGCTCTACAAGGTTCTTGCCTTGGATGCCACAAACCAGCTGCTCTCAGGCTGAAAGCTCACTGGTAATTTTGGGTGCAACTTTGACTATCCCTGTCTGTGTAGACTATGACTGAGGGAAAGTTTCAGCTTGCTTTTAAACATTTGTTCCATTTGTTTTCCCAAAATATTTCCACTGTTTTTAGTATTTTAATTATGCTCAAAAAGCCTATGATCAGCAGTTTTCTCATTACTTTTGAAAATATTTATTGATTGTTTGGAAGACAATCAATACCAGGAGGTGATCTCCTGTCTTACAAGATACTTAGTTCAGCAAGTATCATTATTTCTGAAAGAAGTTTTATTTTAAAAAGTCATGGTAACAAGGGCATAATTTGAGATTCCAAATCAAGGGATATCTTAAAGCCTTTCCCACTTCAGGTTAAGAAGGAATTATAAATTATCCTTGGTGAGAAAATGAATGAACAG
Source organism: Rhabdornis inornatus (assembly GCA_013397075.1). NCBI lineage: Eukaryota > Metazoa > Chordata > Aves > Passeriformes > Rhabdornithidae > Rhabdornis > Rhabdornis inornatus. The sequence goes on along the minus strand of VWZS01004114.1, from coordinate 2,701,131 downwards.
AATATTCATAAATGAAGGAACAGTTTTTGAGATTGTTTCCAAATGGCCTTGTAGTAAAATATTTAAAAGTTAATTAGTGCAATTTCTATCTGGGTTACTCTGGATTTACCTCAGTGTCACAAAGACAGGAATGGGAAAAGAAAAAGAATTATTAAAATAAAATCAGTTTTGGAAAATCAGTGCATTGTGACTTCTACAGCCAAGAAATCCCAAATATTTTTCACATTAATTTACAGGAACCAGCACAGATACTGTTGAGAGAATAAAAAGACCATACAGTAATCTTTATCATATCCTACCTAAAAGCTAAAACTATTTTCAGTTGGATTTTTGTCTGCATAAGTACCAAAGAATTTGACACATTTTTCAGCAACTAGCATTGTCTGTTTACTGTAGGGATGTGCATAATGCCCATCACTCTAGTTCTTATAGGCACTATATGAACTGATTTTCCTCTGAGAAGTTTATCAAGTATCAGGTATTTGCTTTTTGCTCCAGCTTGGGAAATCAGGGTCATGGATTTCAAATGAAGTGCTTTGTACTCTCCAAGGGCAGTGACAAAACACAATAGTACAGACAAAATCTAATCAAAGTATTTTGGCTTTTTGCCTCCTTTTTATTTTACAATGGGAAAAAAATTCAAGGTGCGACTTGAATCCCTTCAGGAGTTCCCTTCCTGTGTGCGCTGGCTCTCGCCAGAAACGCGAGCCTGACACAATGATAGAATGTGCTGCCAGCTCCTCCTGCCCATTCAAAGACCCTCCCTCAGGTATCAGGTGCCTTCCCTGGGCTTTGAGGTCAACCAGACACCTCCCTGGAGGCTTACCTGGGCTGAAGGATCCATCTCCCCGAAAACCCGCTCAGGTAGAGCAGCTGTTATCTGAGCTAGGATCAAAGTCCCCCTCTGCACTCCAGAAAAAAACATCTTCCAAGCTGGTCTTCTTTCTCCATGATTCAAATGAATGTTGAATGAGTCTCTGGGGACAACAGTTGTTGTGCTGAGGAGCAAGCTGTCAGAAATACTTTATCATGAACGTTCAGTTCCTTTCAGGGCCTTTTATTATTAATAGTCATCGCTGCAGGGGAGCATTAAACACAGACCCTATTTACTGTACAAATTGATATATTATAAACTACAAAAGCCATCCTGGTGCTTTGCTACTTCACCTTCCTTTTCAGCATGCTAGCATGAGGGAATCTTTAACCTTTGTGTGGCTAGAATAAAGACAGTGAATTTTGGTTTAGCATGGCCAGGCTGGATTGCTCAGAGCAGCTGATTTTTGTAGGATCACTGTCTTGAGGAGTGGGTAGAGAACAGTGACATCTGTACTATATGAAAGGCAAGACATTTTGCTCCACAGTGACACTGAGTTCATCAATACAAAAACTGAAAGGCATTTATACCCCTGAAAAGGCCACAGGATGTCCCTTACAGGAGCTTGTGTTTTTGTACCAGATTTCAAGCAGCTCCCGCAGCTTTCTGCTGCCTGCTAGGGCATCGCACCTCAAACAAAAGATGGATATATTATCTGTAGGTGGGTAACAGCCTGATTTCTTCAGCAATAGCATGTGATAGCAGTGAGGGAATAGCTGCTCTGTGGCATAAGAAAACATGGCAAGAAGAGTCCCATCATCAGTGGGAAGAACCCAACCTGTTTCCAGCCCATCATTGCTGTGGTACCATAGGCAGAAAAGACTTTGCTAGATCAGTTAGCAGTGCAATATTGGATTTTAGCAGCTAGGCAGAAAACTCTCAGAAATAAACCACACAAGGAGCAGTAGAAATGAAACCCAGTAGGACAGTGACAGCCCAGAGGCAGGGCAAGTAACAAAAAAATACCACGTTAAAAAACACATCTATTGCACTTAGTAGCAGACAGGCCCTTGGCTTTGCACTTTCTGCCTCTGCACTTCGGAAACAGTTTTAAAATACCTCCCAGGCTTCTCAAAAAAGCCTTAGAATCCTGCTGAGGAGAGACGGTGCTGTCCCACTGGCCATTGGGAGCAGCCACATGCTGCAGGGGCAGAGTGGTGGGTGTCCCACAGAGACACCACTCAGCAGGCTGAGGAGTCAGGATGCTGCAAGTGGCACCTGAGCAAGCTGCAGGTGTGGAGCATGGACTCAGGGAGCCACAGTGCCACCACAGCAAGGCAGGGGTGACATAGCCTGTGCAAGTGTGCTGAGCCAGCAAGTCACAAAGCACCTCCTCAGCAAGATGTGATGCCAGAAAGTCACAAGACTGAGTGACTCTGCAATTTTAAAAGAGCTAAAAGCAGCTCTAGAGAGCAGTTTAAGTGCAATGAACCCATGCTAAAGAGGCAGTACTGTATGGGTGACATTGTGCGGCCTCTGTGACATATCTCAAAGGTCTCATAGCCCAGGGAGAGTCCATGAGAGATGCTCTGAACTAAGATTCACAGGTGTTTTAAATGGATAGCACCAGAAGAGACACAGGGATGTGATGCCTCTGTTTCTCCTGCACTCCCCAAAGGGGTGTCCCTGGAACAGGTTTGAGGCACAACCCAGGGAGGGTGGATGGGGGACCTGTGGAGCAGCTGCTCTGTGTGGAGAGGGTGTTGTTCTCTGGTCTCTCATGAATATTGTATTCAGTGAAAAGAGCCAGACAGCAAGGGGGTGGAAACTGCTGCTTTTTAAAGTGCAGAACATGTACTCAAAAAGAGTGTTCAGAAGTGCTTCTTCCAACCTACAGTATGCTAAAGATTGGTGCTTAGTACATTTCAAGGATGAGAAAAATCACACCACTCAGGTGTAGCTGTGACTTTTTTCAGTTGAAGAGTTTCTGATATCCGAAAATGTTTTGTGTGCTTCTGACTAAAGTCCTTGATATAACAGTTGAAACTGGAGCCTTTTCTTAGATAGAAAGCATATTGAGTCTTTTCTTGTTACAATAAGAAAACCCCAGAAAACAGTCCTGTAATTTTGTAACCAGACTTGGACAAACTTCTGAGAAGGACCACACACCAGATTAGATTATTTAGATTTGTTGTGAGAATAGTTGACATGTGTTCCCTTCCCTTTCACTGTCCAATCTTTGTTGTAAAAGCGGACTCATGTTGTGCCAGTTGAGATTAATATTATAACATGAAAGGGCTAGGTTTGTATCACTTTCCATGCTTGCTACATTCACTGATGTGGGAATAGAGTTATATTCTACCTGAGCCACTTTGTGTTTTATGGCCAGGATTAACAGCACACAAATACTTCACAATCTTAGGTGGGTAGAGCACCTGCCCATTGGCATCAAATACTGGGAGTGTCAACATATCTAAGACTTTCTTTCAGGCTGTAAAATACCCTTTAGATTACTCTAGAAGATCTTGTCATGTTCTTTACCCTGACACCTCTTTTGCTCTTTCCTTAACAGGACATGGCTCACGACTTCTTGCTCTGCCAAAAAGTCCTCTGTGAAGGTTGTGCTCCTTTCATTCAAGCGTATATTCCACTCAACATATTCTTATTACCACCATTGTCACCAGATATAGAATTTATTGTGAAGTTTTACTACTCTATTCACTGGGCACACAACCTTATTAACATGAAATAATGCTCCATCCCAGAGCCATAATTTCAAATATTTCCACTGTTCAGATAGGTGATACTATTTGTAAAACTAATTATTACAGAATTTCATTATTTTTTGTATGCTACTTTTAAAATCTAATTCTTTGAAAGTACTACTATATTGCAGTTTATTCATTAAAAGCAAGACTAATGTTTTATGTATTTTAGGTGTAACATGAACCCAGAAAACACCAAACTATTTACATTTACACAAGCCCTTGGAAGCCATTTCAAAATGATATAACAGGAAAATAGTTGATACAGTGGTTAGATAACATCAAAGAGTGGGTTGGGAACACAAACCATGATTCTTGTGAAAGCTGATTCCTGAAGAATTAGCCAAGAGAGTTCCAAGTGCATTTCTTCTTATTTGTTGAAATACGATGTTTGTTCTTCCTCAGGTAGAACCTGGCAAGTCTGTATTTGCACTTGTTGATCTTTCCCAACATAAATCTGTCCATTGTATTCATATCGACAATATGTTTTCTTTACTTTAGTAGTAAAATTTCTTCTAACACATGCTCCTGTAGAGTCTGTTTGCAGTATTTATCAAATTACTGAGGTTAAAATTACAGAGCATTTCAGTATAAAATACAAAAGACAGTGGAACCTTGCACAGGTGTAAGATCTCTCTGATCTTCTTTTGCCATCAATTAAAAACCGCCTACAGACATGAGAGTCCTCTGATCTTCCTTTTCCATCTATTTAAAAGAATGTGTGAACTTTGCTGCAATATGTCCTAATAAACACGATGATACATCCTTAACCATAAGACACACACTGCTCTTAAAACCTCTTTAATGTAATCAACCAACAGACCTAATCTCCCATTTTTCTGAAATAATGCCTGGATACATAACTGCTCCTACTCTGAAATGGACACTGTAATTTCCTTGACAAAACATCAGCAAAGCTTGGAATACTAATCTTCATATATGTTACTTTTTATTTAATAACTTACTGGGCAAGTTTCTAGAGGAAAGATTCAATATGAATTCACCATTTTCTGGGAAAAAAATTACCTGAAAAGCTTGATGCAAAGTTGATCTGTGTGTTGCTTAACACTTTCATGGCACGATAATTACTTTGGAAAAGTGTGTGTGGGGAAGTCACTTCTTGTCCAGACCCACTTAAGCCTGGACTGATTGTCAGGGTTGTGCCTTTCCAGGTCTTATTTTGGAAGATGATGAAAACCCACCATTATCTTTTTGATATGGTTTGTCCCAAAATTCCACTGTAAATGTATAAAAAACACCGACATGACCTTATCCAAAATGTGTGCTTACCTCTCTGTATGTTTATACACAACTGAAATACACTGACCAAGGTGGTCCTTACTCACATGTCATAGATGCAAGACTGTGTCTAACTCTCCTAACTCCAGGTAAAACTCAAGAGTTTAATGTATTCATCACCATTTGGCCTGGGATGCATTTGAACAGAGGCAGCCTTATTGAGTTTCTCACAGATTTAGCCTGACCCCACTAGGTATGAGAATTTGATTGGGGTTTGCTACATAACCAAACAGGAGAAGAAATTAGAAACTTGGATAATTTTTTATCTGAGTTACATGCTGAAGAATGAAACTTCCCCTCCAGATGTGAGCAGGAAGTGCAAAAATATCAGCCAGTTTATATTGAGGGTGCAGAAACTCACATACAAATAGTGGGCATTCTTCCAGTTGGGTGACAAGTTATTTTTCCAAGTAAAAGTAGGAAAGCACCCCAAAAGGTATTTACTCATATTTGCATAGTGCCAACAGCAGCATTCCTAGAAAATACACAGGTGCTACATTAAGATCTTGCCATCTAAGATAATCAAATTGTGGAGGAGATGAAATCACTATGTACTGCTTCAGAAGTAACCAATAAATACCAGACATACCACACTGAAGAACTCTTTGTGTACCCACTAACACAGTAATAGATATTTATCTCAAATAAGCCATTTAATTATTTACTCTTTTTACTCTTGATAGAAGGTGTATGCCCATGCACATCTCATAATAAGTGCAGAATGCACAAGTGGTCTAAAATATTAAAAATAATCATCAAATTATGCTTTTGGAAAATTAAATATGAAACTTGGAATGTGAAACAAACAAATAGGACAATTTAGAAAAGATTAAAAGCAATTGTTCTGTTACCTTGGCAACACATTCAAGATGCAGCCAATCAGCAAAGTTGATGTATTGTTTTGACATACATGCACATATTTCTAACATAAATAGCAACAGAGACTTAATAACAATAGGTTTTAAAACTAGGAACTGATGTCATTTTAAATGTGTCAATCAAAGAAACCTATGAAAGTGTTTCTTCTATCAAACTGACAGTAAGTATATGCTGGAATGGCTTTATAAGAGATAGCAGACTTCTGACAGGTCATACAGAAGATGCAAAATCTGTAATTACATTCTAGTTTCTTGGATTGTGTCCTTTAGTATATCTAAAAAACTTTGAGAAGAAAATAAAACTCGAAGGCTATGATATATCATTCATTTCTGTAAACAAGTAACACAAAAAGAGAGCAGCATATCTGAGAACGGAGATGAAATATCAGACTGAAAGAATCTGCCTAGCCCTCAAAATAGATGCACTTAAACTTCTTGTCTTATTTTATGATTGACTGGTGCCAGTGAGGTTCTGCAGTGTAAGTTTTCAAGGATACTAAAAAATAACAATAGGAGAAATGTACAGAGGAAGATTGCTGATGGGATACAGAGCCTTTCACCTCTGGGTCAGTGGTTTGAATCTGGGCTGTGTCAGCAGTAACAGGAAACCATTACTTTTTGACAGGTGTCAGAAGTGTGTATGGAAGGAGTGCATCAGCCATCCTCCTCCAGACCCTGATGGATACATGCCCAAAAGCAGCCCTCAAAATGAGAATTCTTCTTGACAGCCTAGAAATAAAACTGGTGTCTCCTCCCTTTCCCAGAGAGCATTGTCCCTGCCCCTCAGCCTAAGACCACACTACCATGGACTGGCCTTTGAATCAACACTGTGCTTAGAGAACTTTAGTTCTAATTGAGCAACATTTTAAAATATCATTTACAACTAAAATACATTTTAACACATTTGTACATTTCTTCATGGGATCAATAATCTTCAGGAAAGCTAGGGTTTTACCTTAGATTTTCCACTTCCAAAACTCCAACTTAAAAAAAAAAAAGAAAGAAAGAAAAAAAAAGGCATACATTCATAAAATCCTCAGATACAGAAACAAGCACCTTATTCTGTCATTGGATAGGATTAAGTTACCCACTCTGGCACATCATCTTTTTTTCTTTTACTTTTTCCAGATTTATATGACCCTCATCATAGCAAATGCTCAGAGAGAGGAATTTCCAACTGGAACACATTGAAAATAGAAAGGAAATAACTCACTATAAACAACACTGGGGAGAAACAAGTGAACATGCAGGGTACAGCATAATTCTTTGTCAGAATGCAAGTGGTGTACTTTTGTCTAGCAGCCATTATCTTTCCTTAAGAAACACTGACTTTCACTTGGAATTTCAATCTACATTTTGATTGATTTCTTTTTCAGGATATAAGAAGAGTGATGGAAAGGACTGGGGATAAGGACAAGGAAGAATAGAACAAGATAAAAAGTTTCCAGCCATGCTGTCAGGTTTGGTGAAAACAGGCTGAGGATTAACTGTTTCAGTGCTGTGGAACCTGCATGTTAGTGGAGGCAAAAGAGGTGGAGAGTTTCCTTGTGCATCAAACTCACAGGGCTTTGAGCTGCCAGCCTTGTGTTAGAATCTCTGTACCCAAAACACTGCTGAAGTGGGGACAGTGACAACCACAGTCAAGACCTGAGAACAAATAAATACTACACAAATATAGTCCTTAATACAAATGTTTTAGCCATAAATTACCACTTCCCACTGGTAGTACTTGACTTTCTGAAACATATTTTATGGAGCCTGAGGTAAGGCAATTCCAACCTGACACACTGTGAATATATTACATCAAAAGATATTTTTCCAAAAGGTCTACCTGTTAGAGTGTGGTTGTCAGGTCAGCTTGAACCTGAGCTTAATACACTGGGCAATATGTTTCTCCACAGTCAGTGTGCTCCCTATGTAGATAGATAATAGATACTTTATCTAGACAAATCCAGGTTCTTGTGATCTAGGATTTGATTCCTCTCCCTGGTCTTTCTGCTTGAAATTCAAATAGCAACATTCCTCTCCTTCCTTCTGATGAAGTATTTTCATAACCCCTTTTGCACATTGTTTCTCTCACATATTTGTTCTACTTATGGAGCCAGATGTCTGCATAGAGGACTGAGCCCAGGGACCAATGGAGATAAACTAACTAAATAATTTTATAACTGGCAACAGAAAGGTAAATTCTTTTAGCTAGAAGGGGGGCAGAGAACTTTCCATGAAAGCCTGATCATCTTTATCTCCAAAGGCAATAATCTGACACTGTAACTCCTGTCTTTCATGCTACAACATTAGAGACACCAAGGCTTCATTTAAGAAGTTGCCATGGCAGAGAACCCACAACGTCTCCAGGTATCACAGGTTAATTATCCTCCTTAAAATATAATTGATTCTATTATGAATGTCTTTAGTTTTCATTTTCAAGCCACGTATTGTTATATCTTTTCTCTCTAAGCCTGAAAAGTTAACTAAGAGTAAAAGATCTTTCACAAAAGTTAACTTTCATAAAAGTTAAATTAGAGTAAAAAACGTTTTACAATCTCTACACTGTTTAATGCTTATAGTCACCTCTTAAGCCAAGCAGAGGGTGATGTAGAGCAGGCCCAGTGAGGAGGAGGAGGAAGAGTTGTATATGGTGAGGATTGTATAGAAGGCAGCAGGAATTCAATAATTGTACCAGAACATTAACATTTTTCATCACCTATAAAAACATGGATGTCTTTTATAGAACTCTGGTACCTGTATTTTATTGTTTTATCAAACATTTCAGAAATATAAATGAGTGCTGACTTATATTTCTATAAACCTAGTTAGAACTTACATCTCCTGCAGTCTCCCCCCATACATTTAAATCTCCATCCTACACTTAAATACTTTCTTTTTCCTGCTTTCTTCCTTTCACCCATTATTTTCATATTAAGAAGCAATGATGGATCTAGGAGAGCTCTGTGTGACTCAACTGATAAGTCTTTCCCTTTAGGAAATGACTCTTGTAATTGCTCTAAAAGCAAAGCCTCCAGAAGTGATGAGTCAGTGCAGGAGGTGGGACCAAGCAGCGCTGCTGAGCAGCAGCAAAAGATGGATCTGGGGGGGTCTAACAACAGCTCTGAGTGCCAGCACAGTCAAATTGGCAGATTACAGCACACAGGACTTACAATAAACACAGGGGTGCCAAGTCCAGCCTTGCTGTGTCTATCCTGAGACACATCTGCAGTAAAGGACATTGATCTGCTGAGCTGAATATTCTGCAGGTATTACCTCACGCTACTAAAGAAAAATTCCTTCCACTCCCCGGTATCAATAGCTGAAGCTTTGCCAGCCTGTGCATAGGAATTCATGGGAATCCACTGCTATGCTGCTTACCAGTTATTTTCATTCCAAAATCCCTCAAGAGGTTCCAGTAGGGAATGAAGGCTCCTTGGGCCCATCAAACTACCTAGAAACTCCCAAAGATGAAACAGGTAGTTCTAGTCCTATTAGGTTCAAGGCAAATTGCAAACTTGAACATCAAGGAGGTCAGGCTTTTGTTGCTATTTAAATATAGCTGTATGGAAAATGAAATCCTGCTGGAAAGGTGAGTGTAAAGATGCTCAGAAAGGAGAGGAAGCTTTAATACAGTACTTAAAAGGGGATTCAGTGCATGCTGGCTGCTATTCTGTTAGTAATGTTTTTTTGTAATCAAATCAGAGCCAGAACAAAATGCCATATATTTTATGAATGGGTTATTAAAGGAAATAGAATAAAGAAATCTGAAGAAAAAATTTCTCAAACAACAATGAACTAAATCCTTAAACTACATAAATTCCCATGAAATTTGCACAAGGTTGTATCTTGTATACATCCCTAGGCCAAACACAAAGAAAAAGGAAAAATATATATGTATGCTTCCAAGCAGGTGTTCTCCTCTGTCTTTTACAAGCTGAAAAAAGAAAATCCACAAACTTTTACTTCTGGATCTTTCACTGAATTATTCCAGAAGTACAAAGACAACACAGTGCCTCAGTCTGTCAGAGGCAAGGGTGCTCAATGTTTATAAACTAAATTTTCTTTATTTAAAGGACAGACAGGCAGTGCACATCAAATGGAGACAAGTAAGAAAACAGATTTGGGAGAGCTACTGCAGATTTTCACTTTCACCTCAAGCAAAGAAGTGAATTGCTTTGGCCCAAAATGTCACAGTAGTTATTCATTATTACACTAAGACAAAGCTAGATAAATTTGAAGATATATGCCTCTATTATTGGGAAGAATAAATGACCTTGCTTAGAATATATTTCCAAGACAACAGTGACTGTAGACCTGGAAACATCCAGAGTTATTACCTACACTGAGATTCCTGGCAGTTAGACCCATTCTTTAAACCATGAAATATTGTAATTTATGATAGTAATGTAAAATAGTTAATTTCCTAGGCAGAAACATATCTTAATATTATGAACATAAAGTTCTTACTGATATAATATATTTGCCTTTTCTATGAATCAAGATGAAAGTGCATAATAGTTGTAATTATGTTGTATAAAAATGAAAAGACCTAAAAGAACAATAGATTCTTAAAGTGTTATCTACCCCTAATTGTAATCTCACCTAAACTAAGGAACAAGGCATTCTACACACAGTGGTGAGCAAGTGCTTGTTATATTTTTGACTGCATATTCTTCATACTTTTCCTTCTCAAACTAATTTGTGACATCCTGCAAAGCCCTATCTTTCCATAAAGTTGAGCACTGTGCTACCTGGGACATAGTTCAACCAAAATGTAGGTCAATTTTTAACTGTCTTTCCTTGAAATGGAATGAGCTTGCATTTTACATGCAAAGGGGTACAGAGAAAAAAATAAATGGTGTCTAATAGTCTTTACAAGTGTGCTAGGCTTTTTAGCTTCAAAGCTGCCAATATGGAAATAATAGGACATATTAAACCATGTAAAACAGAACAGAAATGATGAGATGAGTCTGAGAAGTGTGATGGGTCAGAGAAGCCACTGAAAGATGCTGAAAAAGCCCTTTTCAGGTTAGGTGGATGGGGGAGCACAGAAGGAGAGCACTGTGGAAAATTAAAAAGATTTCCCATAGCTGGGCTGAAAAGGGGATTACATAAATAAATAAGCTCCTCACAGTAAGCAATCTCCATAGCCCTGGGTGCCTGACCCACCACTTGGTCACTCCTTCCTTTTCCAGGCCCTCCTGATGGAGCAATTTGCTCCAGCTGAGCCCTGCATACCTGGGTTCCCTTGTAATCCTCAATGAGGGCAGATACCTGTGGTAGCTCAGGGACAAAATATCAACCCTTTCCTTCCCACAGTCTGGGAGTTTTGTAATTCAAAAGTAGAAGTCAAAAAGCTAGGGAAGAGGAATTGGCTTTGTGCTAATGCTCCAAGGCTAGCCCATGGAAAAAAATTATATCAGAGATACTGTACATAACTGTATGGCCAGTATTTTGGATACCTAAGAACTTTGGCTACTAAAAAATTCTTGTTACCTCTAAATTGCCAACCAAGACCGAAACATCTACAATGCAAAGCAAAAGAAAGGTCTTTGCCAAACAGAATAACTAAATTATTCAGACAAGTTTGGGGGGAGATAGACCAATTGACATGGAGCTGAAATGTAACTATCACAGAGTTTAATAAAATCTTCTTTCATTTCCAGAACTGTAGTGAAATTTTGTTGTGAATTTGCAGCATGACAAAGTAGGGCACAGAACTGGCCATTAGGTCTTTCTAGATGATCCAAATCCCTTCAGCTCGTGAAAGCACTCCATCCTCACCCCCAGTTTCTTATCTTACACTTATTTAATTTAACCAAAATAAAATACCGAAGGCAAAATAACCATCAGTAACTCCTTCCTTGCAGAAAGTACTGCATTAGGAGGCTGTCAGCAAAAGTGCTGAGCTGTGCTTCTGCAGGTCTGAAACCCTGGAGTGCGTCAGGTACCTGGGGGATTCACTGACAAAGGGGAGAGGAGACAAAAAGGGCTCTCTGGGTTGCACAGCTGGGTGGGGAGCTCCCTGCCCTGACTGGGGTGTGAAACCTCAGGGGGAGCTGAAATGTGCAGGCATCCATATGCAGGGATGCCTTCACTAGGAGGGCTTAGGAGAACAAGAAGGGTTGTTTCCCCTCTTCCTTGAGGGAAGTTAAAATAGGCTGTATGTCAGTGTGGCAGGCAAGGGCTTTGGCTGCTCAGCCCATGGGTTCCTCCCTGACAGGGACAGTTCCCAGTTTGGTGATTTCTGGTAGCAGACTCAAGACCCCATCACAGGGTCTGGCTTTCAGAAAGTACAGAGGATCCAATGCACTGAAAATCAGGTCAGTTAAAGATAACTCACAGTTAGATCTCCCAAATCACCAGCTCTTCCTGAAATCTGAAATCCCAATCCCTTGGTTATACCTTCTGTCTCATTGTTTCTGTGGCATCTCTCAACACCTTCACCTGAGACAAAGCCTTGGCTCTAAAACCCACCCAGGCTCCGTGAGACACATAGAGGGAACCTTTGAGGATGAATCAAATGCAAGAAAGAACAATTGTTTCTTCCAAGACTTCAGGGTGTTTGGAATCTGTGCCCCTCTTATTCAGGATATATTTATTCATTCTTTTCAAAATGAAAGTCATATTCTTTTGATTTGTGGGAGGGGCTGCTGCAGCCAGGAACTGAAGCCTCCCTTTTATTGTTGCACAAGATCTAAAGGAATAATAACAATTAATAACACCAAAGAAATGAAAGGAAACTGTTTCATCTGAGCACTTAGGTGAGGCTAGGTGGATGAGTCTTTAGCTGCAAGGTCAGGTTTAGGTCACCTTTAGAGCTGGAATCAGGCAGGTTTGCAGTGTTGCACCTGGTCTGCAGTGCTTTGGTGGAGGAGCACAGATAGTGAAAGGAGCTCTTGCCTTGTGCCCTGACAGCACCTTGCTACAAAGCCATCTTCTCCAGGAAGAAAATATTTTAATCCTGGGTGCCCTGTTTTATCAGCTAAAAGTTAGACTCTTTTAATATGAGGTCCATGTTGAGAGATGAGAAATTGCAGCACTTGACATCTAAGTAAAGTGTCTGAGTGATGTGCATGTACTCGTATGGAGGTGAAAACCCTTTGCATACACAGGCCTAGCAGAAAAAGAACAGCCCATTTGTTTAAGTTTCCTGTGTTCTGGTAGCTTTGACTAGAAGTGGCACCTCCAGAACAGAAGTCAGATTTTGCTATCTTCAGGTTTATCCGCAAAGCTAAATCTGATCTTGAGGAACATCAAATATCAACAACCTTTATTTCCTATAACTCTCATCACTATCACAGCCTCAGAGTGCTTACAGGTCAACCATAACAAACTATCAGACCAAAATATATTATGCTGTCTTTTTAGGACAAAGCTGAGGATTTGTTGATGTGGATATTAAGTATTCTGGCCTAAAAAAATAAGCTAATGAAAATCAAGTCAAGGTGTTTTTCAGAATACTTGGATTTTACCCTAAAACAACGAAATAAAGTTTTTTGCTTAACTTTATTTTAGGTGTCCCAGAAAAAGCAACTGGTAACTAACTAATTCATTGATTTAGCATCTAGCAATCTCCCTGTCAGTGCCCAAGTTCATGTAATACTCCCTTTGGGCTGCATTTTGCATTGTGTGCTTAGTTGTCCGTGAATGGATTAAAAATAAATAGATTTGGATCCTCCTTATATTGTTTCAAAGTACCCAATATATACTGGAGCCCTCTTGTCCATTCCCAGATAAAAGAAAGATCTTGGCCTGAAAGATCTTCACTTTAAGCACACAGGAGGAGCAAAAGAGGCATCACTGTCTCCATTTTACAGCAGGGCCACAGAACTCCTAAGTGACTTTCTCAAACTTATATACCCCCATTTTTGTAGAGACCATAATGTATCTCCAAAAATTTACAGAAACCTACAAAAAGAGGTATGCTTTGGAGGACCCAGGGAATGCCTGAATCTAACTTTAAGCTTGGAAGTTAAAGTAAGTCCTTCAAACTTTTAAACTCATTCCAGATTTTCAGAGCTGCACAGCATGCAACTGAGAGAATGATTTGACCGCAAAGATCAAGATGATGTAAGTATTGTTCAAGAAAAATAGAGTTGAAAAAGATTCTAAAAAAGTATCAGGGGCACTTTTAAAGTATTCCTTCAAAAATAAAAATCATAAAACTACCTCTGTTGACTCCTGCTGTTAATGTGCTTTTATTCAGGTGTTTGGAAACAATATATACTTTGCACAGTAGACAGCTACTGTCAAGGGCAGCTTTCTCATTTGTGATCATCTGTTATGTGCCACGAGTTTGAAAACTAATAGTGTGCATTCTTCAAGATGGCAGAGAAAACAGGCCCCTGACTGCACAAAGAGGGAGAATAATTCAAAAAAGTTGGTAACTGATGCTTTTGAAAATTTTAGAGAGGTAACGTTTAATTAAAGCTTGAAATAAACGTTTAACTTGTCTTGCCATATGAAGTTGCTTCCCAGACATTTATCAGCACACATATATTTAGCAGCTGCCATTCAGTGTAACATCCATGTCTATCATTGTCTACTTGACGCTCTTTTCACGCACTTCAAGTGTATTATGAAAGAGCAATTTCCTTATTAACAAGCAAACTCTGATTAAGTTACTTAAGCAATTGTCCCATCAAGTACTGAAGACAGAAGACAGATTGTGCAAGGACCCTGGCTCAAAAGCACAGTTGAGAAGGACAAGTGAAATTGTTAGGCTAGAAAGAAAAAGCTGGTACTCAGAGCCTCTTCCAGTAGGAAAGATTCCATCCACCCTTTTTGCCATCCTGCAATGGAATCATACAGCTTCAGCCCAATGGTATCCCCAGAAATATACATGTCAATAAAGATAAATCCTCTGAAAAGTATTTAACAACTGGGCTTATTCTTAAAATGCATCAAAAATTATGATACTAAATAAGCTGTCTAATTTTTTTTTCATGCTAAATGCAGTTTCTAGCAGTAGAAAAAAGTACTGTACTCTATGATCTCCAGCTCAATTTAAGTTTCTTAGAATTACACTTTGCATTTCTGTTTCTGTTACAATTGCTTTCCTGTTTCCACTTGTGGAAGAAATCCAATAGTTCATCTAGTGTTATTCCATATATGCCATAGATGTTCTTAAAGGTCAATGTGTTTATAGGAGTACTTCCATTAAGGATTAATGATGACACTATTTTGACCCCTCTGACCCTGATGGGCAGGAACGTACTTTTCAAGCATCCAGAGTCCCTCTTCACAATTTGTCTAATCCTACATCTCCCCTGCCCTCACAAGCTATTTGCTGTTAGTGGCCACAATAGGCAAGCAATAGTACCATTATAGGCTTCTCTAACAAAAGATTTTCATGATCATTTTCTAGTGGCTTGAAGATTGACAAGATCCCCTCCTGTTACCCAGATGCATTTTCCCCTCCTTCCTGGTGATTTCTTTTCTTGTTTCCAAGGAGGAAAGTGCCTCCCTGAGTAGCGACCTCTCTCTCTGCAGAGAGACCTGCTAGAAACAACAAACATTGCATGTTAAACCTCCTCCGAGAGGGCATTATGTACAAATGGAGTGCCAGGTCTTCTTTGATAAGGTGTACACCCGTGGCACAGCTTAAGAATCAATTCAATTATAAAGACACAAAAATGCCTTTTGAAGAATGTTCCTGAGTGAGTCAGAGGCAGAGAGCACAGCATATATATGAGTCTGACTTTGCCAAAGTTATTTCAGGGGAAGAAGTTGCACAGAATCATTCCAGCAGCCTGATTACCTAACTGGGCACTCATCTGTGGGTGAAGTCCTGAGTGTGGAAAACAAAGCTATCCCCCTGGCTTTATCACATCAGTTGTCCTTCAGTGCACTCAGAATTTCACTTGTCTGCAGGTTTTGCTTACTTTCTGTACAAAACCTGAGCCATCTGAATAGCGTGTTTATTTTTGAGAGATGCAGAATATTTGTACCTCTCACTGGTACGTGAGAGCATGTCTGATGCTCAGAGAGTGAGGTGCCCTTTCTCTGCCCCAGCCAGCAGTTGCTTTGGAAAATTTCAGCTGTGCCATCTTTGTGCCTCATTTGTAACATGAGTGGATCATAGTACTGCCCACACTGGAATATTTTCTGAGGGTTACAAGTGTTTCGAGATCCCTCATAAACAGCAGTGAAGATTAAAATAGTAACACAAATGTTAAAGCTTATTTTTTGCCTATGATTCATATGTAGAAAATATTTTAAAAATTTAAAAAAAAAAAGGAAGGAAGGAAGGAAGGAAGGAAGGAAGGAAGGAAGGAAGGGAAGGAAGGAAGGAAGGAAGGAAGGAAGGAAGGAAGAAGACCAGTGCTGACCTTTTTGTGTGTAGCACTGGACAAGGTAATGTACTTTTGAAGTGTGCAATATATAATTTAACATTCTCTGGACACTTTACAAGAACACCTAATTGACATGTTAGTGTTTGCTTTTCATTTACTAAGAATAGATGTTTCTCTGTATTGTCATCAGTGGAAGAGGAAGAACAAGAAAGCCACAAATAACATTATTTCAAATCCTTGGATCTCAGTCTCTTCTCTTGCTCCTGATGTCACCGGGTGGGGTTGCTGGGTGCCCTCAGGGTGAGGATGTCTTGATTCATCCTCTGTTGGAACTGAAGTGGGAATCAGCAGAGAATTCCACTGAAGACAGGATGAGTAAAGAAGATTTTGTTTAAATTTGAATTAGGCTTAAAGTGAGATTTTTATGACACACACAGGGAGGTCTGCACTCAAATTTGGGGTTCATGGTTTAGTTTTGTGTGCAAAGTTGTTTCTCTGAAAAAGCTTGAGAACTGCTGTTGTCACAGCATTTCCATTATACTAGTTCAATATTTTTTGTACATAATTCAATAAAGAGTTGGGCTCACACCAAAAATCCATAACAAAAGTTAGATCTAATGAGGAGTATCCAGCTTCTGCTGAAATTGAAAAACTTCAAGATTTTCGGTTGAGTCAAGGTCATCGTATTACTTCTTTACTTTCCCTCATTTGAGCAATTGAACTTATTGAATGTGTCAAGAGACTCATTCTCAGTGAAAAGCTGAAAAGCTCAGCAATACTCTAAGGTCTAGTAATTACATAAATAGAACCTACACAGTGCTGAAGATGAGAACATATTGAACTTTCTCTAAAACTGCGTTTTTCCTTTTTGCTCTTTATATTTATATTTATATGTATTATATAAATATATAAATATATAAATATATAAATATATAAATATATAAATATCAGCAAATGAATAATTATAGTTGACTATATTATTACACGCATTGTTTTATTATATAAGAGATTACAAATAGTATTATAATGGCATATATTGATATCAACATTATATAATATATAAAACATCTTCCATCATTCCTAAAACAAGTTAGGTTTTGACAAAATGTTCCTCAACTGCTGAGGTTAGCTGTATTGTTCTTATTTTTCTTTATGGACTCCACGGTAAGCTTTTTATTGGAAAATTCTGTTCCCAAATTAAGCTAATGGTCCTTCAATTAGAAAAATGTAGATTGTTGACCTCTACCTCTAATGTTACATGGGGAGAAAAAGATCACAGCATATCAATGCCAGTCTAAAAGCAATCAAAACAATACTGGATTAATTTGCTCTCTCTTCTCTTGCAAAGATTGCTTTTACAAGAAGAGTTAAACTAAGGGCAAGGCAACAAAATTTGTCACTGTTTTTTTTTTGCTTTTTCTTTACTCAGTTGATCTCCTCTATTTAAATGCAATTAGTATTATCCTAATGCAGTCTTTTTATCCATATCCATAGCTTCTCATCTTACTGTTTGCTAATATGATCCTTTCAACCAAAAGGACATCAATACACTCAGCAAACTTATTAACCAGCTATTCTGTCTCACGGGGAGGCAACCGAGCTGCAAAGAAAGGCATGAGTCACTGGAAGCTGTGAGACACCAAGACTTTGATGCTGTAGGCAAAACAAGCTGCTTCATGACACGGTTTGTAAAATGTTTGCACGGGAGCAAAATTCTGCCAAAAAGCGTTCAGGAGAGTTTACATAGTGCAGCATACAAACTGCAGAGCATCCCACAGTATGTGATATTTACAGACATTTAACAACTATGAGCTTTCCTTCAACAGCAATGGTGCCTCCCTGGTAGATTTTGATCTTGGGTCTTTTTCTAACACAATTGCCAAGGGAAACCTCAGTTTCTATTCCTTTTTCAGTGCTATGCTCAGAAGAAACATCTTCAGGTACCAGAAAGAATAAATAGGTCTCTCCAGTAAAACCATGTGTTGCCCCTACTCTCTTGATCAGTTCCTAGGTGCCAGTTTTCAAAAAGTCTCAAAGGCAGAAGAAGGAGTCATGCTGGCTCCTGCTACATTAGCCCATTGGCAGCATTGTTCCCAGATGGGAAAGCAGACCTCTAAGTACTGGGAAAGCTTTCACCAACCTTGGCTGCCCCTGGGCTGAGGCACTTTAGAAGTCTAACTACATGCAGCCACACTGCACCAGTGTGGAAAGTTAGGGAGAATACAAGCGAAGTGCCACTGAAATCTTGGAAGGAGGCAGAAAATAATAAACACTCCAACTGAAATTTGGCCTGGATACATGTTATTTGGTCTAAGTGCATGTTTACATTTCTTTGAAATGTTCCTAAACACTCCCTCTGTCTGAAAAGAAAATTTCAAAACCATGATGAAAAAATCTGTTTCAGATCATGTGTATTGGTTTTAAAACCAGGCATAACACTGCAGCCGGCTCTTTTATCCAGAAAAGGTGCAACTGTCATATCAATTTAGAACTTCAGTCATGTTATTTTAAACCTGCATTACTAAAACCTATAACAAAACATGTCTCTGTTGTCCACATCTTGCATCTGGAGCAAGGTTATGCCTAAGTCTGATCTCTAAAACCAGTATGGAAATTATATCTGGTATGTTCTGCACTTTGTAACATGGTCCATGTGGACTTTTTCACTGTAGTGATAACACAGCTCCATAGCCCATCTGGTAAAAACATTACACATTAAAAATGACAGTCAAAAAACTGGTGCAAATATATCACAATTACATAGGAAAAGGTTGCAATGTAAGGCTAAATCCAAACATCTACATTTATAGGCACTATCTGGCACCCTACTTTTAGACAAAGCTATCTTACAGTGTCATTTTAAAGACTCGGTGCTGGGTTTTCAAGCTGGGAAATAGCATAAGACCACTGTATTAAGGAGCTGAATTTTTGCTGACATTATGGAAGCTCTTACTAGATGGTCTCCTACCACTCGATAATAGTCTACAGATGCTGTGGAAAAGCACTATCAAAAGGCAATTCTTATGTATAGAACCTCTCAAATCACAGCCAAACACAACTGCACACAAGTAATTCAGGAACTTATGTTACATATGGCAAAAGTATTTATAAACCAGGATTAGAATACAGAGAGGTGTCCAGATGAGACTCTGCTGTCACCTCTTCGCACCAAGTGAAAGGAGTAAAGTACAAGGAGTAAAGCATCTTGCAGGGCTGGCAAGGCCACTGTTGATGTCTTGTGGATGCCCACAGTACATGGTGTAGGTGTGACACCAGAGATGAGACTCTGTGTTCAGGATGGGCCAGCAGTAGCCCCAAACCTTATGATTATTATCCTTCCTCATATTATTCCAGGAGATGAGGGCACAAGGGTTCAGCCTTGAAAGGCTTGCTTGAAAAATGGGGAGCCAAGCTAATCTCATGGTGTGATGTTGGAAACAGCATCTTCTTACAGAAGAATAAATTTCTTCCTAATTTTATTCTTTCTGCAAAGTGGAGTGAAAGCTCTTGAGACTGAATTCCTGGCTAAAACCAAACTGCATAAAGAGAATTTGTCCCCACAAAAATGATGTGAGAAAATTTTATAATTGTACAGTACTGCCTTCCATAATACAGATTCCCATCTGCAGTTTCTTCCCATCTGAAGAACTGATCATGCTGCTAAATGTTTGCAGTAGTAGCTATAATCTACACATCCATTATAGGACATACACACAGAAAATACCCGCTGAAGTACTTAAAAATAGTAAAAAAACCTGACAGCTGTTGTAACCAGTAAAGAGATAAAGATACCTTATAATTTGCTAACAAATAAATTTAATATTTCCAGGTACAAAATATCAGAAAACTCCATAGAAGGAGTTTTTTTGTGTGTGTAGACCTTGCTTTTACAACTTTAAAACTTTAAGTAGCTGACATGATGCCAACTTTTGGGGGTAAAGAAATCACCTGTCTTATTTCCAAGCTGACACAACATGTTTTAAGTAGATGAAGGCTCGGTTTCATTACATTAGCAGTGTCTCTAGGTGCTCTTTGATGCATCCCTCCTGTGCTTAGTAATTTAGTAACAGGTTGGAAATGAGCAGAGGGGTAAAACGAGACTGTTGCCAGAGCAACTACTGCACACCTCTAATTTTTTGAATCAACAGACAGCAGAAGTTGATACTTTACCACAGAGTATGAAGAAATGCCTTCCAAAATGTTCTATGAAAGCAAATTTGTTTTGTTTGAGGAGTGGCACTTCCAAGAAAACAATTTCCCAAAGATAGCCCAGATCTGCTATTATTGAGATAAAATGCTAATAAGAAATATTTAGCTTTATTTTGGCTAAAAATTGCACTTGCTCAAGTGCAAAGCTCTAGGAAATAATTCTCTCAGCTACTTTATCGCCCAAAAAAGAAAAGCCTTTTCTAATGGTATGGACGCTAAAATTTTGCTCTGTGTAACAGAGAAAAATTAAGAACAACAACAAAATAACTTGGTTTCATCATTCAAGCGAGTATGTAATACAGAAAAAAAAATCAGAACAAATTGAGTGAGACAAGTAAGATTTCTGCCTTCTCAGTACTACAAATAACAGGACAAGCTAAGGCCAGACTGCCTCAAGACACTCACCTGACTTACTCTTTCCTGGATGACTGGAGACTTTGTGCCCAACAACATTTCCTTTGAGCAGTTTTGCTCTGGGAAAGTATTTTTTTATTGACCCAGGGGAAAACAAAATGCTTTGCCCTCAATTTTCTGGTATATCCTAACAAAGTGAGCACAGATATGGAAGGAGCTGAGGTTGGATGGAATCGTGGCTTTGCTGTTTTGTGATTTCTGCTTGGAATTTCTGTTCCTTGACTGCCATATCCTGCTACCTCATGAAAGACTTGGAAGTTTCAGTTGGAAACGTGAAGCCACTGTAGTGGAAATGCAAAGACATCAGAGCAAGGACATTGTGCTAAGACAGCCTCTACCAAAGAGCTTCTCTCAGCACTGAGATGGAGCACACTTCAGTAATTGCATCCCATTGGATTTGCTCCACAGTGCATCAGGATAAAGAATTTAATAACAGAGGAAGCAGCATTTTAATAATCTTTTGCCTGATTTTAAGTGCTGTTATGCACTGACTTCTACCAAAATCCTTTCATTTTACAGAAAGCACCATATTTTATGGGGTGAGAACGCTTGCAATGTATTTAAACTCCATTTTTGCCTATTTCATGTTCATTTAAAAGTGCATTACCATCAGTTTGCAACACAATCCAGTTACCCAGAAGTGAAATAGAGGTTTCCTGACAATCTACTGAATTACAGATTATTTTAAATGTGGACAAATTCTTTTTCTCTCACCTCTCATCTCTCCATCAGGTATAACAATTCCCAGGACCTATAGCAGCTTCCATCAAAGACTGTCAAGAGTTTTGTCACTGCCTACATGGCAATTGAAAGCTGTTTACTAGGGGTATAAAATTCTGCCATCCTGAGCTAGAGGCTTTTTGCTGCCACTGGGACTGCCTGTGAATGGAGTCATCTTTCCTCTTATCAGCCCTTTGGTCTAAGCTACTCTGCTTGCTTTATAATCTGTGGCTGTACAGAGAAAACCTCAGAAAGGGCAGTTCATCACAGCTATTTAGACATGTATCTTAGGATGGGATGCGGTTCCCTGGAGAGGTATCTGTTTCTCTCCATCAATAAAAAACAACCTCATTGCCTAGTTCGGACTCCACAGCCAGCTTTCGAATGATGGGGGTCAATAGGAAGAATCTCACTCAAAAGCTGATGGAAAAGGAGTCAAGGCCCTGCAGGGTCAATGGGAGCAGACCCCAGTCCCCAGCAGAGCATCCAGAACATGGCAAGCAACAAGCAGATGAATGACCTCTCTTGGTGAAGAACTACATTGCTTTGTACAGCACTTTTCCAAAGGGTAAATCAGTTTTCCTCCCCCAAGCAAAATAATAAATCAATAGGTAGTTGACTAAGGGGAGCTAGAGAGAGTAGACTGCTTAATCCCTGGTGTTTCATCCAGGACATGCTTACAAAAGAGTACCTGCAAACTTTCAATGCTTTGTACATGCATGGGATGCTCATAGCATAAATGGCAGCACACAGGGACATTTAATGACAGCCTGAAAGAGCATGCACCAGGCAGTGGGGACCTGCATGATATGTATTCTCATCAGTGCCACAGGTGGTTAAAGCAGACAAGTCATTCAAAATCTGACAGCTGATGTAATATTTTTAAATATCAGAACATGGAAATACGACTCCATTCCCCTGCTCCCCTGCACTCTCACAGTTTAAACCTGTACTGTACTGAACCAATTGCAGCTAATATGGCATAAGACTGGAGTCAGTACAGAAGAATCCAGCCCGTGAGATTTAAAGCATTTGTGAAGAACTTTCAATTATTGCCAGTATCAGTCTGAGCGCTCTAAAAACTTGTACAAATCACAGAAAGGAAAACAAAGAACTACTCATACTGATGATCCTTTCTGAAAACTGAGTGTGTGAATGTGTCTGAGAATATGCTTGCATAACTTTAATATATGGACTTAATATGTTAAGAATATAACTTCTTCAAATTCCTCAAATTCAAGAAGGTTTTGCTTTTAAGAATGGGATGCATTAATAGCAATGTAGGAAGGCAAATGCTTCTTTAAGCATTAAACTGTTCTCCAAAGAGGAATTAAAGCAAGAGATTTAAAGAGCATGTTTCCTAATGTATCAATGGAGCAAAAAGAAAAAAAACCCAGTATTTTCAAGTATTTCTACTAATGTGTTTTTCTGAACAGAGCAGCCACACTTGCTACCTCACTACTCCCAAGAAGCAGATGCAATTGCAATGCATGCAAATAGAGAAGCTGGACAAAAGGGACTCAACCATGGAAAATATTCAGTGAAACTTGTGGCTACAGCCACAAGCCTAAAACTGTTGAAGTATTTAAGATCAATTATAGTATTTAAAAATCTATCAAAGGCAGGTATAACCACTGGGCAGTGAGTTAGTAATACTCAAAACTTTTATTTATCAAATTTGTCAAGAAGCATGTGCTAAAGCATTTGTAAAGCCAGCTGCATTCGTAATTTGAGTTATGTAGATAATTATGCTTTCTTATATATTTTATCTTATATATGTGATCTAGTTGCTTATTTGTATTTCAATGCTACTTTTTTAAAGATTCCAACTACTAACAGCATCTCAATGACTGCATCACAATATCCTCTGACCTGTATCTGTATGCTCAAGGGGTTAGTGTGGAGCTGTGTAAATACCCAGTAACTTGCTCCCTGTTTGTCTTTATGGGAAACCAGATGCACAAGAGGATGCCTCTCAGCCTTCCAGAAGTGCAAATGTGCATCCTACCTAATCTGGCTTTGCCAAGGACATCACACCCCCTCACCAGTTTCTTGGAGGGCTTTGATATGTCAGTTGAACTATCTCAGTTGTTGTTAAGGCATCATTGACACTGACATTGTTACGTCCTCCCGCAGCAGGGTTTTCTAGGCAGTGCTCAGTGCATTTAGGCATTGAGGGACATAGTTATAACACCTCAGGTGAATGGAAAACCATTACACTCAGTGTCACAGTCATTATAAAACTCCTTCATTTCTATTTCTCAGACTCAGTGATACATAAAAACTGTAATTAATTTGCAATTAAAAGATCTTTCTTCCTCCCAGTTCAATGTAGGCTTGGACAAAAACCTAATTTTTCTTTTGAAACTTTTTAGGCCACAGATCCATCAAGACCAAGAGAAAAGGAGATCCAGTCTGTCCCCTTCTGCCCAGAGAGGATGGTTTATCCATCTGCATTCAGCCAAACCTGGATAGTCCCTCTGAAAGTAATGGCTGGCACAGATGTTACTGTGAGTCTAATTTGACCTGTAAAACCTTAAATTCTGGTGATAATGTGCAACAAGGAAAGAAGCCAGCTGGAGCTAGAAGCAGTGGCAATTAGAAATAAACATCTTTGCACTGACAAAATAAACACATTTGATGTGAGAAATCAGTGAGAGACAAACATTGAAGCCCCTGATGTTACCCTGACAGTCTTTTCAGGGAAGAATGAGACTTTTTTAAAAAAAACTGCTCACAGATTTTCTTGCACAGGAATAATGCAAGTTCAAAACCAAAGGGTTTGATATAATCCATCAACAGTCACAGCTGGAAGACAGAGATCAAGATGAACTGAACAGCAGAGCCTGTATGACAGGGGGAAGAAAAGTGGTGAAAGATTTCAGTTTTAGTCAGAATTGAGTTTGGCAAAAATTCTCTTTCAATTCTGTTCAATCATATGCTTGAGTAAGTTATCCACCCAGTCCAGTAACATCTGTTCAGGAAAGGGGCCAACTTTAAAATGTGTTTTTTCATCCCAAAAAACAAAGCGTAATCTAAGCTATAAATATACATGTTTTTACTAGGCTGGATAAAGTATCTCATGAAGAAAAAGAAAATTCTTTAGTTTAGGGCTTTTTTGTTTCTAGAGACATTACTCATCTGATCCTGGATCCTTTACATATTCAGGAGGCTCACTGTTTTCAGCAGGATCCTCAAGACTGCAGGG
The DNA here is from genome assembly GCA_013397075.1 of Rhabdornis inornatus. Classification (NCBI taxonomy): domain Eukaryota; kingdom Metazoa; phylum Chordata; class Aves; order Passeriformes; family Rhabdornithidae; genus Rhabdornis; species Rhabdornis inornatus. Next base: position 2,676,538 of record VWZS01004114.1, on the reverse strand, counting down.
AGTTTTCTCACTCTTAGAGATGTTCTTGCCCCTTAGGAAATCAGAACCTCCCAGGTCTGCTCTCCACTGGCACATTTTTCACATCGTGCCTAGTAAGACTGTTTAGTCCTTCTGACATATCACCACAGACAAAAAACCACTCCAAAAGCCCCATTGTCATGTGAAACTAGTGAAAAACTTCAAAATAACTCCAGATAAATAGAAAACAAGACATTTTCCCCTTTGGATTTTTTTGCAATGCTTAATGAGGTCAGTATACTTTGATGAGACACTTTCAAGCAGACACACACACACACACAGAAAAAAATACTACAGTTCCTCTAAAAAACCCATTTTTAAATTGATAGATAAGTGCTGGCTTTGAAGAACCTGACCATGCAGCGGCTTGATAGCACAGAAAGAAAGCAATCTGCAAGTGCAAGTCTGTTTCTTTTGGCAGCAGAAGGACTTGCTAATGGATTCATCATTTTCTGTTCAGTGGGAGCCTCAAACAAAAACATTTAGGGCTCTATTCATCTGAGTTTCCGGGTCTACACTTGCCAGCCATGGAGGCTCTGTGGTTTTGTGCTCCAGGGCTCAGTTCTGACTCATGTTACCCAGGTTTGGAAATTAAGGCCCCACAAGACATGGAAATCATAGTGTCAATCCTTGTCCTTCCTTCCGTGCCTCTGCCTGCACTGGTGCAGCACTTGGAGGTCCTGCTGACCCCACCATCAGTGTGGCCACTGACCATCTTTTCCTGCCTTACCCATCCTCTAACAAGTTCTTAGATGTCAGCTGGCTGATGGCAACAGATCCTGAAGTCGATCAGCCATGAAGAGCCACAGAAATGCATCCACCAGTTCAGAAGAAGAACACTAGAAAATTAATTGCAATGAGAAGGAGAGACCTGGAAGAGCATTGAAGGAGGAGACTTCCAGCAAGCAGGAAACAGGGCACCAGAGAAAAAGGAAGAGGTAAAAGCCTTATTAAAAAGATATTTGGATATAAGAGAAAGGCTTATTAATGCAGAGGCTGTTAAATATGTTTGCACATTACTGTGCACACATGAAGGAACAAGGGAAAACACCAATACCAATAAACAGATCACACACTTGGGACACTTCATCCACTTCAAGGCAAGAAGCACCTTTGCCTTCTGCCTTTTCAAAAACATCTGAAAATAAACAATGTGAAACTACAATAGCTCGTCTTTACTTTTTGCAGGGCACTCACATGGTGTCTAATGTGCTTTAGATGAGTATTTTCTTTTTAATGCATTGGAATCAGCAAGATGGGAATCTTTCTGATGGAAGGATGGGATAAAGAGAAAGGGTCTTACTGGAAATAATTTCACCATTTACTAGCAAAATACTTTACTGTACAACAGCAATAGTTCATGGCAGGGGCTAAAATTACAGCATTACACTGAAATATGTCATTAGGGTTGGCTTGTTGCTGTCGTTTTTTTCCTTTAAAAAACTGACTCTCTACAGAACAATTTATAAGATATTTCAGACACCCAAAATATTACTCTAACTCTACAGAATCATATTTTAGATGTCTTGTTTCACTGATAGTTTCAACAAGGAATGCACAAAATGATCAAACCACATATAAGTAGCAGCAATTATTGGTACATTTGAGATGAGCACAGCACGAAGAATAAGTCTAAAGAAAGAATAAGACCCAAATACTAAGGGAGGAAAAAAAAAAGAAAAGATTGAGCAAAAAGGCCTGAAAAGCAGGAAAGGACTAGCTGTCTGCAGGAAGCTTGTATTCTTGTGTGAGTGCAAGTGACCCAGTGTTGGCTGGAATGTTATCTCTATGTGATCCACAGAATTTTTCTCTTAACTGTAGCAACTGAAGAAGAGTGAATTAAAGTCTTAAAGAGGAAAAAATCAATAAAGAAAAAAAAGCAAAATATGACAGAAGAGCCTTTCAATGGCTATATAAAATGCTGCTCAAATGATGATGGGGAGAAACCCCAAATTTCCCTGCTTGCAACAGAAATACCTTGCAAAAAACCAACAACCCAAACACAAAAATGAGGATCTTTTTCCTTTTGTTTTGAACTCTATTTGTCATTGAGTTTCTCTTTTGCATCACTAGGGCTGACACACTAGGTCACAGTAGGCTTTTCACTGATGCTTCTAGCCCCCAAAGTAAACTTCTGCCTGTTCTTCCTTTATGATCTTGAGTTTTAATCCAATTTCTCTGTTGGAATAGACAATATTTAGCTAGAAACTCCATTGGAAAAGTCCAAAGGATAATATGTGGCTCCTTGCAGCCTTGTCAAGCCATAAAGGTCAGTGGAAAGGATTACTCCAACCACCCTTTCCTGCATTCAGTTTTATCTTTAATAGAGAAGTCCTGCTCTCTGTGATTCTGAGAGTCACCCTTTAATAAACCTTTGTAGGTTCCTTTGGTTTGAGCTGCACTGAACCCTGCTGTTCAGGTTCTTGCTAGAAATCTGTAGCCCCTAAATAGAGCACCTCTCTTCTGAGAGACAAGGCTTTGCATACCTGCTGTCTGCAGCCAGCTGGAGTATTTCCCTTTTCCCTCCAGATTTGTCTTAACCATTTCCCCACCAGCTGCATGAAATGTGATTTATCTTTCATTGCAACATGAAGATTAGTATTTTTTTCCTTAATCAGTAGCAATTTGCCTTTTGTATTCTGCTGGGTAATCAAGGTCATTTTGCAAACTTGAGGCACCCGAAGAAAAACTAGAAAGTCTTAGGTTCCCCACAGCAGTTACTACCACAGTAGTCAAAATAAACAGACCAGTATGTCCACGTGTTCCCAGCTTCCATCCCTGCTTGTAAGTTCAGGGGAGGCAAACCTTCCTAATAGTGATCATTTTTCAAACCCTCAACTGAAAAATCAAAGATTATTGCAGTAGAGTATACAGCTATAAAAATAACCTTCCACTTCCTTCTGTCTGCCAAAACACCATGGAAGACCAAGAAGTCCAAGTCCAAGAGGACAATTAACTTTAGAAAAGGTAAACACAGCCACGAGCATCTGAGAATTGCTGCCAAAACAGGAGCATCCTTTCTTAAATTCTAGGGAACGACTTTTAACTATTTTTCAGGGTTGAAAATATAATCTACTCAAAATCATGAGACCTGGAACTTCCTCTGTTTGCCATTGAGAGGAAACAAAAAAAAGAAGAAAGTGACTGAGAAGCTTTAACAGAAGCAAGGCTTTGTTTCTAAACAGGGGAAAAGAATAAATTATATTGCTTCTCAGCAATAATCTACCACCCACCACTGCATCTGTTCATGAGGAACATTTTTATAAAGTAAGCAGATTTACAACAAGGTCCATTCTGTATCAATGGAGTAGCTCCTTTCTGTTTGATAACAGCAGAACAGCACCACAGATCCATGAATGCCTGCCTGCCCATAGGGAATTGCCATCACCCAGCCTCTATACTGGGATTTACCTCACTTCTGTGCCCATCCTAACACAGATAAGTGACTTCCCACTTACTGCCCAAGGTCATATATCTGGTAAATGATTCCAGAATGGAATATTGCTCTCGGTGCCACTTAATAACCCCTCAGAGTATAATAATAGAAATTTGCCCAAACAAAAAGAAATGTATGAGCAAAAGGTAGAAATGAGAAAGCTGGCTTGAAAAAAAGGCGGTGTTAAGTGTCTCATGTGGCTTTTCAAAACCAACTGTTTAAATACACAAATACTGCTGTTCAAATTTCATCACTCAAAAAGCTCAAGGGTCAAAAGCAGGCCAAATATGAATCACAGGTCCCTATGTTTTATCAGATGCCTGCATTACTGGGTGCTGAAAAATATTGGGTGTTGGTTTGTTTCTTAATTCTTTCTCCTGCAATCTCTAGCACATCAGTATCATAAACTGAGTCAGTTTTCAATTCAAATAATGAAAGAAAGAAATATTTATTTGTATCTTATAAATAGATGTATTATTTAATAGTGCTATCCACATTATTTTAAGGTTTGGCTTGGAAATAGAGGTAAGTTCCCTAAATGCAGCCAGGGTTTACATGTAATGTACATCCACACTTCCCATTGTTAAATCTCATCTATTTTCAAAAATTGAGGTTAAGGTATCTGAAGGTCACTAAATAAGAGATAATTATTGTTAGGATTTGATTTTTTCCTTGGACATCAACTGCAGGTGCAGTCATTTAATTTCATTAATTACCAAAGTAAATGTAAGCAGAAATTCTTTTTTCATTAATCCAACAATTTTACTGACACGCAGCCTCTAAAGAAAAATAGCAAGATTTTTATAGTGTTGTGAATAAAGAAAGGAAGTCTAAAAGATGTTCCGTGAAATAAATTGAAGCTGCCTTCATTAGTAGTTACCATGTCCTGCAGGTGGGAATGCTGCCAGCACCTGGTGTGGGAAGCAAAGATCTAAAAGTAGAGGAGAAGACATTAGGTGGGCAAACCGTGCCAACAAGTGCAGGGTGTTCCTTAGAGCTGGGTGCTGGGAATAGGACAACAGACAACTGATGGATGCACTGGGTAGATGGAAGCAATGTCTCAATTACCTACTTTGTTTCAGACATTGGGAATATTAGTTCAGTGGGAAGAATAAGTGTCAATTAGAGTAGTTACCATAATTGCATGCCTAATGGTTGAAGGCAGCATCTCAGCCCGGGAGAGTCTGTCACACAACCAAGCTGAAGGCTTTGTGGGATTGCTAACAAGATCTTGCTCATCCTGAATGCTCTGTTAAATACTTATGGAATGAGCCCTTCCCAGGATAAAACCAAGTCAAATGACACATGTGGAGCATGTCTGGTACAAAGATTTCTCTGGTACTCCCACATCTACCATGTGACAGCTAGTAAAGGAGTACAAGTTATTGCTGGTAGAGAACAGGTTTGCCATATATAATATTTGAACAAGTTAGGCAGGTTTTAACATGATCATTTCATATGTCGTGACAACTTAAGAGCAAAACAGTCACCACAGCAAGTGTTACATCAGATTTGAGGCAGCTGCTGGATACTGGCCATGGAAGAGCTGTCACATAGACATGGCTGCTACTGATCTAGTAGTCAGGGATAAGGCTGAGCTGGTATCAAGTCATAAATAAGCAAAAATTTCAAGATTTTTAAGCCAGCTATGTTTTCCCATAGTGAAAATTTAAAATTCTGTGTTTGAAAGCATATATAATTGCCTTTATCAGGTACAAAGGAGGTCAGAAGGCTTCCTAAGATACTTTGAGACAACTTCCCAGTGCAAATACTGCCTGGAATAAGCCTAAGAGGTTCAAAACAGAGATTGACACATTTACTAGTTTTCCATTTAAAATTGGGAATTTCCCACTAAAAAGCAACTTGAATTTTTTTTCTATGATAATTTTTTCTTTCTCGTTTCCACATGCAGCATCTGGCTGCTATCTTTGGTGGTGCCCAGAGCAGCCCAGTAAATCCCTGTGAACTGAGGGAGAGGTCTGTCACCCAGTCAGGAGTACAGAAACTGAGAAACACCAGTTGCACAAGAGGGAGTGAGAGCAGTCCTGAAGTTCCAGCTCTGACCTGGAATGTCAGAGCTGGTAGCTGGCCACTGGGAGCCACACAAATTTGCACTGGGTCTTGGTCTGGTTTGACAAGTATGTCACTGGAACTAGGACTTCTCAAATTTTTAACAAATAAGAATGTGCTGCTCAAACCATATCTTATTAAATATTCCTTTACATCTCTAAGAAAGGGTCTACGAAACTTTGAAGAGATGTTGGGGTGGAGGGAGGATGGGAGGATGAGTGAGAAGATGTGAGAAGTACTTCAGGAGAGGGGAAAGTTAGAAAAGTGAAAGTACGGGAAGGGAGAGAAAGAAAACAATTTGAGACATGAGAAGGTAGTAGGGCAGCTACATTTGGGGAAAGAATTTGCCAGCACAGGTAGTGGTAATCAGGAAGGGAAGGTTTTTCTCTTTTCTTACACAGTGCTTTGATTCCTGAGTGCTCCATGTAGCATTTGAGGCCTGCAGCATGATGGCTTTGCATATGCTGTATGCAGAGTTGAAGATCCTGTTGCAGGGGAATTGCCAGAGCAAACTGAATTTACAGTCCACAGCAGCTCCTGTAGTCAAGCCCAAACCAAGTGCCTCCACTTAAGGGTTGATTTTAGCTGAGAGCTCAAGAGCAGGACCCACCTCACAATCCTAACACTGGCTCCCTATCCCCAGTCAGCATCCTCAGGGCATCTTTCCAGTGAATTACTCTTTCTAGATCCCATCACCCAGCCAGAAGCAGGAATACAACTTAAATTAAGAGAAGAGTGATGCCTTCTAGCAAGATATGCTGACTCAATAACAGTCTCCTTCTGTCCCCTGGCAGGAGAAATAACGCCAGCTGCAAAAGAAAGAACTAATAGAGATAAATGGCTGGAGTCACACGCAACCTTCTCAGTTGTCTTTTGAATGGTGAGACACGAACATAAGCATTGCACCCTCAATTGGCCGAGCTGGAGCTGGAGCCTGGCTCTGCCCTGAGTGCACAGAGAGCCCTGCAGGAGCAGAGCAAGTTGGACACAGCCCTCTAAGTAGCCCAGCCAGTCAACATTAGTGAAGCCCTTGGTTTCTAAACACTGAGCTGCACCGAATTTGAATGCTCCACTGATGACTGAATTGGTTAGGAATACAACTGAACAGCAGGCTGAATACCCAGCGAGGTATTGTGGGTAATTAGAGATTAATTACAATCCCATAGTTTGTATCATGGTTCAGGGTCAGCACGGGGTCAGTGCACATGGCAAACTTAGAGAGCTGTGGCTGGATGGATGACGCCAGCTCGGAGTGGCTCAGCAGAGTGAAGCGTATAGAAATGAGGAGCCAGCGAGGCTGGGGAGTGCACTCACAGCCAGGGCACTGGCGACAACAGTGACACTGAGTTGTGGGGCCTGCAGGCACTGAGAAAATGTTAACAAGCACCAGAGAGAATACAGCTGCACTAACTATCCAACTGCAACCCTGACTTTTCCAATTAACCTTTTCCAGGCTTTCTAAGATTTGGGAAATCTGGGGCACTGTCCTGTTGTCAAAGAAAGCTCTTAAAGAAAGAAAAGTAGTGAGAAAAACTCACAAAAAGAATAAAAAAGGAAAAGGGTAAAGAACCTCTGCTATTTAATATGGCTATTAAATTTTTATTTAAGTCTAAATCCAGTAAAATGTTTTGTCAGGCTGCAATGAGCTTTTTGATAGATGGCATTCATAGGAAGTGCAGAATGTATGCTTGCAGTTCAAAGCCCATTTATCATTAAAGCCCTTCCCCTCCCATTGCCAAGAACAATTTGTCATATTTTTATCAACAATCAAGATATGCAAATAGTCTAAGACAGCTGAAAAGGCAAATCCATAACCCCAATATGCAAAATAGACAAGTGATAATGTAGTAGGTCGAAGATACAGAACAGAAGTGTTTGGTGGAGAGAGGAATAAATCAATATGAAACTCCCAAGTGGTCATTTTTGGCAGTTAATTATTTGCAGGAAGTTTTTCTCTTTTCAATAAACCAATTTTTTTTTTTTTAAAGATCATGAAACTAAAAAGCGAGCTTGTGACATTCAGAGGAGGGTGAAGAGGAGACTGGTTCTTGCAGGGGCCAGCTGGTATGTAGAGGATATACCCATCCTCTTGTGTGCCCCCAGCCGTATCCGCAGGTGGCTCCTGCTGCTGGGCCTTACTGAATGAGGATCTGTGTAAATTCCCAAACATATGAACATCAGTTCCTTTCTGTACAACAAGGGAGTATTTTCCCTTCTGCTTGGATTTGATTTCCAGAGGCATCTGTGCGTTTGCCCAATTCCTGCCCAGTGCCAGGAAGCATTTCAAATTATTCTTCTTAATTTCAAGGGTGGCAGTAATATTTATGGTATTCTGATAATAGATAAAATCATTCTTCATTTTCTTTTTCAGGTCTGGTTCTCTGGATATAAGATTCTCTAGAAGTGTGAAGTTCATGGTTGCATTGACAAAATAATTCTGGGGGGTTTTTTTCCTAATTTGCATCCATACATATCAGAGCTTTTAATACAAAAGCAGGTCTCTAGAATTACCTCTGTTGGCAAATGAAAACACGGGAGAAATAAAGTGAATTGACCTCAGTAGTGCAAGACGCAGAAGCAGAGATGAGATCATTATCAGTCTCGATTCCTAAACCAATATCCTTTCACCAAGCCCCAAGGATAACAATCCATAAGAAGCATAATAATTTTTACCTTCCAATAGCTCAGGATTACCTGAGGGTTCTTCTTCAAATGTCTAAATCAGAGAAACAGGCCTATAAAACCCTGACTCCTGAGTGAGGAAAGGTGGGAATGGCCAGAGCAGTTGACTACAGGAGCACAAATATAGAAGAAGAGAGAATAAAGAGCAGTTCACCTGTCCAGAGGTTTGGGAAGCCTGAAGCTCCCAAAGGAGAGGGTGCCCCGTTGGAGATAGCAGCACGGCTGTTGCAGAAGAAGAAATGCTGAAACACAGTAGTTTGAGGACCAGAAGTGGCAGTGATAGCAGCCTGTCCAGCACTGTCCCACTTGCTTGAGTCAGCTATCCCCTGAGCATGCAGAGATCTCACTTTTCAAGAACCAACAGTGTTTTCTGCAGTCTGTACTCTGCACAAATGCTACACAGTTTACACAAAGGAATTTCACATCATAAAATAAGTAGTATTTTAATTTCTCAGCTAAAAGTACCAGTCCACCCTTTCTGTTGTATCACAGCTATTTGTGCTATTCTATTTGTTATATTTATGAGGCTTTCTCTTACACCTTCCCTAATAACAGGTGATTTTGTGTTCTTTCATCTTAGGGTTACCAAGTCTCACAGAGCCATTACAGTGCAAAATCAAAGAGCTTTTGTATTTAACATTCAAAAAATTAATAAAAAGTATACAAAGTACAATCTGAAATGCTTCCTGTAGAAATGCCTGTTTTCCAGTAGTGTATAAATATGCTTGGACATGTAAACATCTTAGCCATGGCTCTGGGAATTGGGGGATTTCCTAGTACTAAGCACTGATGCTGAGTGCTTTAATGCTTAGTGGGAGTGGCTGACCTGCCTGTGCCAAAGGATTAAACCCAATGCCACATTTCTGCTTACACACAGCACTGAGCTGGGATGGCAGTGAGAGGTGATGGGTTAAAGAGAGGCTGGAGCGACATCACTATTCAGCCCCTTCCATTATATCCAAAATTGATTTATGGTTAAAGAGAACTTCATGGCTGAGATGGTGATGATCCCTCTCCAAAGATCACTGCAGGCTGTCCTTTTGTATTTCATTGCCATGTCACTGCATTCGAAGTTCAAACGAAGCAGTATCAGTCACAGAGACAGATGTGTGCACACCTTGGGCATACACAGACATAAATGGCACATAAAATTTGCATTTTCTATCTTACAAGATTTTACCAGATTAAAAATAAGGACTGACTGAGTCTATAAGTTCAAACCTCCTAGATTTGGAAAGAACAGCTCCATACTAAAGCCTAATAACTTTGCATTGTATCCAAATGCAAAAAGCTGTCTTCTTTTCTTTAAAAAACACAGAATAATGCATTTACCTGTAAACCTCTCAGCCCCACAAGACAGCGAGAAAATCTGATCTATAAATGTTAGCAATTTTAATAGAAGTAATTTTTGTCTGAATAACAATTACTTCATATGAAATATGTTTACTGTTGTTTTCAATTTCCCTCTAATGTAGCCATTGACCTACATTCCACCTGTGCAGGAATCCAGCCCTGATTCATTCTTTGTCTCTGGGAGCCACCCTGGGAAAGGTGTATTTTTGGCCTGATCCCAGTGCACAGTTGGAGTTGAATTCCATGCTGGATTTAAACATATTCATTGTATACAAACATGAACTGCTTTGACTAGTCCATTTCCTTGATTTCAGGGATGGTGAGCCAGTTTGTCCACAAAAAAAGAACAATTTTTACAAGTGTTTGCCTTTACCCAGAAAGCGATTCTCCAGGGGCACAAGACAGTAAAGGTTGCAGAGCATCCACAGAGATCTGCCATTTCTTCTACAGGTCTTTGTTCTTTTCATGAAAACCTCTCCAGATATAACAGAGCAAGAAAAAATGGGCCAAAATATTTGTTGCACTGAAATAAATAAAAAAAATACCACTGGTGCCAGGAGTCCTCCCTGACTCTGGAGAAGAATTGAGAATATCCTCAAGGAAAAATTTATCGTGCAGTAGAGGCTGACGATGCATTATGAGAATTTAAGCAACAGCAAGAGAATGGTGTCTTGGAACCAGACATTTAATGCAGTTCAAGTGTGCAAAGCATATTTGTAAAGTAATGGATAACTGCTTGTAATTTTCCAGTGATTTTCCATGATTTTCAATAGAGCTGTGCATTTAAAAGCTCTGAAGGGACACAGCCTTTTGCAAGCTCTCTATTAGCTGATGACAGAGCTGCATTTTCCCCTAATTTCTCTCACGATACCACTGCTGGCCCTGCAGCCAAACTTGTGGCTGAAACATTTGTCATTCCCAGATCAGCACCTAAATGTAAAAGCCAACAGAACAACATGACAAAACTGGCCATATGTCATAATTTCCCCAAAATGATCGTTGATCTATGTCTCTATAGAAGCTTCCAAAGGCGGAGCACGCTCCTGGTGAGCACAGAGGCATAAGCCTGTGTTCAGACATGGAAATCTGCAGAGAGGAAAAGAAAGCCCAGACTCAGACCAGACTGACTGTACAGCTGACACGGGAGAGCAAAAACCAGGGAAGGAAGGCACCTCCTATTCTAAGGTCCCAGGTGCACGCACAAGGAAAATCTTCTTCAACAAAGGAATCAGAACAATTTCATTAAAAGGCAAAGAAGATTAGCTGTGCCACACCTTGGGAGTTGGAGACAGCCAACCAAGCTGGCACAGCACTGCAGAGCACCCTGGCATTGGGTTCTGACAACTCACTCCATCTGAGTCTTACACACAGAGAGCTCCAGGAACTGCTTGCATGGGCTGTTCCTCCTCCACAGACCTCATGATAGACTCTCTTCTGCTGTTTTAACTGTTGTAAAGATTATCATCCCAATGCAGTCTTCTCAGATTAAAACAGATATTGATTGTTTTGAAATGTGAACTTTTTTATGCAATTTGAAGTTTCCCAGAGAATGGAAATTCTGATTACCAATAGGTTCTATAGGACACTAACAAAGGCCAAATGTGCTAAAAGGAATAGAAAGGCACAGCTAAGAACTGAATAAAATAAATTGAGAAAACACACCAAAATGTATGTCTTGGACAACTTTCTTAAATAGAAACTCATCATACTAGGAAAATTGTTTCAGTCATGAAATAAAAAGTTAAAAGAATGTGTGGTCGGAAAATTCTCTGAGCCCTGTTTCGTGTCTTTTGCTAGAGATGTGTTCTTATTTTGAATTCCTACTCCCATGCAAGGTGAACCAGTGTATTTTTTATCATGTGTACATGATTACATTGATATATTATTAAAACAAGCTAATCACTACAGTGGAAAAAGGTAATATAAAATAATTAATAAATAATTTGAAAGTAAAGAGCATATCCATATTTTACCATCCCTCATTCAACTACCACTAATAAACTTTATTAATCATCACTGTTGACCAGCCAGTGGCTAACCACTGTGTTACTTGAGACTTCCCAGACCATATTTCAGAAATTTAAGAAAGACAACTCATGTTTCATGGAAGTAATTAGACAAGCCCAGTGGCTAATTATCTGGGAACCTTGCAAGAATGATTGACTGTCATTTACTTACTATGAGATGAGGTATATTTTTTCCAGAAATGTATCTTGATGTTGCATTTATACAAAAGACCAGGCAGACACATTCTCAGAGAGGTTAGAGCAGTGATCAGCAAAGCAATCCCAAGCAAGTGGTGGAAGCATCTGAATCTGAGTCTATCAAACACTATTAGCAACATTTACAATCTCATTGTAGCAACCTTGCCATTCAAATTTCCTCACATCCTTGCACATCCCAACCTTGCTTCCTGGTGTTTGCACCACTAATGTCAGCAGGGATAGGTTTATAATACAAGAATGCTAAAAGAGGGAAGATCATCCATGACAGGGTGTTCCAGGAGAAATCAAAGAGGAGAAAACTGAGGGATTCTCTGCTCTCATTGGTGGGCTGGTGCCCCTTGGCATTGTCATGCCTTCTGGGATGTCACCTTAGCACACAGAGACAGATTTGGGTTTAGACTAAAATTTGCCTCCATACATTTTTGAATTGCAACCACCTCTTCATTCATTCATATAATTTCATCTAAGTGGCATCCTTGATGCCAAGTCAACAAGGTCTTAAAAATTCGAAGGAGTTTTTAGCCAGTGCTAAAATAATAACATACTTTTCTTAATCAGGTGTGTGTTTATTACAAACTCCTGAAATTCAGTTTCGCAATTTCATATCTAAACCAACTCCCTTTGGAATTTTTTTTTTTAATAATTTCAAAGCAACTTGGTTAGAAGCACTGGAGAACAGCTTGCTGTCTGATATTATTTTCTACTTCATTTTTGCAGGTGGTACACCAGCACAGGAAAAAATTTCAGACCAAATCACTCTTCCATCTGCTTCTGTCTTTGGCAGGAATTTAAGCAGAACTTACTTATTTTAATCTTTCTATTTGACTGACATTTTCTGAGTGGGAGAATGACATACAGTTTTCATACACAATTCTTTAATGGCCAATTGAGAAGTTAGAGAAAAGTCATGATCTCTGAAAGAATTCCTGCTCCAATAAGATTAATACTACAAACACTAATAACTTTCTTGTTATTATTTCTGTATGACAGAAGCATCAAGTGACATTACTTTACAGGCAAAAATCACTGACAGCTGCCATCCTTAATCCCAGTTCAGGCCTGCTCCAGGCAAATCTTACATTCTTATTATTGAGAATTTGATTGAATAAAGTCAAGGTCAGCGCTTTCAACATAGTCCCCAGAGAACTAATTTTTCACTTATCATTTTATGTTTGTGTATGAACTACCTACATTATTAAAAGATGAAAAAGTTTATGAAGAACAGACAGTTTTATGGAACTCCATGGTTACAATACTGCTGTTTGTCAGGGGTAATTTTATTTACTGTTCTTATCAACACACTATTCAGCTGATGGACAAATTTACAGTCCAAACAGAGAAGTTCAGAGGGAAAGAGGAGGTCACACAAACTTACAGACAAACCAGAAACCCATCAGTAGCAGGGATCAGTTCTCATGGCTGTGAATTTGCACCCCAAAGGGATTACGAGTCTGTGTGATTCAATGATGCTGATGAAGTTCACTCTAAAAGCACAGGTGATAAACACCTTTTTGTAAGATTTTAATATAAACCAAAATAGACTCATGTATTTTACTTTTGCATGTACAGTTTTTGGGCGACTGCATGGACAGGGAAGTACAACTGTCATGGACATTATTATTCTATGCTGATTAATTGGCATTGTTAATGATAAAAAAATAGAAAAGGGATAATTTTCATTTTATTTTTTAAAGGAAGTTGCACACCTGTTTTTTCTAAACAAATACTTTAAAATAAATGGAACAAATTACTAAATTCACAAAATTTACATATTCAATTACCAGGCTCTTCCTTGATGGTCAAATAAATCAGTTTTTTCTTCACCCTCTCATATCTGTCATGTCAGTGCAAGTACAAAATCTACTTATCTACTGGCAAATACTAATGCCAGTTTAGTAAGGCTGAGTGATTCATTTGCACTGTGGTATTCATGTACTATAGATAGGCTTCATAAAACCTTCAATGATTATAGTTAATAAAAGTGAGCTCCAGTGACAGCAAAATACACTGAGGGTACAATTAGAGACTAGGTATTGGATGAGTAATGAATATGAAGCTAATTAAAATTCTACTACTCACCAAAAAATGGCTGCTAAAGTGTGATTCAGTGCTCCTAATCATTCTTTAAAATATTATTACTGTACATGTAAATAAATCCTTAGGCAGTTCATTACCTTCTTTATATAATGTGACAAATTTTAGTCTTTAGAAACTTATGGATGTTTTACCCTGTTTCTAAAGGCCAGACATAATTTGGCAGAATGGACACTTAACAGAACTCTAAATACCTATTTCTGAATATTTGCTAATCATTTATTATTTTTACATATGTCAATGCAGCTGAATTAACTGGGCTTATGACTGGGCAACTAAATGTAAGCCAAGAATTTATTGGGCAGACTTTTGCCATCATTTTCTCTTTGAAAGATTTGATGGCTATTAAACCTGGACATACAGGTCACATCATGTAGCTCTGAAACTTTCCCAGGCAGGTGAGAAAATCCAGAGGTGAAGTTACCTCTTTGAGTGGTGGACTCTGTCCAGAACATCCTTAGTGAGCCTAGAAGGATGACACACTCTACACACTTCCATCCCCTATCTCATACACAGGTAGTGAAGGGGTAAATCAGCATGATGGTTAAGAGCTGTAATGCTCTAGCAACACACTTTTCAGGCTTGGAGGGTCATGCTTTCGTTTTCCATTTCAAAATTAATTTCTGTATACATTTCTCAACACATTTTTCACTTCAGTGTTTTAGCAAGCATTCCTTCCACAATTAAAGGGAAATTAAATCAGGAAACAAATCAAGAAACTCAGATACCAGTTTGCATCTGAGCACTCTGACTTCTCAAACTGTTAGCCTTGGTATCTAACTCAGGGCAGAGCTGACTCACGGTGGCTGCTCCCACGCAGATGTATCTAGGAAACGAGAAGAGCAAGAGTTACAAGATGAAACAGAGCAGCCTGCAGAAGTCTCCAGAAGTCTCCAGAAGTCAAGTGGAGTGACTGCATGTCAGGGCTCACTTCAGCAAAAACTAATTCAGGTTTGAGGCTCATACCCCAGGGCTGGACATTTCATCAGGCAGAAATGATGCCTTAGACCTCCATGCACTGCTACAGCCAGGGTAGAGGAGTCACATCAGGCACAGCTCTGCATTTCTAATCCTCTCCTAAATAATAATTAGTGCTCTACCTTGGACAGGCACAGGATTGCCTTGGAAAACAGCAAACAATGCAGGAAGCATTACTCGAGCAAGTCCAGATGTTACCCATGGTACCTGGAGGGCATACAGGCATGACAGTTTTCAAAATTGTTTCACAAACACATCAGAGCTACTGAAAATAAAGCACATTTCTAAATTATTATAATGTTCTCTTTTTTATAGGAATGCATAGACAGAAAATGTGTCCCTCTGTTCCTAATGAGTGTGACCCAACAGCCTTTTGTGACCCATCCCAGTGATGTCTCTACAAAGGTAGTGGCCAGTTAACCATCATCTTCCTCCAATGGCAGCACAGTCTTGTCACCAGTGATTGTAATTAGTAGATAGGAGGTCTGATATTGGACAGAAAATGAGACAAGAATCAGTGCTGAATAACCTATGGATATTGTTCTTTTCTTTCTATAGGCAACAGATATCACTGGAGAGAGACTAGACAGGGGCTGTAGTCACAGTGACATCAGATATATTTTTAATGTTTCTAAGATCACATACTTTAAACTGTACATTACATTATATTACAATGGAAGCCCTTAAGGCTGAATAGTTTTAACAAATGAGGATCGATGCTTTTCTTTGAGGTGTGCAGATCAGAGATATTTTTGTTACAGTCACTGTTAATGGTCACACAGTGTCTAAAGCAGATTCAAAGAAAAAGTAGGAAACAGAGTCTGGACCTGTCAATGGTCTGTACTGTTTTGGAAAGTTCCAGTAGCCAAAAATCTTCAAAGATGTTAGCAAAGGACACTTCCTAAAGAAGTCAGTGTTAACTTTCTTTGCAATTGCAGTGTGCAAGATGGAAGAAAAAATCAGCCCATGACAGTTTGAATCTCAGAGAACTGGATGAATAGATTTGCCTTTGTTTAGTCTCTGACTTATTCTCAGGTATGAAGGCCACCCTGGATGGTCTGAGGTCAAAGGAGACCCAAATATCTGCACCCACCTCTCCCCTGTAACTTCTGAGTCTTCCAGGATCATCTCCTAATGCAGAGCTGGCAAATACTATACCATGGGTTCACCAGCAAATCTTATGGTGTCAAAAGTGAATCTCACCTCTGCAAAACTGCAGAAGGCCAGATTCAGAGCAGGAATTAGGGTAGAGTAGGCGAATGCAACTACCAAGAATTTTCTTTCTTTCTGTTTCTATCGTCTAAGAAAGGGACAAAGAATAAAACCAAATGCTGGTCTTTTGCTAGACTGGTTATTTTTACATACTGCAATACAGTGCAGTGTTTGCTGAGAAAAAATGTATGTAGAGAAATTTAATTTCATAAGCAAGATTGGTTTAATTTTGCCAAACTGGCAAGGATTACATTTTTTGGCCCAGCCCTTAATTTCCTTCTGAATATACCATCTCACGATAATTTAAATTTGCTAAGAACTATTTGGTGAAAACCAAACACTTGAATTTCTGGTCACCTTGCCAGTTGCCCTGCCCTTTGCCAATAACAAAAGGTTTTAAGATAGAAACTGGACTATTTAACCTTCATTAATCATTCATACTGTTCAAACACATCATCCAGTAACTGAAGAGGGGTTAATAGTAGCTAACTTGAGGCTGTTGTCAAAAGTAGGTTTAACTTTCTATGAACTCAGTGGACACAAAGAATGCAGCCTGCTCACTATTCTGAATGTCACCAGCTCACAGCAAACTGATGACTACTAATGGTAATTAAATACCTCTGCAGCTATTTGTACCAATAACAAAGAGTTACTGTCAGAACTTGAATGAGGTCCATCTGCCCATTTTTAAAGAATGTTAACATTCTGTAAGTGATAAAGCAGATGGCAACCCAAAAAGAGGAGACAAAATCAAACTTCTATTATAGTCCCTTTCTGGACCTGCGCTGGATTCCCTAATGTTTCTCCTCAAAGACAGAAGCTTAAGAATAAAACTTGCCCACAATCTGCTTTTCCACTGCAGATTACCCCACTATTTCCTTTTACCAGAGACTGTAAATCGTCAGTTCCTGTGAGCTGATGGGGAAGGGCCATTTTACCACTGCTCTGTCCACCCTCACTTCACCATGGACATGGAACTTGGTGTCAGCTGGATTTGAACAGAGTATGGAAGCACAGTTACTTCTCTTGGCAGACTACAAACTGTGCAGGGGTCAACTGTGAGTATTTGCAAAGACAGCCAAAAGTTCTTCCAAAGTACTCCAGTACAGTTTTATTAACGTGCTTAACTCATGACATTTGTGAGCAGGTATGGAAAAGAACTTTTCTTCTCTGCATTTTAATTATAATATGTATTTTTCTAAAATCTACCACCCTAGGATTTACACTCCATTCAGGAGAATTATTTAGACTGAACCTTTCTGTATTTGTCTAGTTAATTTCATTTGCAGATAGATTAAATGTTCAACAATTTAGTGATTCTCCTTATTTATTCAGGAGGCAGTCCCCACGCAGCAGGGAAAGCTTTGATCGGGCCAGGCTTTACCCCCTGCAGAATAAACACTTTACCCAAGTGACTCCTTGGTGGTAGCAGAGTAATAGAGAGTCATAGAGTAATAGAGAAAGGGGAAGTAATAGAGAAAGTCAAAACTTCTGAAGTTATTTACTGTATTTGTTGACTCACTGTTCATAGCAGGCAAATTTATGCTAATGAGAGAAAAACACTTGTTTCATCTGCCACATCAACAGCCCTACAGTGCATCAGCAGTACCTCAATAACCAGGTTTCTCTCTGTTGGGGAAATATTCTCCCTCTCTGTAACCATGTCTACATCTAGCACCAGGAGCACTGACTATGCCACCACTGCCATACCTCAAACACATTTATGATGCCCTATCTGAAAAGACAGATTTTTATTTTCTCTGTAAGGTCACCTTATGACCTATTGATCCAGTAGTGTAATGAAAGTACACACTTGTTACTACCATTTACAAATAGCGTATCTGACTCCCTAAGGTTTATTTTACTCTAGCAAATAATACTACTAGTTGCAATTAAATTTTCAGCTTTCAGCCAGAATTAGAAACTGTGAAAACACTGGTTTTGATTGCAAGATTTTCCTATTTTCAAAGTAAGGAGCAGCATTGCTATCATTACTTTAGATATTATTCACATTTCTTAAGCTTCTGCCTTATTATTAAATAATTACTCATCCTTTTCATTGCTATATTTGAGAAATGGTTAAGAATTTTTTTTTCCCTGAATTAAAATGAATAAATTAGAATAACAAATGAAATTATGCTCTGGAGCAGAGAAAGCCAGGGACAATTTAGAGATAAAATTCTAATCTTTTCTAGCATCATTTTCAATGTCACAACTCTTGTTCAGATAAAATCCCCAACTTTTCTTAGGTCTTAATTCAGACAGGCTCTAAGCATCTGCCATGTAATAGTCCTGCTGTCCCAGAGAGGTGAAGCTCTCAAAGGTCAGCAGAACTATCATGTGCCCATGGCCATCTAGTTTGCTGCCTGTCTTGCTAAATCAGGAACTGATATGATATCTGAAATATTCTGTGTTTGCATCTACTGCTGGTGCTAAATGATGCACTTGTGTGATGGTTGAGGCTATTCCTGAGTCATGCCTGTACAACACCATAATCCTGTGCATGTGGTAAAAAGGGACATTTACAAGTTCTGGGGCACAGATGTCCCTCTGTACCCATGGCTGCTTGTACAGATGTGTGCTTCCTTCCACCAAAATCTGCAGAACACACATCCAATCTGATGACATACTCAGACGATTTTTGAAAGTCCATTTTGACTGCTAGAAGCACAGCAATCTCCCAAAACTGCTAGTGCAAGCACTTACTCAAAGAATTATCAATTTCATACTGTCTTGTATAATTTAATTTTTTTCCTTAGAGATAGGAAAGTTTCTTTTATAAACAGATCAGAAATTCCATGGTCACTCAGTGCAATTCCTTCTGTTGTGTCAAATTTGTTTAAAAGCAGCTTCTGGGGACAACACTTGGATCTCCATTGATTCTGGCAAATTTAGTATAGTACATCCTCATCACGCCAGAAAGCTGGCAGAAGTCATGTAGCTACCATTACACTGGTGTCAGACTTTGTATCCACAAAAGCTATTTTAATTTACCTAAACTTGAAGTAAACTGATGCAATTTCCAAGCGTTGATTGCTCTGATGGAAAGAAGTGATGTTTAAACTGAAGGGAAAATGGGCCACTGACTTCACAGACCACTCATTTTACAGCATACTTTCTTCACTACCATTTGTGTTTGACTGTTGTGCTGCATATTTTTAATACAGGTGCAGAAATATAGAAAATAATGAGATTTTTGGCTGTTCTAGTGAAGTGTTCAGCCATATAGCCACCCAGATTCTCAGGGAGGAAAGAAGTTGTGGCTTAACTGGGTGTCACTGACTTTCAAGGACTGACTTTATAGATTTCATCCTCAACTGTTTTTCAGAGAGCAGCCCCCTCTCCCTTGCTTGCTGTGGCAAAGGTGCTAGACAGGCTATAACAGACCCAGAGCCTCCCAGCACTTCACAGCCCTCACTGTACTGCACACTGAGACTACCCAGGATTTCGGAGACATGAGCTGGTGAGCTCAGACCCCACTACTTCAAAGAAGACCCCCAGGCACTAGAACTAAAGGAGAATAGCACTTCACATGAACTGAAGCACAGCTGACTTTCCACACATGGAAGAGCAAAATAACTTTTTTGAAAGTTAACCGAACTTTTTGAACATCACCAGCAGTTCATCTTTGAGATCACACTGAGCTCCCTGTGAAGATCTGGGCAGCTTCATATCCTGGCTGGCAGTATTGCAGTGAGTCATTATGAAGCAGATCATGATCCAAAAGGGGAGTAAACCTCTCCTGTGCTGGCGTAAGGAAACGTGGGGAGATGTCAAACATAGGTGCTACACGTCAGGCCTGTCTGAGCCTGCAGCTCCAGAGTCAGATACACCATGACCTTCCTGAGCCCTCTGAGCAAACATCACAGACTGCTCACAGCCTGCCCTGTGTGGCCAAAAGCTGATGTGTGAAGGGGTGCTGAGGACACTTACCAAAATGAGAGGGGGAAGCAAATCTCTGCAAATATCAGAGGACTCCTCTCTCCTCAGGTCTGCAACCTTTCCCTGAAGGGAGGCTAAAAATCAGCATCTAGAAGACTAAAGCTGTAGGGTTCCTCTATCACCTCTTCCTTGAGGAACAAATCATATCAAATTTACACATTGATTTAATTAATTAACCAACTCGAATATTGCATGGCTAGCTGTGGAGCTCTAACAAAGGCACGCACCAGGCAGACACAAGGCAGCCAAATGAAGCTACAGAAGTTCTGCAGTGAATGATTTCTCCCCGTGATTAGATTGATTAATGTGCTGGTAAGCATTGGTTTCGTTAGGGACAAACTGCAACAAACTGTTGATATGTCTGCAGGATGCGTATTCACAGTGCTACTGAATGGGTTTTGAAGCTCATTTGTGAAGTTGTCAGGCTCAATAAAGTTAAACATTGTTTTTGATATTGTTTTTGTGGGGAGAGATTTGCAAATTACATTGTTAATCCATCTCTGAAGGCAGAAAGCATTTATTGTCCAAGAAAAGTGAACTTGTTAGATGACATGTTTTGAAGATAAAGTGCAAGTGCACAATATTTTTCTCCAGTGAATGTTGGAACTTCTTCCTCTGAGAAAAATGAGTAAACATTTCCCTAAAATAGCAAGAAGCAGCTTATTTTGATCACACAGCTTACAAGAGCCCTGTACATGTTCACACTCTTTCTGTCTCACTGTGCTCACATGACTAGAGATTGACATAATATATTAAACCTAAGTATCTAACTTGATCCTGTAATGAAACACCTAAAATTTATGGGATAAGTTCATGTTCTTTTCTTTGCTCTTTTGTGCACATGTACAGAGCTACACAGTGCTAAGGAGCTCCCTGTCACCTTCCTTTCAGTTTGTTCAACTCTTCAGAAATTAAGATACTGCTATTTATCATCACTAATATTTTTATTCTACTGATAACATATTTGAGGCTAGATAATTGACTTCAGGCAGTCATTTTGACTGTGTACATGTCCTGTGCACCTGGAATCACCTCCCTTTTTACTTGGTCTGATTGAAGGTGTTATCCATCTCTAAACTCCTTGTTTCTCTGATACCCTTATACTAAGAGTACAACATAAATGTAGCTTTACAGATAATTTCACTTTCAAAACATGTACTAAGCTCTTAACGGTGTAATAGACCAACTCATGGATATCTCCCCATCGAAGAATATTATTTAAAGAACATCTTAGAAAACATTTGCAAAATAGTTCTGGACACAAAAATACATTCTGTATTTCTCACTGCTGAGATGAGATACATGTGAGAACTACCAGCAAATTAAATTCCATGGTCCAACCTCTCTTGTCATAGTCCCATCACACAGTACATAGACATGTTCTGTACACAGGTGCAAAGTTGCATTGGTTCCACGACTGAGCTTACGCACTATCTTAATTTCTGAACATTCCCCTGACAGCTAAATGGCATTTCCCCCGACAGCTAAATGGCATTTCCCCCGACAGCTAAATGGCATTTTTTCCTCAAAACATACATGCAACTAATACCAGTCATGCAGAAATCAATGCTGAAGAACACATAACACCATAGAGATTTATCAGCTGTGTTTGTAGTTCACACTGTCTTTGTAGAAAGAGCTGACCTTATACAAAAGCAAAATAATTGAGGGCACACACATCACAGACAACAGCAACAAAGCTTTTCCTGCCTGTTTGTCCTCTGTGCCATTATTAGAGTATTTGCAAATAGCTATGAAATTCTAGCACCTTGAGTTACTCAATGAACCTGCAGAGACATTAGTGGTAGAGTCACATCATCTAACTTGAAGTCCATAATTCTGTCAGATAATCTCAGTTATCCCTTTAAAATCACAGGCTTCTCTGCAGAATAAAGCAAGGCACCGAAGTCCTGCTGCATAGGGTCAGCCAGAAACTTCTCTGCTCTGACTCTGAAGGAGATATAAAGTGACTAACTTAGCCAGTTGAGAGAGGTGCCTAAAGCTGAGGTATAAATACTTCCCCTAGGATGGGTATTTTTAGAAATGGGTTGCTGAAACTATTAATTCTAAAAATAAAAAATACAGCTTTACAGTTCATATTGCTACTTGCTATGTAATATATAAGATACTTCTGCTTTCACCCTCAGGTTTTACTGGAGGTTGCTTTGTTTTCCTATGGATAAAAACTTTCTCTTTCCTAAGTCTGCCCCAAATTTTTCTGCAAATTAAGATGAAGAGCTCTTGGGCCGCAGAAAGATACATTGGGTAGAAGCAATTCAAAGGACCTTGAACAGTTTGCAAAGAAAGAAATTTGCATCTTCTTACACCAGCCAGCACTGAAGAAAACCTTCTCAGAGAGAAACGAATCTTGAGTGATGCAGGCTAGAACAGAGACATCTCTGTGTAATGCACAGGTTCACTGACATGCACTGCAGCAGGGATGTGTCAGAGCAAATTCATAAGAAAAGAGTGCTTTTTCCTCTGCCTGTTTCCATTCAGATCATGATATTGTGGGGAGCAGGATGTGGAAGGGAGGAAATGCTGTTATTCCACATTACAGACACAAAACCAAGGGAAAAGTCCACATTACAGGCAGCACTACACTTTGGAGACAGAAGCTCTGTGCTCTAAGTATTGGATTGCTCTTTCTCCTCTGGATTCTCCTGGACACCATCTGCCCTTGCACAGTCACACTCAATAAATAGCACACACCAAAACAACCTGTACAAGGCAGGCCTTACAGCCTTTGCTTTCTCTGCAGAGAAAATCACCCTGAAAACAGCAAAAAAAGAAATAGTGCGTCAGGCCTGCTTCTACAGTGGCTGAAATTGAATGGTAAAGCAGGGGAGCATTCCTGCATGTAGTTTAAGGAGCCCAGGGCATTACTAGGCCTTCTAAACAACACCCCTGGCAATTTCTCAAGCACAGTGAGCATGACCACTACTCAGAGCTTTGTGCATAAGCTTACACCAAGAAAGAGTTGGTCGTGTTTCTGACGTGACTGGTGCTTTGGAGGGATCCTTGAATACGGCTGTGTCTCTTGCTGGTTAATGAGGGCTTTGAAAAATTGCTCATCTTGACCAGCACAAAAACAAGCATTCATGGAATGGAAACCTTCCCCCTTTAACTGAAAAGCTCTATGTAAGCAAAAGGTTGCTTCGTGTGACACTATTTAGCAAAGCGTGGCAATGAGTGAAGTCTCCTGCCCCTTTACAGAGCGTGGTATTTAGATGCGTTCTCTTTTGTGCTAAAAATAACAAAGGCAGTATTTGGAAGAAATCAGAATAGATGAGCTGATACATTATTGATAAAAGTTTCAAGCAGCCTGCCACTCTGTTTTGTTATGTGGTTGAAGCTCAATTTTTAATGAAGCAACCTATGAAAATCTGGTGGGGTGAAAAACATGACCTCTAAATGATACTGTACACAGAAGTTCCCATCAGTTCAGAGAGCTGAACTGCCCTCTTTCACATCCCATCAGAGATTTACCTCAGCTTGACCCTACGGTTTACAGGCAAGAGAGACAATACCCTGACTCAGACAGGAAAGGTGGCATTAGAGGGATGCACAACTCTGAAAGAGGACTAAACAAACTGGCCTTTTCTCCTATTGTGTGGAGTTTCCATCATGTGCATACTGACTAATGCTCTATCCTATTAGAAACACACCTCCAATTTGTTGAGAACACGTTTACTAAAACATTGTTTGTAAAGAAAAATCCATGGGAATCACACCATTAAGTGCACCAGGAGCAGAACAGCACAAGGAGGTACACTGAATACCTAGAAAATACTAGCAGAAACAGGTTTAAAAACATATGAGCATAGGATTAACAGAAGCCAGTCCTGGAGCATTTATTCTTGATGATGCAAGAACGGATAATTTATGCAACAGGGCTTTTTTTGGTAAGGGGTTAAGTCTTCTGTCTAAAATAACAATTTTACTGTCATTTTGACTTATGCCTTATTCTCTACAGTTGTGATAACATTCTCGAACTGCAATCAGAGAAACTGCTCTTCCATCTTCTAGACCCATTTTCTAAAATCTAGAAATAAAGCACATATAAATAATCCTCTTTCATTCAATTACCTCCTAATCTGATAACAAACCAATATGTGCTTCTGATTCCCAAAAAACTAATACTTCCACTATGAATACTGGCTAATTTATGTTGCTGCCCTATATACAAAATGTAATCTACTGGCCTGGAGTAAAGTTACATTGATGATAAAAAGATGACATTCATGGAGTTGTATTCAAGAGTTTACTACCCAGAATAAGGAAAGAATTAATGGAAAATAGCTTCATAAAATTAATTATAAGATGTGATCATATATCAGGGAGATAGTTTAAATGATTTAGCAAGACAGCATGTAAAAAAAGAGAAGCTCAACACACTTCACAGAGAATACTAAGTCATGAATACAGAACTTTATACAGTAAAAGCTAAATTTTTCCCTGGCCTTCTCGAATCAATTTTGATGAAGGCAGTGGAATCACATCTGCAGATTCCAAGTGGGAACTGGCTGTACAGGGCTCTCTATCTGCCCAGGTAAACTGTCCTTATTCAGTTCATGTTCTCAGAGATGTCATGGATGGGTGCAAAATCACCAATCTGTCTTCAATGAGTTTTCTAGTTCTTGAATCAGCATTTTTTAATTCATTAACATATGTCACTGCATTTCTAAATTATACTATATGTTTCCATATTGTACCAATCTTCAGAGAAAATTCAGAAATACTGTAGAGCATTCACTGGCACTTCATAAGTGAAACTGTTAAGGTACAATACAAGCATACTATAACCCTCCCATATTATAACTCATGAACGTGAAAAGGTATTCCTAACATATTACTCAAAGAGCTTCACTTGTTATCACTAATCACTTCACAACAGAGTATAATCACTTTCACAATGGAAGAACAAGGAAAAGGGGAAAAGAGCAAAAGAAAAGAAGCAGAACAATACTTGTCAAGAAAAACGTCAAAATTAGAACCTTGATCTCCTCTGAGAGTTACACTACCGAAAATCCACCAAGAGCAGAGAGACTTTTGCTAAGTGTTGCATTCAGAAATCACCTGGCTCTCCAAAGTGACCTACATTCAAGTCATGCTTAATCACAAGACCCCTCTTCTTGCCAGACTTCTGAACTTAGCTCCAGCAGGATATATTTTCTTTCTCCAATTTGTTTTAACTACTACACTTATGTGCCTCTTGGACTGAGATTCACAGACAACTCTTTTAAAATATTAAGCACCAAATTAAACCTCTTGTTTTGCTACCTAGCAGAGTGGAAGAATGACCTTGTGATTAAAAGGGCTGGACTAGGATTCAAAACTCTGGTTTAATTCCTCACTTCATGAGAGGATCCTTGTATGACTTCATATAAATCACTTACTAAATCTCTTTCCGCTTCAATTTCTTGTCATAAAATAGGGATAAATGATTATATTATCCTTGTGGCCATGCCATGAAGATTTGCACAGTCTCTAGCTGCCCTGTGCAATGGTGTGTCAAAGACAGCAGCAGACTGCAAGGATTATTTATCAATTCCCTTCCTGGAAATTGTCCCACATAACTTGCTAGAAAGCTTAGGCCTGCTACAAAATCAGCTAATATGATTCTCTTCAACCAGAATGAGAGCATGTTTACAAAATGGGAGCTGAAGGAAGGCCCTCAAGCCTACTGGAGCAGGCAGAGCAAGATGTGCCATGCACACATGACCATCCACACTCTGCAGTGCTGCCATTGCTATCACCACTCATAGTGACTGCACCCTACTACAAATGTTTTGCTTGTAGCAAGGGATCCCACTGTTTGATATGACCTATCATTAGAATGTTACAGCAGCACAAGTTGGCTCAAGTTTGAAATAAATCTAACCAGAAATGTCCCCAAAGGGAGAATCTGTGTCCTACACAAAGCATGATGCAAGCCCTGGGCTGCTCCTGCTGCCTGTGTCCTCTGTGCCTGGCGCAGGGCTGGTGTCCCAGGACACCGTGGGGTGCCATGGACAACTAAACATGAGCAAGGGTGAACAATGCTGCTCCACAAACCTGGGGTCTGGGATTCCCTCCCCCTCCCCTGATGCTTTTAGGGGGTTAACTTTCTCACAATCAGATATTGGGACAATCTAGAGTTTCAGGCCCACAGCCCATCCAGCAGCTTGAAGCGAGGGAGTTAAGCATGATGCCCCTGATAATTTGTGTGTTTCTCATGCAGTTCTGTTTACCTCAGAGAATAGCTCAGATTCATGTGGTGGCTCATCTGTTTGTTTCCCAGGAGTGTCCTCCTCATCAGGTACAAATGACTTGTTGTTTCCCGTCCTGTCTGCCTCCTTGGTGACGGATAGATGAGCCCCGTTCCCTGAGCTCTGGGACTCTAATGTGATCTGGGTCGTGCTTGTGGCAGTGCGGGGGGAGAGCAGAGCAGGGAAGGGGCAGTTAACACTATGAGAGCTAAAATCTCTTTGTAGCTGGGCATGTTCGTGTGCATTTCCAACCTACCTGCAATTCGCTGCCAGCTGCTTCACCAGCTCAGGGGAACAATGGCTCCAGGAGCAACGCTGGCAGGAAAGGCAGATCTAAAAATAGATCTTCGGAAGGCTAAAATCAGAGGGGCAACATTTTGAGAAAGCGTATCTTTACTGGGTTTACTGGCAGGTATATTTTGTGCAAAGTCACTGTGTTTATTGCCTTGGACTCTTTGAGCACTCCTCAGGCCCAGTTCTACCCTCACTTAGAGGCAAATAGAAAGTCACCAATCCGTTCCTTTTACTTATTTACCTTTAGAGTTATGCGACTTGTAGCCCAAGCCACAATCCACTGTTTTGCTGGCTGCCTGCCTGATGACAGAAGATGCAATTGTATTTACAAAACCAGCCTACACTCTTTTCATTTTTTCTTTAGAAGCTCATTTTTATAGGCAGTCTTAATTTGGCAGTTACACTTCAGCAGGGATCACATGCACATTTTTTCTTTTGATTCACATAGTTTCAGATGCCCTGCACTCCATTCAAATTCGGCTCCATGCACAGTGAAGCCAAGTTTCACCAGCACTATGACTGAAATCATACTTTTCTGGGAACATCACAGTTTCAACAGAAAACCTTAAACTGACCCCATTTCTGTCAAATCTGGCTAGAGATTCATCAAAAAAGTTCACAAAGTCCTTAACAAAACCTAAGTAAAAGCTCAGTCTCAGCTCTTAATGATATCCACATGAGTTGTGTTGCTGACAGCAGAGGCAGCAGGATTGGGATCCCAGTTAATTAACCTCCACATTTTACACTGTGCACAGAAAACATTTCACACAATTCCACTTGTCTCAATCAACTGGCTCAATTAATAAAAACAGGTCTGGGAACATGCTCCCACTGGATTTGAGGCAGAATCTTCGGTTTGCTTGCATTCCCTACATTCTCTGATAGGAAATCCTGTTGATTTCATTTTCATCTTTCTCTCTCTCTCAATTTGAAAATAGAATCTATGATTTTCCATCATTTCCACTTAGACAGAAATATGTTGTGAAAGGTAATTTTATTGCTGAAAAATAATCTTCCTAATGTCAGCCATTATTTCACTCTCAGTGTGACAACTAGGGTAAGTGTTGGAAATCACTGTATGTTTCAGCTAAAGTATCTTGACAACACAAACGAAGAAGAAAAAGGTAGTCTTTTTGTTAATGAAAACTGCACTGTTATTTTGGTCTATAATGGAGAGATTCATGTAAATGATTGCCTGTCGTTTATACTAAAGTAAAATAGCAAAAAAAATAAAACAAACCAGCAAGCAGGAATAGTGATTTCTTTCCTTCCTCCTTGAATTTGCTCTTATATTTACTGTAATCAGCCCTTTCACAACAGTTTGCCTCTGATATAATGCTCATGGTTTTCTTAGTAAAATAAATTGAAATCCATCACTGGATTGAGGCTACCGGCATTGCAAAAACTAGGGAAACTGTAGCCATGCACTTCTACAAGTAAACATTATCCTATTTATAGATCTATAAGCATGTGGTACATAATATTATACAGTAAAACTATCCTAACCCATATCTCTGCAATTAACACAACCACTTGTATGTCAAGTCAGAGTGGAGGATTCCTTCCTTTGGGGACTGAGGGATAGATGATATCTCCTACTGCTGTCATCCCTCAGGGCTCTTCTGCAATGTTACATTTCTCCGCTTTCTCCACTGCACCTGCAGACAAAAGAGCTGTCCTCCTATGTCAGGAGTGCAAAATTCAAGTTCAGAGACAGGAAGAAAGAATAATGTCAATAAAGTTGCATTACTTTATATTTTTTTGCCCAACTTTAAAGTTGAATAAAGGAGAGAATTAAAAATTTTTCATAGTTTGCTCCTCTTTTGTACCTAGTGAATGAGAGCATTGTTACTAACTCCATAAACAGGCTTTCAATTAGCTTTAGCAATCAGGTCTGCAAAGTCCAAGTGGCAGAGAGGGCTGCAAGAGATCTGAAACTACAGTGGGCAAAGTAAAACCCAGCAGCATCTTCAGTAAAGATGCTTCAGTATCTCAGAGCCCTGATGACTTCCTGTGTCAATTATTGCTCTCAGCAATTTACTCACACCTTAAAATTCTCTTCTTGAAATTCTAGGTCATCAGATCTGCCCTTTGCAATCATATTACAATCTCTTACATTTATGCTTTGCATTCAACAGAGAATTTCTGATGAAGTTTTTCAGTTTGATTTTCCAACTACCCACAAACTCCAGTCAGTGCTTAAAGCAGATGGAATATGTGAGGTATTTGCTTCTTGGATTTATAGATTGAGATGATGCATACTGGTATTGCATTTGGGCATAGCTTACTCATACAAGTAGTCTTTTCTAAAGGAAATAGCTTCATTTAAGGGGGAGTGAGCAAAGAATTTGCCAAATTGGATGAGAATTCCCTGAATCTATTCCTGGTGCAGATCTAACTTTCTTTTCACTGCCCGATGAAGAAAAACAAGTAAAAACAAATTAATAAACACTTCTAGAATTTTAAGAGAATCAGGGACACAAATTGACAGACAGCAGTGACTCATTTCATCACGGTTCTGTAGGACAGCAAGAAGTCCCCAAGCTCTTGATTTCAGGAAAGTGATCCTGAACTTCTTGCTGGGGAAAAAATGGAGCAAAGCCACTCTGACTTGGCTTCCTACCTAACAATACTGCCATATACATATCTATCTATCTATCTATCTATCTATCTATATATATATATACACACTTTTATGTATATATATAAAAGTTGCCTATGAAAAGCACAGTGTAAGACAATGAAAATACAGGAATTCTATACGAAGAGTTTGGACCAATTCTGTAGCAGCTTGTTAATGAAAGAAAAGCTGTCCCACTTTGCTGAAAGACACCGTTTTTCTGCTGGGGCAGTGAAAGACGCTGAGAAGGTTCACCTGGTGAGGAAGGGAAAATAAGATTTTTTCCCTGATTCTTCTTAAGTTGCTTCTAGGGTTTTCCTTCTTACATGCAAAACCATTTGAAAAAACAAACCATTTGAAAAAACTTGTGCAACAATTTGGAAGCATTTCCCATGTCAAACAGCACCACAGGGAGAGAGTCCCTTGTGCCCTACCAAGAGGTTTTCACATTAAGTTTCACTGCAGCAGTGTTAGGCAATAGACAGGGACCTTGTCAGCCTTTACCTTCTCTGTAGTCTTTTACCTCCAAAGTCTTGAAAAATAAATTCATTTTTCTATGCTAATATTAAAAGCAAAGACAACCCCTTCCTTCAAACGACTGCCCTTCCCAACTGAAGAAGGACAAAAAGCCTGGCAGTACTGAATGCTGCTCCTCTTGCACAGAAATGAAGAGGTCTTCCATAAGCTGTCAGAGTCTGCTGATGTCCAGGAGAGTTCTGAAAGTAAAAGTTGGAATCTCTGCCTCTGCCCAAACATGTACATGGTTTCTGAGCTCAGGAGTGGTCTAGCAGGGAATTTCCCAAAGTGAGAAGTTATAGCAGAGACAGGTAAAGATCCACAGTTTGCCTCAGGCTGTTTTCCAGCACCAACAGACTGCATCTGTAGGGGCACGTATCTAAGCTGGGGGAGCCTTCACAGCAAGAATGTAACGAGCCACAGGAAACCTCCTCTGAAATGGCACATTCACAGGGGCCTGAGCCATCCCACCATGAGCTCATACAGGTCCCAAAAACCTGCCCATCCTCCACAGCCTGTCTGAGCTCCCTGCCAGGAATGTAGACCTGCTGGGCATTGACTGCTTGCACACACACAGATGCCCACCTGGACTCTCAACACAAGGAAACACAACTTACATTGATTCTGTGCAATTTAACCCAAGCACCGCAGCAGGAAGGAAATTAAATTTATTATTTACAGTCCTTCAGACTTCCTGCCCCTCTTCTGCTGTAGGCAGCATCCCTGTTCTCATGCCATATGTGCTCCTTCCCTTCCTCCTCTGTGAGCACCTTGCAAATCAGGTGCTCCCCTCGTAGAAACAAACACCCATGCTCCGTCCTCCATGCTTGTCCTTGTCCAGTGGCAAAGCACTGGGGGTGTCACAGAACTGTAGAACAGTTTAGGTTGGAAGGGACCTCAATGATCATCTAGTTTCAACCACATGCAGGGAGATAGTTATTTTTACTGCACTATTTGAAGAAAAAGTGACATTTTCTTCTGAAGCATAAAACATCTCTCTGGAGGCTGACAGAAGCTGAGGCCTGACCTTGATGCACTGTTACCTGTGACCAATGTTAACTGGTGCAAACAATCTCACTTACACTGCTAATGAAATATGTAAAACAAGGATCAATGATTTTTCACACCAAATTATGGCAGAAATTTAAATATTAATTTTCTCTTACTTTCTATTAATAACAAGCAACAGATTTAGGTGACCCAGTCATTCTTGGGAACTGATTTTAAACCTCACACTCAGGCACTTCTGTGTGGCAAATGTTAAACCAGCATGGAAAAGGGCATATTTTGTGATGTATTTTCTACAGGAAGGTCTTTAAGTACTTAAGCCAGAAGTAGAAAAAGCTTTCAAAAAAAATATTCACTTTTGGGATTAAGTGGTATTCCTTGAATTTCACATTTTAGTCAGGACTATAGTACCAGCAATGAGCAATCCGTTATAAATTTAACAGACCTAGAAATATAAGGGCAAGTCTTAGCTTTCATATAAAATTAGATAAGGAAGAAGGACAAAAGAAACAAAGGCCTCAGTATCTTTGAAATTCCGTGAGTATTATGCATCCAACATCACACTCTGAAATGTCTTGATTTTTTTTTCAGCTTCTTGGGATTTTTTTAATATGTTTTGAGAAACAACAGCCTTGTTTACAAATCCTACCAGAGATGGTGCTTGCTTCATATTAGGAGTGCAGCAAAACCTTCAGCACCATTCAACCTGCCTGAGACAAAATCTAGTTCTGCTCAAGACCTTTGCACTCAGGAGAGGCTCCTCCAGAGCATAGGAGGCAGCAGGGCACACTGGAATTTACAGATCCCAGACTCTGACACCCCTGTCAGCTCCAGGCATCCTGCTGGTTATGGCAGTGCTGCATTTCTCAGCAGCCACTCTACCAGCACTCACGAAGAATAAAACAAAATATATCCTAAATATGATGACCCAAAAGCATAAAAGAGTTTGGGAACCCTTTTTAGGGACAAAAAAGGAAGGTTTAGGGACATGCAGTCTTATTTTTCAAAAAAGTTGCAATTTGGTCATGGATGACCAGGAAAATTAGCCAATTTTCTCATTGTCATACAGAGGCTTGCCTGATTGGGAGAACTTCTGGTCTTTTCAGAATCTTGAAATTACTTACCACAACTTTTTTTTTTAAAAGAATGGGGAGGTGGGTTTTGCCCATTTTTTCAGAACAGGATTCAGAACTTTATTTGTAGGAAAAGCAAAGCTAAAAGGCTTGAAGGAAGGAATTTTGATATTCTTTTTAAAAGGTAACTTACAAGGAAGAAAACCCTACTTTTCAAATCTATGCTTAAACATAAAAAAGGACTATTGCTTAAAAGTAGCCATTTTCCTACTTTCTCATGCTAATGTCCTGTTTATAACTGACACCTTTACTGCCTACCACTATATCAATTTCACTTCCCCAGAGAAAGAAAAGCCAGATCCTGTGACTAGTGTACTGGATTGATAATCTAGCCTAATGCTGACAGATAAATGCACTAATTTTCTTCTGTGGTTGGCTCCACATTGCAGAGTAAATCTGCTTCTAACAACTGTCTCAATAGGCTCTGTAACCTGTCCAAGAGATGATGTCAAGTGCTACAAGGGCCTAGGGCTAGTATGGCAGGTAAGAGTTACCACTGGGATAAAGTTACAGGTGAGGTTTTGAATGAGAGGGTCATTTTAAAGGAAAGCCTGGCTGGAAATACAGATTGCTTTTTTAAAAGTCAAATGAGTAAAGGAATAAAGAGCAACTTTTATAATTTTGGGAGTGTCTACATCTTTTGTATGAAAATCAGCATGTTCTTAGCTAAGGTATTGAGATATCCAGGAAACACAAGGAGTTATTTCTCTGGATAATAGTACTGGGGAAAAATGATGTGCTTTGCCCTGGGTTTGCTGGACTTGGTGGTAGCATAGAGTCTGTGGAGCACTGGGACTGTTCATAACTCAGGAGCAGAATCCAAGCCTGAGCAGCATTCCCTGAGCACAGGAGGGTACTGGAGGGTACTGGTGCCTGCTCCCACCTCCTGAGTTGCCAAAAGCCTCTGTGCAGGCAGGTACCAGGGCTGACCCCAGATGCTGTGCACTCAGGCAATGATGACTGTGTTGAAGGCTCACTGGACATACAAACTACAGATGTTGGAAGGAGACAGGACTTGTTATTTCAAGGTTTAATTCCAATGAGGGCAAAAAAATGCTAAACAATTAACTTTTTTTTTTTTTTAATCATTTCATGCCAAATATTTGGGTCATTTCTAAGAATTTCAGCAGCAATGAAAGAGCCAGGAGGGTCTCAGTGTTGCTTTGCTCTTACTGGTTTTCTTGTTGAATTCCAGGATCACTATGCTGGTTGCTACTGATTTATAGCACTTCGATGTTCATTTATCATTTTGACCAAATGAGTAACTTTGGTGGGCATTTATTGATTCCCTCTTTGGAAAAGATCACAAGCAATAGCTTTTTAAATAAAAAGGGTCTTTGGGTTATATGGATAACCCTGGCACTGAGGGATATGTCTCTTCCTCTGCTCTCATGTCTAATATGTTCAATCAGCTCCCACTCCCCTAACCTGAAACAAAAATAAAATCTCATTTTAATCACATCTTTTTCTCCTGATTTTCACTCTCCACCTCCTGACCTTTCCATGTGAAGAGGATCACGCAGAACATTTCAGCTTTTCTTAGGCTAACTTTTGCTCACTTTGAATAGCACTTATATAGGTCAATAGCATCACTTCCCCTTTCGCCCCCCTCCCCATCACAGAAGAAATACAGGATCTAACCTCTTTAATGCATCAGTTAACGGGATGATTGTTTGTTTGTTTATGGCACAGAAAGTTTGATATTTAAATGAAACTAAATATTCAAGAGAGAAAGTAACTTTATAGATTCTGCTCTTCTCTCTTTTTTTTTTTTTCATATCTGTACCAAGCACATCTGGCTCTGAATAAGGCTGCTTAGTGCTATTTCAATAAGACTAACAGTAACAGCAGGAATACCCAGACCACAAACTCCAGCATTAACAATGGTGGATCTATTCTCATTACAGAATACATGAAAAAAAAAGCTATATTAATAGTGTGTATACTATGGCATGCACAAAATCCCCTGTACATTGTAGGAAAACTATAGTTCACTGGTTTCCTTGCTACAGAAAAATGCCAAAAATCAGCCAATCCCTGAATGAAGCAGGTCACTGATTTGGTCATATTCCAATATGTTATTGTTACAGTCACAAAGAGATGATAAAATGTGTGTAGGAGGGCACAGAGACAGCAACAAAGGTATAGATATTTTGTGCATTTTCTGAAATTTTCTACAATTAGCATAGATTTCTTTTCTACTTTTATTCCTTTTTTTTTTCCCCAGAACATTTCTGAATGCCCCTGTTTCCTGAGAGGAGGAAGCTAAAAGTTTCGGTAACATTTCAGGCTGACTGTTTGTCTTTTAATTGTGTATGACTATTCAGTGAACCCAATCCTGCTCCTGTGGAAGTCTAATGAGAACGTGGGTACTAAATTCCCTGGGAACTGGATGAAGCCTCCAACTACTGACTTTGTAAGGCTTCAGCCATGCAAAACTCTGCTGGCACAAGTAATGCAGAAGAGCAAAAATAAAAATTCTGCTTCTTTGAAATGTTTAACCACAGCTCATTTGTTAATACAGTAGTTGAAAGGTGAAAAAACTCCCACTGATTCTAAAAAGTATGGAAAAATGTATTATTTTTTGGACTGAGACGCCTTCGCTAGATGTTAGCTTTGGAAATATTTAGACATAAATCGATTTCGTCCCAAAATAGAGTCCAAAAGAAAGAATCGTCAGGAAGTGGAACAAAGTCCTGCATTGTGCTCCACGGAATACTTGTCGGGATGTGGCACTAGAGGGCACTACCACATCGTCCCCAAAGGCACCAGGACAAAGGACACGGGTGCCCGGCTGCTTAACTTGCACACTCCGCTTTATGGCTTGAGAAAAAAATTTTAATCACATCGGAGAAATTATTAATTTTTTTAATAGTAGTGGGACTTCAATAACACGCAATATTATTAAGCATTTAGTGCATGGAGCCTTCATGCCATAAAGCTCTGACACTTTGGGCTGCAGAGCTCATTAAAAATGGTCTGCACTGTTAGCAGTTCTCATCAAAACAATTCAAGGAGGCTGTATTTGGGAATTACGCTGCTGAATTAGCACAACAAATAAGGAATAATATGGGGCATAAGGCAAAGGAAACTTACACTTGGGCTGCTTCCTTTCTTTATATTCAGTGCTGCTTACAGGCACCCTGCTCAAATGAGTTTGGGGGAAGAGCTGAAAATGGGAATCACACGGGGGAAATAGGGAGAGAGATAGAAGGGAACTCTGCTTTTCTCTCAAATAAATACTACTTGCAACAACTTGTAATGATTGCCTAACTGCATTTATTAAAATAAAAATGTCTCACTGAAGGGAAGGGTCAAAAACATTTGAACATTCCACGTTTAGGCATTTTTTAAATTTAAGTGTTTTCTTTGATGGGTATGCAATGCTTATTTCACTCAGTGTTAGAGGATAAATACAAATGAAGGTTTTCTTTCAATGGTTCTGGCTGAGAGAGAGCACAGAGGTCGCCTTCAAGGTGACTAGATTTTTGTTTGAAAATGGTGAGTCCCCTGTTACTCAAGAAACTGCTTTGTAGTCCATTGCTATGCACCTGAAAACTTCCCACTGACTTCCAGGGGAAATTTGGCTGCTCAGGAATGTGGGATTGGGCTCCGGAATGGCAGTCAAATACAGAGAACTAAGCAATGCACAAAAATTTAACCCTTCAATGGAACCAGTCACGAACTTAAAGCTGTACATGCATATATTACCCTGCTTCATATAGAAGACAGTCAGCAATATATTCACTATATTAGTAGATTATAAGGAAAAAAATTTAGTGAGAAGGTTTGGGGTTTTTTTGAAAACATTTGGTTCATCCAAACATCTAGCTTCTTAACGCTTCATCTGATCTAAATCAGATTTCTGAAAGCTCTTGAAACTTGGCATCTAGTTCAGGGAACAGTCCAACTCCCTTTAACCAGATAAGAATTCAGCCATTTATAACTGTAGTTAGAGGCAAGTCTGTGGTTATGAAAAGACCCACAAAAGTTCCTGCACTGTGCTTGGAACTCTGCAAGTGAGCACTTCATTAGTGAAATGCTATCGCTGAATTTAATTTTTAAATCAGTTTATTGGAAGTATTAAATCTGACCTGCTTTATGGTACCCATCAGGTGGAATGGTTGCCTACTAAAATGGTCTCATTTAAATGGGGCTGGGAAGAACGCAGAGATGTTTCTGACTTGGAGGCCTCCTATGTCTGATCCCAATGGGCATCAGCAGAAGTTACTTGCAAGCTGTAGACAGAACGGCACCAAAGCAGGGTGAGTGGGTTGCCTGTGAGGCCAGAATGTCTGAACTTTATCAAGTGCTGCTGAGGAAAACAGCTTCAAGGCCACATGTGATAACTGGGAAGAGAATCCAGCAGCTGAGAGGGGATCCTATGGCTCATGGGACGAGCACCAAGATCCAGATTATCTCAATATGTCTCTTCATTAAAGGAGCAATAAGAGACCCTTTGACTATGAAGAAAGTGCAGCTGGGGTAATATTAAATAAAAAAGCCAAGTCCTAAGGTTTCGACGATTTTGTGTTTTCCTATTATGAGTTATGGAAACCTAGTTCTGTGCAGACAAGCCTGGGAAGGGATGAGTGAGCAGAATGCAATGTCTTTCCTAATATAAACAGATTATTTTGCATTATGGCAGATTTAGGAATGTAAAATGTTCACTCTGTAGCTAGTTAAAGGCTTACCATAATTGCTCCCCTACTGCTATTGCTACAGGATTTTCTGTCTTGTCCAACTGGTGGATGTTACTTGGTTTCCAGACTCTGTTTGCAGAGGATTCTGGAGAAGGAAAGGGAAATCTGAGGACAGACCTCCATAGCCGTTGCCACAGACATTCTGCACTGTTCAACAGTTCATAACTCACTTAATCCAGGCTGAGAACACGCCTTAGAAACACACAGAATCCAAAACATGAAAGGGACTTCTGCCTACTCCCTTTCCAGGTGAGCAGCTATTTGGGCAGCACGAAAGTATAAGACAGGGAAAACCTAGCCAGGCTAAAATCAGCAGTGAAATATGCCAGAAGATTTGGAGTTTTACCCCGGACATCACCAGCTGAGCACTAAGAATTGAGTAAATTCCCTTTGCCTGAGCCTGCATCTCCAAACGGAGGCCTCAAACCCAGTGGCTGAGCATTCAGCTGGGGCCAATATGTTTCTGGAATAAGAAATTCTTATTCTGGAATAAGAAACCCAACAACTATTTTATTATGTCCAAGGGAGATACTCTGCAATCCAAGGTCAAAACTCCAGCTTCAAGCAACCCAAGTATTATGCAAGGAAAGACAGATGTAGGCACCAATTTAGTTACTAATTCATGCGTCAATATAAGATCAACCCCAAAAAGCAGAATCCAAGCACTCCCAAAATTTGGACAAGAATTCTAGTTCGGGCTTGCAAGCAGGTCTGCATGTTCAAATGGATAGTCAAAGACAACCAGGCTTCTTTTGTCAGAGAACCACTTTCTTAACTCTGCCAGCAGTGCTTCAGACTGACATTTCATGTGGTATCTATTTTTTTTTTTTAACACAGAATTAAAGGGAAAAGAAAAAAATCCTGAACCCAATATCTTTAGAGCTTTTGTTTTGGTTTTGCAACTTTTCTGTTTCTGAAAAGAGCATCAAGTAATCTGTTGACAAGAGAAGGAAAAATATAGTTAAGTAAGGAAAAACATGCTGCTGCAGTAAAACTGTGTCAGATTCTATTAATTCAGTTTTTCATTGTCTGATATTTCCAGGCACAGTGGGCTTTTTGGTAGACCTCTGAGCTCTGTTTTCTAACAGAGGCGTAGCACAGGGCCTGTCAGGAAGAGGCAGTGCTCTCATTGTTATACACCTCAAAGAGACAATATAATCCTCATGCCTTCAGAAGGGCCAGGACTGAACCCCAAAACAACAGCCCTGTCTTCCTTTAGAAGGGTGAGCAAAGCTCAGTCAAAGCCTTGTTAGTGCATGCCTATGAATTATTCCCTCATCAAGTGGCCGATCACACTACATTAATATCGTGGGCACATTCTGCTTTGTTAGCAAACCTGAATTCCACTGCGGCACTAATGAAGGACCAGTCCTCCTGTAAGACATGACATCTTCAGGATGTGTCTATTCTGCTATGAAATTATTTTCTTTTGTGAAGAGTATTATGAGATTACTAACTGGAAAATATTTAAACACAACACAAGGGGGAAAATGTCTCTTTTGGGGAAGATGCATGAATACACAGTAATGTAATTCCAATAAAAGCAAATGTATTTAGTCAATATTAAGCATCTGTTCTTAGTGTGTGATGGAAGGAAGAAACTGAGCCTTTTACATGGCACTCCTACAGAAGTTCATTCTTTATTTGTAGAGATTGAAGCAAGAAGAGGCTTTGACAGATCCTTGTTCTACCCAGAGTGTTTTGGAAAGTCCACCTAAGTGGCATCATGGTTTCCTTGTTGGATTAGGTGAAATTGGATCCTTACCAGCCCAATACTGAATTTCGCAGGTAGCAAAACCAAGAATAACAACAGATTCCTTGATATTAATCTGAATGTCTGCCATGAGGCTGAGGCCAGCCTGGGACTGATCAGGCAGAACAGGGGATTGCTGCGCACAGCAATACTGCACTTCAAGGAAACACATTTTGCCTAGTCTATCCTCCCTCTGCTTGCATCACAACTGAGCACAAAAATCTAAAATATGCAGGAAAAGAAATCAAGTTATAGCCAGATGTGTTGCACTGAATTAAACATGGTGAAACACAAAACACATTTCCTGAAATTAACTTCTATTTCAGCCTCATTAATATCCATCTACCCGGTGGAATGTGTCTCTGAGATTGCATGTCCCTCAATAACATCAGAAATAGTGGAATAAAATATAAAGACAGTGTACAGTGAAAAAAAGCTGAATTTAGTTTGTATCTGTGTCTCAGAAAAACCACTACCTTTTTTTTAAATTTTGGAGCAAAAAGAATTCCACTCTGAATGCCACAAATTTAAAAGTTATAATTGGTACCAATCAACAGATTCAGTTCTAATCCCCTTTGCCTGACTATTTTGCACAAAACAACCAAATTCATCCAAAACAAAATTGATTCCAAAATTGATCCAAAGCATTCTGAAATCATCAGAAATTTTTCCATAAATTTCACAGGGTTTTTAGTCTGGTCTGTTAAACAAGTCATTAATCAATTTTAAAATTGGAAGGTTGATTAATGCGCAGTTAAAGATTTGATAACCTGTACACAAAACCCAGCATTTTCTAAAGTCTTCAGTTCTGTCCAAGCTCAACTCTCATTTAGGTCAGCAGAAGTCTTAACATTAAGTGTTTTTAAAAATTCCTCTATCCTGCTTAAATTTAGACACATCAATCTAGTATCAAGAGAAGACTATCCATCACATACAGAGCGTGATCATTTCCAATTTACACAAGAGTAATGTCATATGCTTACCAGTCTTAGTGGGATTCCTCAGTGTCCACTTCCACAATATCAAGAATAATTTATAGAAAACCCATATCAAGATGTGTTATTCTTCACAGGATACTTGCATATATTCTTCCTCACTGATTCTACAATATTCCTTGCTTGAGTGCTTTGGGTTCATTATACTCTAAGCTACTTCTTTTTAGTTTATTATTTTATCATTACGCAAAGTAAAACTCAATTTTAAATAAGCTTGTGTATTCCACTTCACCTGTGCTGACAGACAAAATGTCACATATTGCTTCTTTTTTGTTAAGAAGTTACTATTCTCTCTCAGTTGCATAATCCTAACACAAAGTAGAGAGTATTTGAGGGTTTGTTTAAAATTATTCACTTTCATTATACTGCTACAAGTGGTGCTGACAGCAAAACCACTTGCTTGCCTAAAATAAAATGAAACATAAAGTATTTCTTTTCTTGCATATAGAAAGTTGTGAAGGCTACTTTACTGCATTTGTTGGTTTTACAGAAGTAATCACTACCTCAAATTTCACTCAATTTCTACCAACTAGACACCAAGCTTCCAGAATTACTGTATACAATATTTCTAATTTTCATGTTATAGCAGACTGTTCTCTCTCCTGTTCATTACTGATTTTATGATGGGTAAATTCTGCCTCCAAGAAAAATTTGTCTTCCTTCTCCTTAGTAATAATCTACAGGAATTCAACAAGCAGAATAAAGTAGATGATGGAAATAACCAGAAAAAAATCCATCCAAAATTTTATAGTTTTAATTAAAGAGAAGAGGTGCTCAACTATTTATCATTAAGAAAGAATGTTTACTTCAGCAGTTGCCTTACTCAGGAACATTGAAATAAAATGAAAGGAACCTTAGCCCTATGCTCCCCCTGAGGTTGCTAATCTTGCTTTTGCCACCACACCAGTCAAATAGGAAGAAATCAACACACTGCAATGAAGGGGACAGTATGTAAGTAATTTTTGAGATGTCATGCATGCAGGTCCAGCTGCTCAGCCATTGTGGTTGTTAGCATTTGGCCTTTTGCCATCAGTTGACAGCCAAGCAGAAAATAAACCATAAGGGTTAAATCACATTTACTTATAGCCCAAATTGCTGGCCCAAGGCACACTTCAATGGTGGCCAAGAAAAGCAGGAACACGGGGAATTAGCCTTTGCCATAACACCCGCAGCTGGAACAGGCCAAGCCAATCATGGGGTAACTCCTCTTAACTGTGTGTCCAGTAAATTTCTCATGAAACCCAGACTACTTCTTCTGCAGCATCATGTTCTTGTCATATATTTGATCTATGGAAAGCTTTAAATTTTATTAAAAATGTGTTGAAGAGATAAATTCAGTCAGTCAATTCAACAGCTCTCACTTGGCGAAAACCTACTCTCTATGTCTCAAAAGTTGGCTTTTGCAAAGTGAGCACACTTTTGACAACACTAAAAATTGGGCTAATGATAGCACACACATATATATCTATTACCTCCTGCATAGGCATTGGGTTTACTTAATTATTTGCTAAGCAGTTTTGTTGTTTTTTTTTAATATGTCACTTAAAAATCTGAACAAAATATTTCAAGGGACAAAGAGTACCTGGAGAATTTTCCAGCTCGAGACTGGATGGCTGTGAGCTTTGGTGTCACAGAAAACTCTGTGGCAATATTAGTAGAGGCAGGAGACTTTAGCCACCCCCCTACTGATTTCCTATGCTGTACACAGAAAACTCTCAGGACCGATAAAAACCAAGGGGTGTTATTTTCTATAAGAAAGCATCTGATCAGAAAAATCAAAGATCTTATCCTGTGCACACTGTTTCATGCAGTACCTGAACCAGCACTCTCTGCTGCCTCTCCCGCAGAATCAAAACAGCACCCAAAGCACTGCTGTGATTTTTTTCTTCTCCTATTTTGCACAGATGTGAAGCAAAACTGCTGTACTATTCCGTTCAGGACTAGAGGACAATGTTTCTTGACCAGGCTCCTCTACTTTTCCAGATACTTGATTATATAAGACTATTAAATAGGTAAAGAACATTCAGTTTACAATCACAGTCCCAGGTTACAATAGGAGGAGTAGTAATACAGACATCTGATATCAAGGAAGGTATACACGGGTAACAAGAAGATGTGTTCTTGTGCTTACATGTCCTGTTCATCACTTATTGAAGAACACTCACAGATCACATTGGCTTCTTGTTAACACCAAGAACCAGTGAGTTCTCTGAGCCTCACTCTTTCTTCTCCCTCTGCCACACAGCCATGCACGGATGCAAATTCGGGGTTGATTTTTAGAGCTGAGCAGCAAGTGTCTGCTCTGTGGCTAGGAAATGGGTCTGAGTTAACGCTGCAGTAATTGGAAATCCCATAAATGATTTCTCTGCACAGACAGCTCTGCCCTCACAGCTGAAGTGCTGGTCATGGGATGGAAGACAGGCGGTTTTCTTCCTGGCCTTGCTTGAGGAGATGTATTATGTCCAGCAAATCACATTCATGCAGGTGACACCCTCCTTGCAGAAAGAGAAAGAGAATCCAAATGACTCCAGGAACCAATGAAACCAGAAAAGCTTCAGAGTGGGCAGTTAAAAACAGTGCAGTGACTTTGCTGCAGTAACAGCCAACTATGTCAAGGAGTGGTGAAGGATCAAGAGATTCTGTAGGACCAGAGAGGCTTGAGAGGTGGCATCGGTTGAAAGAACACAAACGAGACTGCTAAACCAATTAATTTGTTGGAAACATATTCATTTGTTGTTCAAAAGTACACACCACACTAAATATGAAGCACTATTATGGTAACTTAAAAATACTGTCCCTTTACTTTCACTACTAAAATTCCTAAAACCTTGTAGTCTCAAATAATTCAGAGCATAGAGTATAAGTAAATCTCAATTGACAGATTAGGAATGTTTTCATGGCCATAAAGATGTGACAGATATTGGTGAATTAAAGGCAACAATATTCAGGCTCTTGGAAAATGCATTTTCGAAGTATCCACAGGGTCCAGAATCACTGGGACATAAGAGATTAATATGTACAAGAAACAGAGCCACATTTAATCCTCATGTCTGTGACAGGTGGAGATTGTGAGAGGAATGCTCTTATAAATAAAAGGGACCACGTTGTTAAGTTTCTCTCCTCACTCCAGGCCAGGTAAATCTCACAAGAGAAATGTGTTTCTGAAAGTGCTGGAGGTTATATAAGGAACCAGAGAAAATGCAAAAGCTACACTGACCCAAAAAGACACAGAGGCAGCAAACAGCACTAATGTTTCTGTGGATGCAAAGCCCAAGGCAACTTGTCCTCTCTCATTATAACTGAGTGGGATCACTTCATATAAACTCTGGATGTTCATGTACAAAGAGGTTATTGCACGACCTCTGATTCATGGTAACTGTCTGTGCATGTGCTCTAAGCTGGCGGCTCAGGTAACTGGAATTAGCTAATTCCTCTCTTTCACTCAGAGCAGAGGGCTAAGCCAACATGAATGACTTCACATTTTTCAAGAGCTAAAAGCATGCATGGAAGATTGCGGTAGATCAGTTGATGTGCAGGAAATGATTGCCACATATAAATCTTCACTTGTGTTTATGGTTTGGGTTCCTCTTTATTACTGACCGGGGGACACTTCTTTTATCAGCATCTTAACACATGTTCAAAAGGAGTTCTTGACACACAAACTGAAAAGGAATAATCATGGCTGGTCGATGCTAGAACTCTTTTATATAGCTATAGCACACACACTAAGCAAGATACCCTGCCTTTTAAGCAAAGGTGAATGACTACACACTCAGTTTCTGCTGTCACTGGGGATGCTCATCATCTGGGCTTCTCCCTGATTATGCTCAGCTCTGCTTCACTTCTGGAGTTTGCATTCTGAATTCACGGCGCTGATCAAACTTCACCTAACTGTGCCAGACCACCTCTCCACTTCTTATCAGTTTCTCCTATCCTCCAAGTAAGACATTTCACTGATGCCTCAAATCAGACTGATATCCAGTGCCATTTACACAGGACATTGCTGGCAACCACCTGCCAGTGCTGAGTATTTTTGGCTGGTATCTGACAGGCATTGCATGTGGGGGATTATGTTGTGCTCCAGCTTGAGACATAGATCCTACCTCAGGACCCCGTCACCACTGAAAGTTTCATTAGCTCTGAATCATCAGAATTATATTGCTCCATGAAGCAATTTCTAAAAACAGAAGCTCAGAATTTAAGAATATGCTCCCCAGGCTGACATTATCATTCAAATATCATTCCTTGTGATATTTTTCATTTATGAATCTAAATGTACTATATAAAGATGGGGAAACTGAGATGAAAAAGAAGGAACCTGTTTCACCAGCATTGCACAGAAGGACAGAAGAAAATCCAGAAACAGAAAGCTCAAACCTTGCACTTTTACATTCAGAGTTACTCTGACAGGTCCTGCTACACACCAACAAAATGAATATCTAAAAGTACTTGCAACTCAGCTGCATGTGGCCCTACGTGAATAAATTGATCATAGTGAAGCTTAAAGACACAAATGCATTCACTCTTTTTCCTACCAAAAATAATCTATTAATTTGAGTTGCAATTTGTTCCTTCCAAATATCTATGCCTAAAGAAATGTTCAAATGATTCTCTTCTAACATCTATGTAATATAAGGAAAGATTTTGATCATATCATCATTTAAAACTACACCTAGAAAGAAAGAACCCAAGGGATTCACTGAACTTCCAGCTCTTTATAATTTGTGAGCAACTGCACACAATTATATTACAAAGCCTAAATATAATATAAAATGCAGCTTGATGATAACTTAAACCAAACTTGACTGTTGGTGAGCTATTGTGATAAAAAATTAACATGTTTGGGGAAGTCTGATTTGCATTACACAGTGCCTGTAATCAAATTACCTCTAAATGTTATGCCATGTCACACTGTGTTTGAGATGTTGCTGTCAAAAATGCATACATACGCTTTGCAGTTTGACTCAACCTGGCTTCCTTTTAAGCAATCATGTATGCCTCTGAGCCACTTCAGCCAAATGGTGGTAAAATACAGAGGCTGGCAATTCAATTTCATTAAACCTTTCAAGAAGGCAAGAGCAGATAAGCTTTGCTTGTTCGTGTCAATGATAATATTCAGCACAGCCTAAATCTAATTCAATAGGTTCGCTCCCGCTCTCTTGTCACATTGTCATTTCCGAACCCAGTCCCCCGCCACCCCCTCCCCACTCCAGTTGCAGCAAAACTTTGTGAAGTGCTTAACCCAGAGCCATGGGCACCTTCCCAGTGCATATGCTGCAGGTCAAGCCCAGCCCTGCGGTCTGTGCATGGGGCTGGGCCGCTCAGGTGGCGGCTGCCGGACACTGTGTCCGCTGACCTCATTGCAGCCACAGATGTTTGTTTACAGCACTTTGGGCGATCTGCAGAAAGCAGAGCAGCAAAGTAGGCCAGCTTGAGGGAAGGCTGTTACCCACAATTCATGGAAAAATGCCGGATAGTTCCCACTAGGTTGTGGTCGGCTAGGAAACGGCAACTTATTAATCTTGTGTCAGAGGGCCAGCTGCAAGCCTGGCAGTTACCATATT
The DNA here is from genome assembly GCA_013397075.1 of Rhabdornis inornatus. Classification (NCBI taxonomy): domain Eukaryota; kingdom Metazoa; phylum Chordata; class Aves; order Passeriformes; family Rhabdornithidae; genus Rhabdornis; species Rhabdornis inornatus. The sequence continues at coordinate 2,631,691 of VWZS01004114.1, read as the reverse complement.
TCACCACCAACTCCGTGTCTGGACAGCCATTGTCTATTTTTTATGAAAAACTCCACAAATCAGCTGCTATTTTCCCCCTTCTATGTGCAGAAACGGTGCTTGGGGGCTGAGGTGGCTCTGGCGCATCATCCACACGGCGGTCAGGTTTGCTAATTCAGAGCGACTGCTTAGTTTCCAACTTTAATGATATTCCCTCAGCATATCACTATGGTTGCCTGGCGACCGGATTTCAGCTAGGCCTCTCATTTGATTCCCACACATCAGACCCTGAAAAGCACTTTTTTTCCTCCCTCTGCTTTTGATTCCGGCTCCTCTGAAACCCTTCCCCCTGCGGTGTCGGTATGGGTGGGCAGCGCGGTGGCAGAACAAGGCCAGGGGTGACGGGAGGCCTGGAGGCTCCTGGTCACACATCAAGGCCTGGAAACAAAGCCGCCAGGAGCCCTTCCTGACAAACACAAATTCCCTTCAGAAAAAGCAAATTTGGTCTTCCCTTCGTAGCGTGGGTGTCATTTTAAGACTTTCTTTAGACACTTTACTAAATCTGACGCTTTCCATTGTTTTTTGGGCCTTTTCTCACAAAAGGCTTCCTATTATCAACAAGTTGCTATTGGAGTAAGCAAACAGCTTGTGAAGGCCTGAAATAATCTAATAAGCAATGGGCTTGTGTACTTTATGTACCCACACCTTTACGGGATACAAAGTTTGTTTGGATAAATAATTTTCCACTTTATGCTCAGTTTCTATTAAAGTATCCTTTTTAAATTAATGGTTTTGTTTAGCTCTGCACCCTTCCCCCAGCATATGTACGAACACCCTCTCCATGGTGTAGAATAGCCATTTTTCATAAACTGCTCTGACTCAAACAAAAAAATTTTTAAAACCTTTTGTTTCTTGGTGCAATTAAGGTCTGATCGATAAGACAGATACAAGAGATGCACTGACTTTCTTATTCTTCTCTTGGCTATGACTGAAAGTCTTCACAAAGTTAAAGAATTGACTACACTGGAAACCAGATCAGCTTACACCAGCTGAAGGCTTAGGCCTTAATCTTTAATGTGCTGTGGCAAAAAAAAAAAGTTAGCTATAATGAACGTTTGCTAAACAGTTTTACAAACAAAACACAGGATTATTTCAGTATTAAAAAATATCAATAATATAAGTTATACCAGATGGGTAATCACCACGTATATAATAATAAAAAAATAATTTCCGATTATTACTCCTGAGGAAAATGCAGTTGGCTGGATAATTTACTAAAGGTTCAATATGAGCACTACAGAAATAGCTTAAATACAATGTTCTGCTTCTTGTTTGCATGGCTTTCAGATCATTCCCTGTACAGCCTCCTGATGGATATAAAAATTCTTAGTTTTTTGTCATAAACCACTACTAAAAAGTCTATTAGTGATGAGCACAATCACACCCAAATTAATGGCAATGCATCAACAGCAGGAGTAGGTCAAATCTTGTTAGCCTATATAGACCTGGACTGCCTCATCTTTTGTACTGATTGCAGTCTTGTGTTTAGAGATCCTCAAGAATCCCCAACTCCTCAAGTTATTTGGTTACAGGAGAACCTTAGCTCATTATTTTTAAAGAAGCTCATAGCCCTTATGTTTGAAGAAAATGGGATTTTTTTTTGTTTAAAAAAAAAAACTAAAACAAACAAAAACCCCACCAAAACAAACAAACAAACAAACAAACAAAACAACACCAAAAAACCCCACAAAATCAGCCAAGACAGCTGAGAGTTCCTTATGCTTAGAAGTTTTCATTTTGAGTTTTCCTGATTTTTCATGAAGCTTCCACATTGCTGGGAGGGACACAAAGTTTCTCCATATATTATCTGGCAGTCCTGACTATCCAAGATGGGAGACATTCAGGTTTAATCTGTCATAATCACACCCCAGGATAAGAGTCAGTTGGGCATGGACTGTCCACACAATGACCAACTCAGACTAGAGATCTCAGTTTGAAGTCTGATTTGAATATTGCACGATGATAATATGGAACCATGTTAGTTTTCAAAGCAAGAATGATGCAGTGGGATTTCAGAGCATGCCCACAACTGGTCCCCCATTTGTCAGTCATGCGATATCACAACAGTGTGGGGAGGACTTTTCAAAGGTTCCTTTACATTCTACCCTGGGCTTCCCAATCCTCATGGAATAGAGCTGTCTCCTAGAGTTCAGCCTGTGCCCTAATAACGCTAGGGTTACCTGGAACATCATGTGTTTTGCACTCCCTGTTACATTAGTTTTTTATGCATCATTTATTGCTGTTTCCATCCTCATTTGAGACTTGGCTGAGGAGAAGTTCAGGTCCAGAAATGGGACTTGCAATTGGAATCAGTCACATATCACAAAATCTCTTGAGAACAAGGGTCACTAGCTAGGAAATGCGGAATATACATTTCTAGACCTCCAAAGCCACACAGAAAAGTTTTAAAGGCTGATAATGTATTTGCATTCCATGTGTTAATTTAATTTTCCAAGGAGCTGTAGATGTGTGATACAAGGAGATATTTTCCTGGCAGACAGTGCTGCTCATCAGAATTATCATCACTAAAAGCTAACACATGCAGGACAGAAAGTTCTAGTACATGAGTAAACTGTTTACTTATCTACACTGAGACAAATTGTGCACAGTTACATCAATAACCACAGTATCAGGGAAGTGTCCTCATTTTCCCACAAGTGGGAAGGAGAATTTTGCCACTGCATAGCATTTCATGGGAAGCGAAACTAAAAGAAGCCAGCATATTGGAACACTTCAAAATACATTTATACTATTGTAGCTCTAATTAAATGTACCTCAAATGCACCTTGTGAAATGTATGCTCACATGAACATAGAAAGGATTTATATGTGTAGTCTCTGTTACTATCTGCAAATTTCTTTGTTGAAAGAACAGATGTTTGATTTTGTGTTAGAGCTAAAAGTAGGACTTCTAACCTTTCCCTCTCTCTTTCCCCTAATCTAGAGCAGGTTTCAGATCTGTATTCTTTACTCAGCAATAACTAAGTGCTCACAAGTTAAGAGATTTAAACTCTCTTTTTTCTTATCAATCATTTTCAATAACTGTTAGCATTGAAGATCCACTACCCACTGCAATGTTTCTCACTTGCTTATTAAGTTGTTAAGGATATTGTTTTGTACAGTACACTCCTGACATGTTAAAAAAGAATGTTTTTAGATTAGTGTTCAAGTTTCATTTTTCTTTTTGCTGAAAGTTTTAATTAATACATTAAACATATTGTAGCTCTACAGATGGGTAATGAGATAACTATTTATACATTCTATTGATTCAGTTATTCCAATTTTTAGTAGCATTATGCTATACATGCAACAAGAACATGCTGCCCTTTGAGAATTGCTTCCATACTGTTTAATCTAAATTGAAATACACACACAAAAAATCCCATCTGCAATAATGGGATGTATACACCACATTAAATTACCCTCCCCCATCCGCTGGAAGTATTTCCCAGAATGAAAGGTAAATGTTCAGGATTGCTTTGCTGCTGGAAGGCAGTCTCGAGGTGTAGTCTGTAAATAAGATTGTCCTCTAGTTATCTCACAACTTTCTAGCTCTGGGCAAAACACTCTAAGAAGGTAGATTTGCCAAATAAGAACCTAATCTGAAAGCTTTATTCTCTATTGCAAGAAACTAAGGCATCAGCATTAAATTAATTTTTTTGTTGTTGTTCTATTGTGGTAACACATTATGGCTCTGGGTTTTCACTGCAGGTTAGAAGTTTGGTATGGAAAGCTTATTGGGGACTATGATAACAGACTCTAGAATTTTCTTATCTGTTATTTAATTGCATGGCTTCCAGTGAACACTAGGGACTGGATTTGATAACCTGGGAAAGCTCTTCTACTTTCTGTGATCCTAAACGAAAGGCAGTGAACATGGCTAGAGTTAAAGTTGGTAAGAGACTGCATGAGTACACAGAATTATTTTCATTGGCTACCTGTAGAATCTTTTAGTTGCTTAAAAGGACTCATAACTATTTAAAAAAAAAAAAACAAAGAAACATAATTAAGACTTTTGTCAAAATTGGAATCAGAATTTTAATACAAAAATGGACATTCTCAGCTCCCTCAATAAGAAAAAAGAAAAGAAGTTCTGGGCATACTATCTATATATAAGTATGTGTTGCTATTCAGGTATATTTAGAGTCACAGATTTTAGAAAGACACTTTTGTGTTGATTGAGCAATAGAAATAAAACTGATCAAATATGGAAGGTGCACAGCATGCCCAGAAGCAGGCAGTCAGAGGGAAGGTCTGGAGAAATAGCACATCATATTTCTTGCATCAGAATTCTTGTGTTCTAGAAAGCAAGACAGGTTAAGGAACTCTTTGCCTAAAACATGACTTTTATTTTGATGTGATTCGTTATAGGTCACAGAAAGTTTGGCCCATTTTCCACTGATTTGAGATCCAACCAATAATGAATCAGAAGCAGAACCAAGAATAGATCTAAGGAGTTCTGAATCACAAGCCACCTCTTTCTCAAAACACCCACTCCCTCCCAATCAGACAGACGTCCCTTGTTTCTAAATAAATGCATTTGGTTACAAAATGGATTTATTTATTTTTAGCAAAAATTGCTCATAGTGACAAAATTTTCCATCCCGTTAATGACAAAATACATTCTGTTGCATAAGATTTGCACTCGTGCATAAAATTACCTCTCTTGCCATAATTAATGTATAGATTGAAATTATAAGACATCTAGAGTTGCTGATGTGTCACTGAACACTCTCTTCTCCACTTTTATTTCACACTTTTAGAACATGACAGAATACCTAAATACTACAGAAAGTCACATGCACACAGAGAAATGCATTTTTATTACTTCAAAATACAAAAACTTGTTGCCCCACATGAACCTAGTGCAACACTGCCCCCCTCCCATGGCAGAACCAGCTGTGACAGTCAGCTACACCCCTGAGCTAACAGAGCTTTGCATTTTGGTTCAGACCATTGGGGGACTTGCATATCTAGAGTGCAGTGCTCCTTGGTATCAGATTTGCTGCTGCCAAACTTCAGCAAAGCATCTGCCTTGTGCAAGCAAACGAAGAAATAATCCCAAAATGGTTCCTATTCCCTACACCACCACAGATATCTCGAGTCAGAAATCTTTCATCTGAATGTATTGTTAAATTAAGATCTGTGAGTGGTGCACAGAATTAAAATGAAGATAAAATTATCTCACTGTGATTTAATTATCTCAATTATCTGAGTGGCATTGTTTTTCTACAATGCAGAACCACCTCTGATTAAGATTACACTCAATATAATAAATAGCAAGTCAAATCACTGCAAAAAATTTGAAAATAACCCAATTCCAGGGATAAAAAACACTTTAATTTCCTCCTCCACTCCTCCCTTTTCACTTGCATCCATAGAGTAAAAAAGTAAAATATCTTACCTTGGCAAAAACCTAAAGTTCTGACCTAAATAATACATGAATATTTAAAGAGCAACTTTATTGTAAAAGAAATCCCTTGGAAAAAGCATCCTTTCCTAGCTGCCAGTTGCAAGAGTTTGGTGTGTCTGGGAAAATTTTGAATGAAGCTCCAGACATGCAGAAAGCCTCCTCACTGCTTCTGCTCTTTCTGAAATGTTTCCAAAAGAAAATAATCTCTATACTTAACAGACAATCTCAAAATATGTTTGTCACTGACAAAAGACTCCCANACTTTTTCTCAACCCCCTCCCTTTTTTTTTTTTTTTTTTTTTTTTTTTTTTTGTGGCAAGCATTGACTCATGGAGAGAGAAAGTTATTTGCCTCAAATTTGTGCCAGAGCCCAGCTAGTATCAGACCTCTCTCTGCTCATTCTCCAGTCCTCCAGTCCTCCAGTCCTGTATTTTAACCACAAGACTGTCCTTTTCCTGGCACTCATTAGAAGACTGGAATGTGCTTATGATCAAGATTTTCACAGTCAAAGGCAAACACATGAAATACAAAAAAAAAAAAAAGAAAAAGCAAGATATGCAAACAATGGGGTTTTTAGAACATCATTATATTAGGTATGTTGGAGAAACCGAGGATAAATTTGAAAACTAAGATGGGAGGCAATTGATGTTAGCAGCAAAAGCTGAATTGATCCAATAGGTCTGTGGACATTTTCTGATTTAACATATTTTCAAGTAAGCAATAGGTTTCCAGAGCCTGCTATAATTGCCAGTGACTGCTCTGTCACTGTATGACGTGAATAAATGCTAAAAATAACACACATTCTATACTGTGGCTACCCAGTATGGATTTCATTCAGCCTGGGTTTCTGTATCGTTCCTGTTCCACTTTCACAGCACTGATATGCAGAGAAACTGCAACAATGGTCTGTTTTTGTGTAGTGTGAATCTAGAATGCAGATTAAATCTATTTAATACACAGCCTAGTCTTGGTGTCCTAAGACAAAGATTGACCCTAAGGCAATGAAATTTCATCTGATACAACTTGGCTCAAAACATTTAATTACAAAGGGAAGACAATCCATGGTGCAGTGCCAGAATACAGCCATAAGAAGATAAGCTTCCCCAGTAAAGGTATCTCACCACAGAAACAAAACTTGCACTTTCAAGATAGACCATGAGCAAACAAAAACTTGAGCCAACGTATTTCTTGGAGGATGTTTATCCTTTATGCCAAAATCCACCTCACCAGATGTTGTCTCCTTGAAAGCTTTTGGTTAAGACCAATCTCTAAACTAAGGCTTTTTGTCTATTATTCAGTAAACAATTATATCTGGAAGAGATTGATAGGAAACAATGTATATTAGGATGAAATTGTTTCATTACTTACACAGAGCCAAATTTGCTGTCATCTCTTACACAATATATATGTGGTCACAGGGAGGCTGACAATGCATCAACCAGATAAAATCTCTAAATGAGCAGACATTGCTGCAGGAAGGAAAAAGAGCTCCTCCATCCTTTCTGGGTGACTGGGAGAAGTGTTTCCATAGGAAAACACGGAAGGGAAACAGGAGTACAGTGCTATGCAGGAGGGAGGTGGCCCTAAGACACTGTGCAGCAGAGAGGCCAGCCCAGAGGACAAAACACAGGATTTGGTCAAGTCAGGTCACAGGGCCAGTGAGAGGCTACTTCATGGATCCTAAGTACATTCCATGGCAGGACCACAGGAGCTCCTTCAGCTTTAGCAGGATTGCCTGGATTCAACATCTACATCCTGTAGAAAATATATTGCCAGATGAGCATGCAAGCATGGCCCCACACGGATGCTGGGGGGGATTACTCAGGTCTCAGTAGGGGTTCCTTTGGGACTAGATGCAAGCCATTAGCAGAAAGTACCCTGGTGGCACACGCCACTCATGCCCAAGGTCAGCATCACTTCCCAATCTGCCATCAGCTTCATGCAGGAGATAGACACTCAGAAGCATCCTTGCCAGTGAAATGATGGCTTGCTTTCCTTTGGAAATTCTGAGTTTTGGGGGAGTGGGGTGTGGGTAGTTTTTGGGTTTTGATGTTTTTTGTTTGTTTGGGGTTTTTCACTTTTTTGGGGGGCGGGGCATTTTTTTAGGGGAGGGCATTTTTTTAGGGGGTGGTAGGGGTGGGTGTCAGCAAATCAGTGAAATGTGAACAGCAGCTCTGGAGAGCTTCCTACAGCTCAGAAGGACAGCAGTTAGATTTGAAACTACATATCCTCACCTCATTCCACAAAGGGTAGAGCACAGACAGGGGATCCACTCAAGGCAGCACTGAGATACAGACTTTTTAAGAATATGAGTAGTCCCATTCTAGGTTTGTGTGCTTTTTAATAACAACACCACATTAGGCCTCTTCAATGGATCAGACTTGAAATACAAAATTGGACATGAACGTAGCTGAGTGTTCAACTGAATATTGTATAAAATCACTTTGTGGAGAAGTTCAGAAGACAAATTTGAAGCTGCTCTGCTTCAGTGGCTGAGATGAGAGATTATGTTTATAAAAAGGAATTATCTACCTTATAAAAACTTTGCAAGCTTCTGTTGTCTGTGGGTCATCTGGCTGGGACTCAGCAAATAGTGCTGAGGTTTTCTTTTTGTAAATAATGAATGAATAAGAACTTACTATGAAATGCCAGCTTAATTTTAAGGGGTATTATCTGAGGCGTGGAGAAACCAGAGTCTGAGAGGATTTTTTAGCTGAAGACTTGCACAGACATTTCAGCACCAGGTTCATACTCCACACTTTTTTTCTCTAAGTCTAACATATATTAAGTACAGATTCACCTTGTGTGCTGTACTAGAAATCAATAGGAGTTCTGCCGCTGATTTAAAGAGAAACAAGGCTGGATAGATAAACATACCTTAGCTACTGTTAATATGATAAGAGAAAATATAAAACAAAACCCACCAATATTTGATAGCTTATTTAATGGTATTTGTGTTTATAACTACTAGCCTTTAGAAAACAGACCCCAGAATGACCTCCAGAAAAACAAACTCTCTATAAAGAAAGTTCAAAAAACAATTTAGCTTATCTTTTAAGGAATCAAAAGTTACTACTCAAAACACATTTTTCTTTATGCACTAGAATACTGCATGGTACAGTCCCTGTCTTTTAAGTAACCAGGTAAACACTGATTTCAAAATCACTATCTAAATACCTTGGGGAAGCAGAGCAACACTTTGCTGCAGTGGGACTGCCCTGATATCTGATGACAGAAGGCTGATCCACAGTTCTGTATCTAGCCCATGCATGTATTCCTACAGCCTCCATCTCCGTCAGCTTTTGGTTTTGTGAGCACCAAGCACCAATCCCGCGGTGTGTCTGGGTTATTTCCAAACGCCCAGAGAGCAAACACATGCTATGACAATGCACCCTTGTCACAGAAGTGCCACAGACCCCTGACTTGGCCCTGGCAGGTCTGTCTGCAGAGTGGCTGTTCCCGGCTGTCCCCAGGCAGCTCTACCTCGAGATGCCAATGGACTGATGTCAGCTTTTGGAATGAGTTTGGGAGTGCCTAGATTAGCTGTGTTGCCAGGCTCTCGCCACTCTAACCCCCTTTTCCACTTCAGTGGGCTGAGCTTTTGACACTCTGAAAAGCACCATTTAAAATTAATTAAAGCTCCTTATTTTGTACCAAATCTCACCGCTACCAACTCTGTTTACTATGTTTTATGCAGGGTAGGGGGTACCCGTCAAGGTGTTCTGGGCTGGGCTACCAAAACTCATGGATAAGAAGATATTTGCAGGGCAAACAGGATGTTAACAGTGTTCCCACAAATCACAGCTTTTGCACAGATTACTGTACTCCTCTGGTGGAATTCACATGTCCCACGGCAAGGCAAGGCAAATGTCCTGGCAACAGCTTCTTATGGAGATTTATTCCACTCTTCTTACTACTGCCTACAATATCATAAAGTTTTACTTGTGGCATAGACCAAGTGATTTTTAAAAAATTATTTACTGTTAACTTCCACAAAATAGGTTAACACACATATGATTGGGACAACTATTTTTGAATCTATATGTTACAGCGGATTTATAAGTACTTTTTAACAGCTGGAGGCAAATATTGTCTTTTGGTTTTCTTTTCTGAAAGATCTTCTGCCCATCTGATAAAAAGCAATATAGGGATTTAAAGACTTTTTTACTGCACGTTTGAACTGTCACCTACAAGATAGGGTAATGCAGTCATGTAAATATGTGCATACAAAATTTTATTGGATGGCTGCTCATTGTGAAAGAGATCACAACAGTGAACTAATCCAGCACATGGAGTGTTCTTCAACACTTCATATTTGGCAAACATCAAATTTCTGAACTATCCACCAAAATGTAAATGGCATACTTGATATTCAAACTAACAGCAGGTTGTCCCATACAAAATAGTGTTCTTTAAGTGTTAGACATTGATTGTATAACACTCAGCACTTCCACGATATTTTTAAATATACTGTTGACAAACACTGAGGAGCAAAAATGTAACACAAAAGGTGCAAAGTAAAATGATATAAAAGCAACAGTTAGAAGCAGCCACTGCATTCAGAGTGCAGGGGCATGAAACCTAAAGTCGCTGTGGAATTCAAGATCCAGCGAGCTCAGAGGATGCCCAGCTAGTCGAAACAATTAGTCTGACACATCATTACTCATACTGGAACAGCTTCACTCTACATTGCTTTAGACAGGGCAGTAGCATAATAGGCTCTTCAGAGTTTTACAGCAAAAAATCTCCTGGATTCAAAACCACTTACAAATACAATTCTGTGAAATCCTCCTTCCTGAACAAAACTAAAAGGAAGGGAATTTTTGCATGGAATTTGAGTTATACACAGACATGACTACAGAAGCATAAACATTAGGAATTGCTGGGGATTTCTGAAAGATGTACGCTTTTTGTTGAGCCTGCTTTTTCAGTTACTCACAGAGCAAAAAAAAGCATTTATCTACTAGAGAAAATGTGTCAGAATCTGACCCTGAATCTAATACATGTTAACTCTTCTGCTGCACAGTGTCAATTTTAATTCAACTATGTGTTTATGCCAATTCTCTCTTGGCAGTATAGATTAGGCAAGGTTAAAAAACCCCATCAATATAGACAGAATTATTTATTTTTTATACTCATGCAAATTAGAAAAGCTTTCATTCAAAAGGAAGACTAAAGAGCAGTAAACATATTTATATCTGTAAATGTATCTATTGTACTTAAAATAAATTGATATCCTTTCATTTGAGATTTACATGATTCCTCTCTGCTTCTAAGCATACCAACTTGTACAAATATCCTTAATTAAGTTAAACTTGTTTCCTTGCTCCGACCTTTGTGCAGATTCTTGCACATGTGCTGTGAGAGTATAAAATGCTTCCAAATCAGAAAAGCACAATTCTGTGTACCAGAACCAGCATAAACTAATATCAACACAAGATATAAGGCAGAAGAGAATCAGGCACTGAACACTACAGCCCCATAAGAAAGGGTCTCCAGAATACAAATGGTGCTACAAGTTTCCTTTTTAACAAGGGAGTCTTCCCATACACCTCTTAGAGAGCTAAATCAGGTTAATGATAAATATGTCTACATGACACATACAGGGGCAAGGAGTCCTAAGAGGTCTCATTGGAGATTAACAGGACTTCAAAAGTGGCACAGTGTGGACTGAGACTCTGAGTCACTTTCATGGCAAATCCAAGTGATTAAGGTAAATAAATTGCAAAATGTCTCTGCATTGGTTACCAGTCTCCCATAGACCCTGCACCAGCATCTCCTCCCAGCGCTGTGCTGCCCACTGTAGGGACAGCACAACAAACCAGCTTGGGAGTGGATCTCCAATTAAAACATCTCTCACTACATGTTATTGAGATTATTTTTATACTGGCAAGCTCTGTGTCTGAGCATGCTGCCTTCTCACCCACAACACACCCCCACAAACTGCTGTGCCAATATGGAGAGGCAGGAATTCCTGCATCAGGAATAGGTGGCCAACAGTTTTGTGAGCAGACATCTCCTGCAAAAATTGCCCTATTTTGACAGATACTTGATTACACAGAAACTTCGGTAGTGTATGAAACCCAAAGTCCAGCCAACCTTGTATCTTGTGTTCTTTTAATATAATCTTATGCAATGCCAAGCGTGTTGTCTGATACTTAAGTAAGCAGTCCACAGTTACTTTCAGAAAAATGCAAATGTTGGAGCCCAGTGTTTACTCTGTGAACATTTGTGTTGATAGAATTCATCTGCAAATGCACAAATAGAGACTGAAAATAAAGTGGGAGCAAAATAAATTTTGACCTGGAAATGCCACCCTGGGTCTTCAAATTCAGTTTCCTGATATTATTACAAAAATCTCTTACATAAACCAGCCAACATGCATTTAAAAACATGTGTTAGCCACTTTCCCCATGGGGAACAGTTGTTTAGATGGTAAGAGGCTTATGATGTTAAACCTGACCAATCATGGCCAACCTCTGTTCATTTATTCTCACGACTGCATTAGTTCTTCACTACACCTTCATTTTGCTTATCTTTCTCGTAAGACAGAAAATGTCCCTTCTGAAGAGAGAAAATAATTTATTAAAAAAAGAAGTTATAAACTACTATAGATCAATTTTGGACTCCTACTAGATCTTTTTTGAAGTTATGCTAATAGAAAATCTTTTGAAAATTAATATAAGCCCCTATTCCAAGGATTTCATCCCGTGTCATTCAAATTTCCATCAGTTTTTGGGTGCTTGTTAAATGTAAAGAATCTGATTTGACTCTCTCATAAATTTTATCTGCTCTCCTCAGAGAAACAAGCATCCATAGGGTCCCTTTTTCTTTTTAGCTAAAAGGAACAAAAACAAGAGTTCTCAAATCAAAACACCATGGATGAAATCCCTCTTAACAGTCAGATACATACATCGTTGCCAAGAATTTTTTTTATATTAAGCAAAGACAAATCTCACTCTATCAGTGACAACTTCTTTTTCCTCACTACACACATCAGTAATCATCTATCTCTGCTTGTTTCTACCTTTCTGTATTTGAAGGCTGAAATTTATAAAGTGAAGCTGTAAACGAGTCTCTACCTGTAACTGATCAGTTTATAAATTGTCCATTGGTTGTTGCATCCTACAGACATGACAAATTTTCTTTCTCCCTCTCAACCAGCATAGCACAAATACGTATTTAAACAAAAGCAAAACATCATCAGTGGACATTCTCTTTTCTTGTCAGAAAGGAACTGACAAAAGGAATAATCCCTTGTTGAGAGTTTTCTCTCTTTCTCCTCTCTTTTTCCCCCCTGCTTAAAAGACTATGAACATCTGCTTTCCTTGTTTTCCTAAACAAGTCTTTGAAAAACATCAATTCATCCTGCAGGCTTTAGGAAGTTTACTGATCCTATCGGCTTAATAGCACACTGCTACACTCGAAAGAAGGCAGTAGTGCTCTCGACTATTATGTCCCTTTTTCAAGCATGGCAAAGACATCAGGCACTCTAGCACATCCTTAGTACTATATAACAAATTAAATAACAAGGTAGTCATGAATTACCAGGACTAGCAAGTATTTTTTTCACCCCAGCGTTACATTTTACTTATTTATTTACATCATCAGAAGGAAATGATTGCTCAGCATCCAGCTGGGCCTTCAGTTGTGCTGTTCAAAGGGAAATCCTTTCAAATGCCAATACAAAGATCAAGGGTTAAGGTCCTGGTTCTGCTCCTCTTGCAGATGCTGGAAGTTGCTTATCTCAGGAGATTTTGGCCCATCAAAAACCAGAATACCATAATAAAATCTGTCATTCTCCTTGGAACAGAAAGGCCAAACCTCTGCATTTTGGTTTTGCTAGGAATAACGGAATTTGGATTATTCCCACAAATAGCAATGAATGGTTTGTTTGGGATATTGGAGAAGGGTGCAAAGTAGCAAAAGCACAACACTTGTATTCCTTTGTCTGTCCAAAATTTTAGGCTGGCCTTGCATTGTGTTTTTCTGCCTGAATCCTCCCATAAAGGTAAGACAGACTGTCACAGTGGAAAGCTGCATGGGAGCTGCAGGAAGACAGGTGCCTTATTTCAACCCTTTCTAACTGCTGTTACATATAGGAAAATTGAAAATATGTTTTCAGTATATGTGGTTTGACAGTTGTGTCTCCTCTAAGGCTAAAGTGTTCACTTGCCACTAGTTCACAGCAAATCTTTGTGGAGCAGTTTGTTTCCAAACAAGACAAGAGAGTCTTCACCTGCACCAGCAAGCTATGGCATTACTAAGCCTGGAGGAGAATATCATAATTTTTTTATCTCATGAACAATCATAAACAGACACTGGTGTTAAATAATATTGTCTAGCTGATTGTTTAAATTGTCAACAGTAAAGGGAAGCTATACCCCCACTAAATATCAGTGTTCAGTCCAGATGGGCCAAATGATTGCATTTCTATTTGAAAGCTCTGCTAAATTCAATATTTTCATTGAGTTTTACATAGCTGCTGTTGTAAACGGCTCAGAGTCAGACCATACACATGCAGTAATTAAAGTAAATATTACTAAAGAAGTTAAGAACATCAATGCCTTGACATTTGAATACACAGATGTCCCTCAACTTCTCAGGCTGGTTTTGATTACATTCCCTTTCTGCTCTGGAATAAGGAAAATTAAGGAATTTGGCTATTAATTTTATATAGAAAAGCACAGAATATTTTAGTCGAGGTAAATCTCTTTGTCTGGTAGATCCTGACCTTGTTCTTCTCATTTCTGTTACTATGCTGCACTGACTCCAGCATTTCCATAGCAGTATGGATGGAAAGAAGGACAAGACTGAATGAATTCCCAACTGAGGGCTTGCGTGGCTGACTAATAATTGTATATCCTGTCCCTCAGAACACTTGGAAAGGCTTGTGTAGTTTCAAGCCCACAGGGCAGTAAAACTGACAGCGCATGAGGGGCCACTGATTCTGTGGGACACTGATGTTTGCTACAGAGATCTAATGTTGTCTAGCAAATACCTTCATTTGGTATCACTGGGTATTTATTGTACCCATTGGTGTTTGGTACATAGTGCTATTTCAATAAATGATTGATAAACTGACAGACTGAAAGGATGGGGAAAAGAAGAATCACCTCACTTCAAAATTGAATTTTCCCATTTTTCCACAAAGCCACAGGTATTTTACACAAAATTTAGGTCAATGTTAGACAAAATGTTTTATAACTTCAGATACAAAAGTCAAAACTAGGCTGTTTAAAATCTGTGAAAATAAATGTTGACAATAATCCAATTTTATTAATTCTTTTCCATGCAAAAAGCTGTGAAAATTCTTTATAAATTTGTCAATAATTTCAATTAAATTGGCTGGGTTCAGCAAATAAAACATGTATTTTGTTTCACTCTAGAGTTTGCAGTGCTTAAGCATATTTTGTAAGATTTTCATAAAAGGAAGCACTTAATGAGACCTCTTGAAAGGGTTTGGTGTTTGGATTTTCCCTTCATCTCGGACATTGGTTGTAAGAGGCTTTTTGTTGCTAGACAGTTTCCAGCTAAACATGTTTCCTGTACAATTATAGGGACATGGATATACAAAAGTCATTAATTTGGCCATCTGATAGCAAAGTCCAACAGAGTGTCTGCATATCTCACTGCAGAGTCACACACACAGCTACGACTGGCTGGGTTTAGAAATTTATTCTGTTTTAAAGAGGTTCCTCACACTGTATTCCTCACACTCACATGGAATCTTTGGGTCGGGATGCACTGCCTTTTTGGAAAATGGGGAAGCTTAACCTCACTTTTCCTGGTGAGTGGTATTATAAACTAAAAATACACCAATTCTTGCAAGTAAGGTAAGTCTCAAAAGAGTTAATTACTTTCCAAACTGAAAGCCTTTATTAGTTTTCCTTGTCACAGGTTGCATTTCTGAAGAGCACTGTGGTATTCAAATAATATAAATAAACAGCTTTTGAAAGAGAAAGGAAAATAACATTTAAAAAACACATATATAGCATAACACTGTGTACAGTTCTTCTTTATGACCTCTCTACACAATTTCAGTGATTTGAAAATTAAGATTCTCGATGAGTCAAACTGAAGCGGATGCCAAAACTATTCAATATCAGTGAAATGCAGTTTAGAGTCAATAGGATTGGCCGTCTAATGACGATTAAGTATGCTATAAATTTAAATCTTTGAACTACTTGTTGAGATTTATTCAGGCAGACAAACAAAGATAACAAAAGTCTTTTGTGTGTTTGTCACTCATTTCCGTTGCTCTGTTGTTGCAGTGTCAAATAATGTCAGTTATTTAAGCACAATTAATGTAATTTTAAATTCTCAACAAATTAAATTATAAAGACTAACAGTCCAAGGAGGACCCAGCCCATTTTTCTTGTTACATTTTCTTTTTTCTCCCGGTTTTGTGGCAAATTTTAAATCAATGGAAGGTTATTTTCAACCTTGATTCTTAGAGAAACCCAATTTGATAAAAATTTAATTTTATTGTCATTAAGTCATTACTCCCTGGTTTTGACAAGGTGAAATACATTTTGGAGTATAATTCAGGAATGTGTAATAATTTTCAGAATATTTGGCAAAACCAGAGAGGAAGAGGTGATGGAGTCCAAACGACTCTCCCTTGTGCCAGGATTGTTTGTTTTCCTTTATGGTTGTATGTGTTCGTTCAGTGCAGGGGGAGCTACCTTTTTAAATCCAGGGCTTGTCTGGTTACTAACTTCACTTTAGCAGAATAAGAAGGCAGTGTTTTAAAACAATGCCACAATATAAATGACCCCTGAAGGAAAACTGGAGGCTAATAAGGAAACATAGAGTTGTTTTTATCTCCTTGATAAAAAAATATTAAGTCCTTCATTTAGAAATCTTGAAAATTAATTGAAGACAAAAAGTTCATCTATGTCTAGCCTTGTTTAATTAGACCGGGATTGGGAAAGTTATTCTGTTTAAAAGCAACTTACAGCTGGTCTTCTCAAAGAAGTAAAATTAACACCCATTGTGCTAAATTTACGTTGATTTTCATATAATTTAGCAGGAATGGGGTGAGATATTTTACATTTTGTGAGATCATATCTCAAGATTTAGTACAGCATCTAGAATTTCTTTGCAAGTAATAAAGACAATGATCCATTGTGTACTTCTATTACTAATTATTCTGTAAAGATTGTCTGTTCCAAAAGATAATTAGAAAAGGTGAAATTTAATTCCATTAAACAGAACTCATCTGGGACACAATGAAATTTTGTTGTGAAGTAGTAGACTCACTTTGAAGCCAAATAAAAAGCTTTCACATTGATGGAATGAACGAGATTTTAAAAGCTCACACCCTTTTTTTCTCTTTATTCCTGCATGGGCAGCATTTAAGAATAATTAGGCTAAGACTGAATTATATCTGCAAGAAGTTTCAGTTCTTGGTTATTTCAGGAAAAACAGTGTCTTCCGCTTTTTATATGGATCAGTCTTTAGTATTTGTGTTGCAGAAGTCACAGGCACAAAATACCAGAAACCAAGGTGACCTAAACTTGTACAGGACCAGATTTCCCTGACTCCCCAACTTGGCCTTTCAGCTATTACTGGGAAAATAACCCCAGTGCTGCCCAAAAAAAACCCATACAAGGCTCACCCCAGGCCAGTTCTGGCTCTGAGGAGAAAATTAGGTTGGCTCCAGGTCTTGATGCCTTTCCCAAACTCTGTATAAACTAGAACATGCTTGGCCAAGTGATGACTTAGCAGTGTGAACCTGTCTACTCAAAAATAGCCTGAGGTCCAGTCAGAAGCTGGAAGACTTAACCACTTTGCTTAGACTCCAGAGAAGCCAGAACTGCTGCATGAAAAGTGTGTTTGAAGTTATGGCTGGTACTGGGTTCAGGTCTTTATTGTCTCATTCGTAGGTCATATGAAACTACTTAATGGCACAGGTCCTATTGTAAAGAAAAGAATGGCCAGAATACATTGGCACCCCATTTCTTTGAGGCTAACCACTAAACACAATGCACCAGGAGATAATACGCTTGGGAAAACTCTTTGGGAAAATACATGAAGCTGCTTGAAACCAACTTGCTTCAGCTCACTGGACCAAGTCCAAACATTACAGGCTTGAGTTGGGCTGACTGCAACATAGAGCTCCTCTTGCAGCAGGATGAAAACGTTTCACACCACAGCTGTCATGTCCTGTGACAGTCCTTTAAAGACCCCTAGCCCTGCTCACACATCCTGGGAAGAAAGGCTGAGAAGGAAGAATGCATTAAGGACTGCCTGGCCAAGAGGAGCATGAAGATGCATAAAAGGAACAGAAGCAAATTTCTAAACCAGATCCTGACAAGCATGCTCAGCTCCAGCATTACTTTTACCTGCCTTGATGTCCCCAAATTAGATGCCTGATTGCTATCAGTAAAACAGAGGGCTCAGGAAATACTGCACCAGAGGGCATTTTCATACCAAATTCTTCACACCTGCCTATCTATCATGTATGGACACTGACAAATATCCCAGCACCCCTGTGTAGAAAGGAAATTTCATAATTACCAGCTTGTAGGAGGAAAACCAAATTGTAGAGAGACCAAGACAGCTGCCCAAAGGCTGTGCCTTTCTTGATTCCAGGTAAGCATCCTGAAGACATGGTAAATTTCCTCTCAAGGATCACACTCTTAGTGATTTTGCAAAAGCCCCAAGCAGCTCTTTTCCTCACAGTATGTTGAATGGATGTGGGTTTATTATTTAAGACCAATTCCTAATTTAACAGAAAGTGCCATTGCTAAATTCTGAAATAAAAAAGAATTTCATCAAACTGCAACCTAATTACAGTGGATGTTAAGAACACATGTGGCTTTTTGGAGCTTTGTGGAACATTCCCATGAAGAGATACTTAGCAAGTGCAGCTTTGTGTACATTTCACAGAACCCTGCCAGCGTTACTGACTTTTACCCAGGTCTGAGCCTTACTCTAGACTGAAGTCACAAAGAAAGGATTAGTAGGGCTACACTGAGGCTGTCTGTCACATAGAAGCTAATTAACTGCTGATTGGACATTGCTAAATCCCCATTTCCTCTGCATTTTACACACCTTCCCCACAAAAAAGTAGTTCTCATCTAGTAGAAAAATAAAAATTGCAGTCCAGGGTAGTAATGAAATAAGCCTCTTCTGAACCTCTTCTGAACAAAAATTGTTATATCAATAAGTGACAACAGCATGTTAATGTTGCATCCTCTTGAAACTGAGTTAATTGCATGCCCAATTCATCACTTCCAAATATGAACCAAAAATATAAAATTACATCAACAAAAACCCAAACTGATCTTCAATAAAGCATCTCTCACTACATTATTCATAAAGTTTGAAATCTATATGCTATCTGTTGCCTCAATTCAATAGTATAGGTATAAATCTAGAGCAAGCTGGGCATGAGGCACAGACATAGTGAAGATATGACAGAGAAAATAAATATATTCACATTTCAATTTGCATGTTTTGCATAAATGTATGGTTTATACCAGATTCAAGGCAATCAGAGCTACCCCTCCCTGTCGCAGAAGTAAGTTTACACCAAAAAGGGGGTGTTGGGAGATTATTCTCCACAGGTAGAGTGACAAATCAATAATCTTCCTCTGATAACTTTCCAGCACTTACCTTGTCTCAAGGCATATAAGCACTTACTACTACACAACCCGAATTTAGTTCTTTTCTATTTCCTGAATGTCAGTTTATTATTTTTCATGCATTTTCTAGGTACTGATTTGAATAGATAAAAGAAAAAATTGTATCCTTCCACATTTTTGGAAATATAATTTTCCTGAAGTTCAAAATATAAAAGAAGAAAATTAAGGAAGTGTGGCTATAAAAAATGTTTACTTTAACTGTCTACGCTGCTAAGCACTTCAATCAGAACTAGTAATTTTTTTCTTTTAGAAATACCAAGCTATAAATTTATTTCCCAGCTGCAAGGAGAAATTGCTGATACATAATATGTCTGATTTTCCAAAGTACTAGGCAGCTACCTTGAGCTGCTGCATGCCCTTCCTCCCCTCTGTACATAGCCCTTTCCTATATGAGCACACATCAAAGGTTTACATCACCCAAGTGAAAGAGAATTTCAGAGGTGAGAATGGGAAAGTAACAATTTTAAGGACACATCACAAATGACAGTGTTAATCACCAATAAAAGCAAATTGCTGTTGAATAAAGGAAAGTTTCTCCACTGGCAGGAGAGAATGTACCCCTCAGTCTGAATCACAGAGCAAATTGGTTTTGCCACATAGACTCACACTTTCTACTGAGCCCTTGGTTCTCCAGGCCAAGATTGTAACAGAACTTAAATAGATAATATAAGTTACAGGAGAAAATAGATAGGCATTAAATATGAGCATAGGGACCAAATGAAAAGGTAAGTAATTCAAACTGGATGCAAAGGTTGGAAATCCACTAAGTGGGAAATTCACTCCCATTTTTGTCATTATTTAACTCCTCTCCACACTGCTGAATATCACAAATGGCTCCTGAAGTCCAAATTACAAAATGACTTCTTTATTATATCAGGAATATTTCTACATTAGCTGTGAAATATATATGAAAGGTGCTCACAAATCACAGTTCACATGGTCTAGCCAGTTATCCTAGAGCTGGCAATCATGCTAGGGATGCCAGAGATGTACCAAAACCTACACAGCACTTCAGCAAGACAATTTCTGAACTGTTCCCCTCAGATTAGATTTCAGCTAATGCCAAATGCAAGTACATGAACGCCTGACATGAAGGTGAAGGAGGGAGAGAGAAGTGAGAGTGCAGTGAGAAAATATCAGCTGCCTTCAGAAATTAGGTCTTACATGAAATAAAAGAGCTCAAGACAAGAGTCAGGTATCCTCTGTTACTAAGAACAAGCAGATTTAGTCATGGTTCCCAGGCACTAATTAAAGTGAAACTCAGTAGTCATTATTTTATTACCATCTCTAACCATCCAATGGATACTCCAGTCCTACCACTGTCAGTTTACTGGGAACAATGAGAAGATGCCTACTGCAATCTGCAGAGACATGAAAGGTGTGATAGAGGGGAACACAGGAGCAGCCTGTGTTTCCTTTGTGCTTCCCTTATTTAACAGCTTGGTCCTCAAAGAGCAAAGTAAAGCAAAACTAAGTGTTTGAATAAGGAATATAATCCAGTCAATGAGATACCCAATATCTCTATGGCACCTTTAATAGCACAGTACTGTGTCTCTCAGGGTTGTGCACAGAGCTCATTTCTAAGGATCTTAGGGTTTGTTTTGGGGGTTTTTTTGCATGACCTCATTTTTGTTAAGTCTTACTTGTTTCTTACTTGTTACCCACCTTCACTCCATCACCGCTGCCTGTGTAAGGAGGAGGTCTGAGAAATGAGGAAGCCAAGCTCCATGCTATTACTCTTTGTCCTTCAGAAACAGCAAAGGTGAAATTCTGGCTTTGTTGCAATAAATAGAACACATGCCAAATCTTGGAGGGCAGAATTTCCCTACCAGGCTGTCATCTGTAACATTAATGCAGCCTCCCTCTATACACACCCTTCAGAGGACAGGGGTTTGCAGGTGGGTTTACAAACACCAGTGCCAAAGGCAGGGAAGAGAAAGGCTTTCCAAAACATCTGTCCCAAGGGAACATGATTCCCCTCTAGAGATATCCTCTTCACCTCCAGTCTGTTACACTCGGTACTCAAGCCCCTTTCCTTATCTAAGCAGACAATCATGCACCATAGGAACCCCATGAACTTTTAGTATTTACTTTTTGCTTCTAAGATCCTTACCAGTCTCCCAAGGCTGATGTTTCCAAAGGAAAGGACAAACTGACTCTTAAGAATATAGTCTGTAATGGGAATTACATTTAAGTTTCAAGTATGTGCTGTGGTGTTTCTAGTATACACCATGGAAAAGAAAGACCACATCTTGTAATAAGTGGGGTAAATCACTGCTAAAGAGGAAATTATCCCTGTTAGACAACAGGAACAGAATCACTTTTTTGGTGGTTACTTGATTTGTTATAATTTACATTCTCCATTATTTTTAAAGAGCCTTTCCTTATGCAAACAAGAGCATTCACTGAGCAGCACCAGTAGCTCTTTGCTTTTGGTGTACATTAAGAAAATTAAATGGAATATTCTTAGAAAGACATCTGTGCCTGGGGTGACTCACATTTGATCAATCCCTGTGAACAGTTCTTTTCAGAGGATGTGCAATTATTTGCTCAGTTAGGCTTAAACTTTTTATTTATTTAATCACCCTCCTGTAAAGCTTTGATCTGAGCTTCAAAAACCCATTTTTCTAACCACTTTAGCTACATATTTTAAGTCTTATTTTCTAATCAACTTCAGCCTGTAAAACATGCAATGTTCTACTTAATGCATCCTATTAGGAAATCAAGCTGCTGCATGGATTTTGAGATCTCTCATTTTGCAACCCCGTGAGCCATTTGGAAGCATCATTAATGTCATTATTCCAGGGGAGAAGGAGAGAACTGGCAGCAGAGTGAGCCTTCTACATGGCTGTCAGCTCTGCCCTTCTAACATTTGCAGAGTGACTCAGAGGTGAATCACAGGTTTCTGCAGGTGTACACCAGGGAGAGCTGGATGATTTCCATGTCACAGTGGTTGCAAATGTTTACTTCATTAGTTCATGGGGTTACTCAGCAGTCCTAGCCAACTCAATTTCTCAATCTTACTGTATGGCAGTTGGAAAAAAAAAAAAAGGAGAGTAGATACCAGCTTTGAAACTAAAAACACAAGATCAACTGTCAATTTGTAATTAGAAAATCTGAGCATGATGGAAGTTGAATGCATTTATGTGTAACTGCCATTAACACACATGAAATATATCAAAGTATATAAATGTTAGATCTATCATGCTCTTCACCACAAAATAAGGATCCAGTAAAGAATATTTACTAAAATATCCAGTAAAGAATATTTACTATATCCTTCTTCACAGCAGTGCATTCTGCACAAGGGATGGCGATCTCTGTCCATTGAAAATGCATTTGACAAAAGAAACTCACAGTGATGTCTCTACTATGCAACATTCAATAATTTAATAGCTTCTTCCAAGTGTCCAGATGTTTCCCAACAAGCCTTTGCATGCATGAGAGTAGTCACTTGGGATTTATGACAGCATTTCCCACTCACTGGTCCTGGTGTGGCTAGAGATTAAACTCACATAGCCACGTCTGCTCCTTAGACTTCAAGTTTACAAAGGATCCAGATGCTACAGGTAGGAGAAAATTCCCTTGTGCAGAACACCAGGTAGCTGTGTGAACCTCTCTGCCTTCAATTTCTCTAAACTAGACTCCATAAGTCACTTATCTACCCATTTGATGAGTCTATTTCAGTTTTTTTGAATTTTACCATCTTTTGACCTCATCCTAACCTGCTTCCCACAAGATTTTGTCATTGGCAAATGTTATCACTTGACTTCATGCTCCTACTCTATGATTCTTTCTGTCTAAATTCTCTCAGGACTGATCCTGGCCTGTGCCCTACTACAAGTGACCTCTTCTGGACATGAACTCCCACATTTTTCCACTGACATGAGCTATTTGTTCTTAGAGGTAGAAGCTTTTTTCCCATGGTCAAGGAGAATTCTTTCCTAACCTTTTCATTATTTTACCTTGTAGACTATGTTTGGCATAGTTACCACACCCAAAAGATGCTGGAAATCTTAGCGGGATTTTCTCTCTAGTACAAACCCAGTAAGAGGTTATAACCAAATCTGTTCATTCCTGTAATTAAAATTGATCAAGCTGTCTGAGACTCACAAGAAATACAGACAGTAAAACCTGATTTTCCCTTAAACAAGCTTGACCAGTTCTAGGGGAGGAAAATGCTGGCTAAAAATTTAAGACTATGAAGAGAAAATGGAACTAAGAGACACAAAAAAAGCTGAACATTCTGTTTATCCCAGATTTCCTTCACATTTTATGCAAACAGCTGACATCTTCAAAAGATCTCATTAGAAGGTACCCAGCCAGAGAGCAGAGTGCTATGTCAGCTATGCACTCAGTGCATGACTACACCAATGACACACTCTCTTTAAGGATGCACTTTTAACCTCTGAAACTCTTCTCTACCTAAACTATGATCCTTCAAAAATAATGGAGGATAACAATGCAAGCTTGTGAGAAGAGAGACATTTAAAACACATGTTCTAAGCACGCCCCTGTAACCCAATATGCTGTTCTGCCTGTTCACATTGAAAGTGCAAAGGTAATCCAGGGAATCTCTGTGGAGTCAGAGTATGGCAACACAGAATTGGCCATGTAGTGTTCACTAATAAATCTAAGCTGGATTATTCTGGCCAAGGATCCTACCAGGTGTCATCCACAGAGGAAAAACCTCCACAAACACTTGCAGTTACAACACAGTGGTCTTGGTAACCCTGATTGTCCAATGCTGTAGTCCCAAAAGAACAGGCTGTGCCCTAAAGCCCCGGGTGGGCAGCAAAGAGCAGAGCTGACAGTTGGCACAGACAGATGGAGGCTGGAGGAGGCAGGATTGCACTGCAGGAGGCTCAGCACCCCTCACCAGGCACCCCCAGGCTCTGCAGCACCAGCCAGATTGTGCTCTGGGTAGCACAAAGTCTCCTGCACTCAAACACAAGAGCAGTTTCAGGTTACTAAGGGAAAAGCTGGGGAAGGAAAGCCTCCTGCTCTCCTCCTCACAGCAAAGAGCACTGCCACAGCTAATCCAGGTGTCTGGGAGCAGCTGTGCCCCAGACACAAGGAAAGGGCAAGGAGAGAGTGGCTCCAGGGGTCCTGCATTACAGGGTGGAATAGTGGGGTGAGAATGCTGTAAAGAAATTGTACATTGACCTGGTCTTTAATTTTTGTATTATTTTAGTAGTTTGTTTCAAACCTGATGGAAAAAAACATACAGTCAGGTGAGGCAGGTACTGAATATGATGCAGGCTCACAGTCATATTTATTAACATCTCCCCTTAAACCCATGTTGTTTGACTTAGCAGATAAACCCTGACTTAGCATCCCACCAAGGCAATGATACCCATAAATACCCATTTTCACTCAGCATCAGCCATCTAAACAGGGTTGAAGTCACATTTTTAAATCCCATTAGAAAGAGATAGTGTCTGAATCGAATTACTACTCTAAACTTGGCACCAAATTCTTTCCAGATTTTAAATGTAGAGGACAATGGCAAGAGAGGAAAGAAATGCATTTCAAAATAAAGTATGAAGCTGAAACTATAAGAATACTTTGCTAAGCTGTAAATCACATGGCACTGCAAACCAACTGTTTAGATGTGTTTTATTTAAAAGCTATTAGCATGTTATGCTATACTTACTTAAGTAAACTATAAAAATGTTCTCAAAACTAGCATTAGCTATTATGAATCCATTTCTGCCATGAACACACTGCCCCCAGGGTAAAGGAGCACTAAAACTTACTACAGCTATAAATATCCTGGTTTTCACATGGCCTGATGGAAAACAATATAGGTGTGCTTAGCATTTAACTTGGGGAAGTCGTGTCAGCTCCCCTCCTTTCCTCCTGCCCATGCTAACAATGCTGTTTGGCAGCTTTTTCATTTTATCTCACCACAGATCTTTGCCAAAACTTGAATCTGCTCCTGACTGATTAACTGCCACCGTAAAAGAAACTGGCACTTATTTTTTTTTCCTCGGGATTTTGATTGAAAGGATAAGCTTGAACAACAATCTTCTCAAATGGCCTGGTCTTGTCTCAGGCCTGGATGGCAGTTGGGAAGACCAATACTTCATTTGTTGTAGTTGGAGAGGCTTTAGTTAGTCAGTAACCACACTTTGAATTCAATTATTTGAACAGTACAACAGACTGTGAGACCAGATTCCCAGCTGTTTTTTAACTTATGTTTTCACTTGCACCTGTGCAAAGTGGGCACAAAATACTTCTAATTTGGCAGTTGGGAATTAGACCCCATATTTACATTTGCTTCCTGATTCCTGACTTTATTCATCAGCCAGCATGTGGTACACAAGCTGATGAATTATTGTTTAGCTTGTTTTGAAAACACATCACTTGCAAACATACTTTAAAAAGATCTGCAATAATTAGCTGCATTTTATTTTCTATGCTAACTGCACCTTTTTGTGCCTTTTTATGTATACATGCATATACAAGTACATTTATGTTCAGTTAAATTTAGTCCCTTATGATTAATTTAGGGTCAAAATCAGGTCTGAGTGAGCACAACTATAAAGGTGGAATTCAATATACTAATACCAGCTCTTAATTCTGCCTTTTGCATTAAGAGAAATTTCAGATTCTCAGTGTACAAGGACATTTTAATTATGAAATATTTTGAATTCACTAAATATAAGTAAGACTGTAGCTAATTCAACCCCTATGTCTTGACCAAACTAAGTTAAATTATCTTGCATTTTCTGTGGCCAAGGGTCATGCTTACTGTTATGTTGACATCCAGGGACCTGACTGGATGCCTGAACCATTTACTGTGTCCAATACCGAAGATCCAGCATAAGAGGGTCCAATCCTCCCTGCACCAGACATTTTGCCTCTGCCATGGAATATAAGGAAAATTATTCTCTACCTATGATATTTAGATATTCACAGAAAAAGTCTATTTTTCTCTCCATTTCTGCGTAGAGAAAAATTATTTTTTGAGTAGTTATGTAACTGCCTGCTTCCAGTCCCTGTGCTTTACAGTTCATAAGTCTGGTTCAGTGTATTTTTCCCCTCATTAAAAGAGTTTCTACTCCTTGCCTTCAGGGGATGCTGGAATATCACTTTCTATCTCTGGAATGTGGCAACTTCTGGGGATTGCCTTTTGTCCCATTAGAATTGCTTCAGGACAAGACTGAGGAAAACTGAGGTGTTCCCAAACTTCATGAGCGGGTGGTTGAGCCAGGCAGCAGCTCAATCACCTTTGTGTGCCACCTGAGGCTTCCAGGAGAGCATCTCAGCAGCAGGGCTGGTGGCAGCACACTGTGGCAGCACACTCCATCAGCACTCCTGTGTCCCTCCAAAGGCAGGATCAGCTGAGCTCATACTGCTTCCCACCAGGAGAAGTTTCCTTTGTGCAGAGGAAACCTCACAGAGCCCTCAGGTCAACCCTCATCTTAATAACAGGGTTGAGAATCTGGCCTACCAAAATGAGCTTTATGTAACCAAGTGCTCCTCAGTGCTTTACCTGCATTCACACTCATCCTTGCTACAAACATCACCCTCCCCTCACTTCAGGCTCTTGTTTGACACCTCTCCTATGTTTCCCCATCAGCAACATTGAGGCCCCTCAAGGTCAGGGATCTGTATTTTCTTTGAAGCCTCACAAACAACAATAGCACTGTGTAAATAATAATTAACAGCAACAGTCATTCTATAACAAGTGGCATCGGCTTTAACAACTCAAACTGTAGATGGTATTGAGAGTGCACTGCAGAATTTTAATATCAGCTCTGTTGATACACACAATGAAACTAACTTCAGGCTGGGGAAAGATTGATCAGAATCATTCATCTGGGTTAATATCTGTAGGCTGCGGGTCAGAACATCACTGAAATATCAGTCACAGCACTTGGAATATTGCTGCCAAAAAATACAGAGCTGTACTAATGCATAGGAGGTAAGAAATGTATGAGGCCATATACACCCAGACATCTTGTCTTGGAATGATATTCCATGCCAAATTTTTTTAAAGTGTCACACCAATGTAGGGAAAGCCTTTGCCCACCTTAATTTACAGAATAATTAGCACTGAAGTTTTAGTTAGATTTAAATCTGGGACTGAAGTGTGTAAAGCTGAAATATTATGAATGCGACAATAATCCCCCAGAAGTCCACCTTGTTTTCCTGTGATGACTTTTGGTACACGGGTTAGTGATTACTGTCCCACAGATGTGCTGGCTGCACTGCTGGCTGGGCACTCCAAGGTTTTCCTGGTGTGACCTGGGAACAGAAACCCTGCCATCTGCCACTCTTCTAACCTGACTGGATGGGTTTGGGGGAGACCATATCAGCAGCTGAGGAGAAGAGAGAGGGCAGATACCCATTCAGCTGTGAAGAGATGGCTGCTGAATCAGAATTATGAGCAGAGAAAAAGATTTGCTCTTAACTGTATAAATTCTTGTTAAATCCTATTCCAAGTGGTGTGTATTTATAGGTAAACATTTATTTACATAAGTGTGTAGAGATATATATACACAAGAAGTTCAATAAAAATTGTGTGCTATCTCATATATTACCATAATCTAGAAGGGGAGAGGGGGAGACTTTTAATCTTCCAAGGTTTTAGCCATTCTCCGAGGCAAAAATCACTCCTAACCTTGTCTAAAGGTGACATTATTGCAAAACTAAGTACATGCTTAAAAATCCTTGAAGGAGTTTGGTTTAAATACTTTGAAATGCACTCTGGTTTTTTGTTTTGTTTAAGTTGGGATGGACAATTGACTATTGTGCAAAGGTAGATTGCATCCACAAGTCGATATCTGTAAAGCAATTTAAAGGTCACTTTAACAAGTCCAGTAATAGTGAGCATTAGTGATTCTGCAAAGATAACAGACATTGCAAGATAAACCAGAGTGTTCTGAAAGGAGCTGCTATTATTTCTTCTCTGTGTTCCTGAACAACTCCATCCTCGTCATATCCAATCACCTTCCAGCAGCACAGTAAGGGATGTGGCTACAAGTATTGCATCCAGTGTACTTGTTCCTTTATTTTCTTCAAAATTGCTATTATGTGATGGTCTTGTCCTGTCTGAAATCAACAAAGCTATGGCAATTTAATGCAACTTAATACTTGTACACAGAGGGCTATCAATACAGTAAATCCCAAAACAACTTCATATATTTATTGGACATTTTAAAAATATGTCTGAACAAACCTGACATTTTTCAAGAGTAGAGTATTTTGTGGTTTGTCGTGTGGGGTTTGTTCCTTTGAACTGAACAACCTCTCACTACAGTCCTATGAAAAGACACTGGAATGATAGCATAGCCTTTGCTTTAATCCTTTATAAAATAAATGTTTAGAGGTCCTACTTACAGTCATACTCTTAAATGCAGTTGGTACTTCTGACAGTGATACCGAGATTGAAAGTTTCTGCAAGCATAGTTGCTTAAATATATCTCAGCTTTTATATGGCCTCTGGTTTCCAGAAAGAATAAGAAATGTGACACATGATCAGGACTGCAAGTTTTTTTTCAAAGTTGGATTAATTAACATCATCTCGAAACCAGAAAGAACAAAGTTACCAGGAATGTGGAACATTAATCACATCTCTAGTAATTACTGCTAGAATACAGAAATAAAAAGACAAAATGAGGTCATAAGAAATCAGTTTAATCCAACTAAAATTTACCAGAAGTACTGTAAGAAGTAAGATTAAAACTACATAATTTTTTTAAATGGATAGAAGGATGGATAGAGAAAGTCTGTGTGTCTGGGCCAGATCAACAGAATAAGAATGCTTGAGAAAAGCAGCAATGACACATGGGAAAATTGCAATATGTGTGATTCAACTATGTTATGATAACATCAACACAGAGGTATTAGAGGGCAGTGCATAAAGCAGCAATAAACACCCATGAAATACATGGTAAATTTGAACTCATGCAGTCCCTCTGTTATGGGCTCTAGAAACTACAAGCTCAGGAACAGAGCAAAGCACTGAACAGGCCCACAGGGACCTGGGACTGCTAATCAGTGAGATGGATGTAAAACAATCAATTTTGTCCTCGGAAGGGAAAGTTTGAACACCTGCAGAACATCATTTTGAAGAACCTCTCTCAGATGCAAATCTATTGCCTATTCCACCAGCAGCAAGGTGTCTCCCCCACTCAGCATAGGGACAATGAATGTGCTGCAAAATGTCACTCATGGCACAGTTCAACTATACCACAGAAAAACACACCTGGGAGAGAACTGCACTGTACAAAACCAACTCATGGCTGTGGTTGTTCAAAATGACAATAAAAAGAACCAAAACAGAGATAGGAAAATAACCATCGCTAATCAAACATCATGGGCATATCTTCTGTCATCTGCTCTTTGCTCCTCCCTTTGTCAAACATTCTGCTCATCACTTTTTCACTCTTTTTAACCTGACATGCCTGCTGCTGAGAAGTGGTAGAGGTGAGTTTCCTAAAAAAATCTGAACTCTGGCACATCTAGAAGAAAATTATTTCATCCTGAAGAATTAGTTTATACATTCTCGACCATTTTATTTCTCACCATTGCTTATTTTCATATGACTGATTAGATGTGCTTTCCTGTATGGTCAGGCAGCTTCTCAGTTTGAATTATATATATATATATAATTATATATATTATATATGTAGGCAAGGCAATAATTAGGGACCACAAGTACAAAAGAAAGAGTTCACTTCAACAGGTGAGTCCTTTTCGAACTTCTCACTAGGGCATGCAAATCCTGGGTATTCCTACACAGTGATCTTAACCTCAGCAAATCCAATTATACCCAAGCATGTGAACTGGGAACAGATTTTCCAAAGCACAAGAGAACCAACCTTTCAGGTTCTCAAATAGTTCACAACCTGATCTCTGCAAACGTATTCCTATAAATGAATGTTATCTCAATGCACATAAATAGATTTCAACTTAAGGAGAGATTGCAAAGCTGACTGTTTGCTCTGCATTATTTGTTGTACTTTGTTAGTCACCTAAAACCCATGCATCTGAGCAGAGTTTACAGCTGCTGCTGCCTTGTGCCATTCCTTGGAAAGCGGTGAGAGTTCCCAGCCATACACAACGAGCAGGCAGGGCTTAGGAAAGCAACTGAGCAAGGTTGTTCTCTGCAGGCCAGGAATATGGAAACAGGAATAAAAACAATTTCTTTTGCTAGTATGAGACCATCTTTTCCTCCCTGAGACGTAAAGGTTTAATTTCCAACAAAAGCCTGGCTTTTCATCATTTAGTCTCTGAGTCAAGAAAGCCTCAAAGTTTACTGAGCAACAGTGGAATGGTATCCTTTAACATCTGGCTAAATCAGGGCTTCTGTGTCTATATTTTGACACAGCTTTTATCAAAGAAACTAAAAATAAAATCCCCACAAGTAAAAGAGATCTTTTCTTCACTTGTGGCTTATTGGTTTTCAGCAGATAACCACTTGGTTCCAATATTATTTTAAAAGGAAAAAAGGCTAAGATACAATCAGTGTAAAAGCAATTAGCCAAATTATTTAACGGATTAATATAAACTACATTGTTTAATAACAATATCAAACGAAATAATGCTGGTTTCAATTAGAGCAATTCAAACCAGTGGTGAAGGAAGAAAACCAACTGATTTTTTCAATGCTGCCATCCAACTTTCTCCCAGAAAGGTTAAATTAACTACATGAAGGCATAAAAAATTACAGCGATAACAAGTCACTGTATAAATACTCTCAAATAAAAATTTTTAGCTATTCAATAATTTGGATTTTACTACTAAATTTGCAATAATCATAATAGGGTGCATAGAGAGATGGGGGGCAAAAGAGAGAGGTGGGGAAAGATGTAATGCCATATCAGAAGCGGATATTGTCTGGTTCCTGCACAAAGACAGTCATCTTCATGTAGAAGCTTTTATGCCACTTAGCTTTGAAACTCTACATTACTGTTGGACTTGTATCCAGCCCACCTCACTGACCTTTTCTCCTGCACTTCTTTCCCCACATTGCACTGTCCTCCTCGTGGTCCTATTATACACCACAAGGTGCTCTTTTTCAGATACTGCCCACCACGTGTGATATTGCCGTCTCTAACTCCTTGTCCTAACCATCTTTGCTCTTCTCCAGTTCCTGTATCAATTAACGTCCCCTCACTCTGATCTGCTCTTATTGGCACTTACCTCTGTAATTGTGTTATACAGTGTGTCTCTTTGCATGAAAAATGCTACAAACTGAAGTCTTTCATCATGGCTATGTTTCATGAGGGAAATATCAAATTTTCTGCAGCCTAAACTAACACAGTCCATCAAGAAGATGCACATCCCCAGTTGATGTGCCCCACTGGCACTCCAGAGCACCATTTCCATGAGGGGTCCAGACAACAGTTTTGCTGCCAAATATCACCCCAGTTGAGTGAGCTGCTTCTTCTTGCCTATATCCATATGTCCTTCCCTGCTGTGGGTCTGTACATCACTTCTCCTGTGTGAATGGAACCATGACCAGCCACACACAACCTGTGTGCCAGCTCAGCTTCTCTCCAGGACACCTGGAGTAACTGCAGCAGTGAGAAGGAGCAAGGCATCAGCTGGGGCTCAGGGCTCTTCCCTGCTCCCCCTCTCACCAAGGACTGTCTCTGCCCTCTAAGCAAAAGTACTGCCAGAACCATCTAAACCTGAGCCACAGAAACCTCATGAGGAGCGTGACTCTGCCTGCACCCAGAACAAGGGATTCTGCCTTCAGGCTGTGCAGACAGAAGCACCTGACTGTTTGATTAGTATTTTGTGTGCTGCTTTGAAGCACTCTGCAGAGCCCGGGTCCTTGGCCCAGCACAGCTTGCTTCCTACCCTTTCAACATTACAGCACTGGTTGTTCCATCACAACCTGTCCTCCCACCCGTTAACTAGGCATGCAAAAGAAATCCCAGTGCAACCCAGGCTAAAAATGAATGTGCCCATCATAAGGAGAAGCTGAAA
Organism: Rhabdornis inornatus; assembly: GCA_013397075.1. Lineage (NCBI taxonomy): Eukaryota > Metazoa > Chordata > Aves > Passeriformes > Rhabdornithidae > Rhabdornis > Rhabdornis inornatus. Next base: position 2,599,634 of record VWZS01004114.1, on the reverse strand, counting down.
TTATTACAGGCTTAATGCATTTGTGGAAAAGAACAATTGTAGGATGTGAAGTATTACATCTACATAATGAGCAGTATGACCTTCACTATGGTGCTGCTTGCTGAAATTAAGGATATCAGCTCAGAAATCTCACATCTTCTGCCCCAAAAAAATTCCTAAACAAGAGACAAAATAAAACATGGGGAAAGGAAGAAGGAAAGCAAGGAGCTGCTGTGGCCAAGCTGATGGAGGCCACTGGGTCCCAGGCTCTGACAGCCAGCACCCAACTGCTTGGCACCGACATCACAAAGCACACAGGCTTAACAGGTTGGATTTCCCTCTACAGATAACAGCAACCCAGATAAAAAATGGAACTAACTCTCTATTGAGGATTTTGTTCACCAAGATGTAACAAAATGCCAAAGACCACATGTTTTCAACACTGTTTTCCAATACATTCCAAGAAATATCTTCCTTTAAAGCCACCATGTGTATGAGCACAGCAGATTGATGGCAGTGTTGCTTTGGCAAGGGCTGGCACTGCAGTTCAGGTGAGCACTGAATTCACTGCTCAATTTAAAGGCATTTATGATGTTTTAATGGGTCTTGGGGCCTATCAGGGGTTGTTCACGAGAATCTGTTTCATACAGGAAGCTTTAGGCTTCATGGGCTGCACATGAAACAAATACAAAAGGTGGTTAAAATGTAAACTAATCATTTGACTACAGGAGTCAGTTGAGATATTTCTCCATCCAGCTTGTGGCTCGAAAACTTCATGTCAAGCTTGTTAAGCTTGTGTAAAATATAATCAATTGAATATATTTGAAACAAGCAACTCTTAAATATAAAGAATCATTTCCTCTTTATCCAGTGTTCATTATTTGGGCTTCTGTTTGGAGGGAGAAGCCAGGGTGCTGATTGCAAAGGTGGTAGTATGTGTGTGCAAGAGAGAAATCAGAAAAAGAGCAAGTAAAACATCTCCAGCCAGATATAAGCCAACAGGAATTATGCTAACTTGCTCCTGTGAATCTGTATGTTGTGTTGGTTTTGCTCCACTGTTTGTATCCACAACAATGTGAGGATGTTGCTCTACAGAAATCCCTGCACAGCCAGGACCAGGGGAGTGTTGCTGGTTTCAGCTCCTGAGCTCTGCAGGCAAAAAAATCTCAAGCCTGAGCTCGCTGCAGCTCTAATTAAAAATAAAGTACGGATGACTCATTTCACTGCTTATTGTTAATGGTTAAGCTACTGGAAGAAGCCCTGCCGGAGCTCCTCCAGACCCAACACACGTGTGCTGCTCTAGCAGGGAGTGCATTTTCTTGAGAGCTGGAGATCTGGTCACAGGTTAACAAGGAACACTGAGGACCCTATAGCCAGAAAAATTATTTGCAATATACCAAAACAGAGATCTGTGCTGGGGGAAGCAAGGGGAAAATAAACACACACATATGGTGTAATTACAGTGATTTCTTCTTGCATGGGACAATATTTTCACCCCACTGCTTCCAGCCTAGACGTAAAGGATGGTTTCCACTGCAGTGAAAATTGAAAGCAACAGAAGTGGGGCTGCATAGATATCTATTTTTGTGCCGTTCTCAACTCAAAAAGAGCAAGACTTACTGGATCTGATACTCACCTTCACTGTAACCCCTTTATCTTTGCTGTGAAACTCAGAGAAAATGATATTTAATGCAGGTATGTTCCAAATATTTCACCACTATATATCACTGTAGATCCTGTTTTTGCTGGCACTCCTTATTTCAGCTTCCTATCATAGCTGAGAAAGTTATAACATTATCAAAGTTATAAAAAGCATGTTTTTCTACTACCTCTGCAGTGCAGTTACCTGAGCCAACAGCAAGTGAACTTGTTCCACATATCAGAAACAACACAACAGCATTAGTACAGACTTCCACAGATGCTGCTACTCTAAATTCATCCTCTCCAGTAACTCAGGAATAGCTCTCAGGAAAGAACTCTACAGTGGACAGTCAAGCCAGCTCATTTCCTCTTAGCTTCATCATCTCTAGGCTGCACTACACCACAGACAGTGCAGACCTGCACCACACACAGATACAACCTCATCTTGTCTGGAATACACATAACTGCACTGGAGAATGCTTGGAGCACACAGTTGAAGGTTTCTTTCTGTCATAATGACATTGATAAATTAGTTTACTGTAAATAAATTTTCCTTCATGTATCTGGTTTCCTTAGTATTCATTCATCTGGAGTGACTTGTGTTTTATACATCAAGAATTCTTTATTTTTAAAAATGCCAAGAATAATGATCCAGTATCTGACATTTCATCACTGCCATACTTCAATGTTATGATCTGCTATTAGCAAATACATTAGTCCATTTATATATTCTATTCTACTTCTCCTAAAGGTTTTAAAGATATTTTGGTAACACTGTCCCTTCATAGATCGTATTGCTTGAGAGAGAAAACATTTCCAACATGATCAAGAGTTAGAGTGGGCTATCTATAGCAGAACCTATTGTATTAACAAGACAAGATTTGTTTTAAGTTCAATGGAGAAAAGACACCTTTGAATTTGAGAAGTTAAAGGGTGTTGCATTACCTAGGCACAATAGGGTAAGCTAATGATGAAGTTTCAGTTTTAACTTGGAAACTGCTGGGTTTTGTAGGCTTCAGCCTGTCTCTAATAGGTATATTTTAACGAGATACATGGGGATTTAGGGGAACAACTCCCATTATTGTTAATGGGATTCACACAGCTAAATCCCTGTCCTGGAAATGTTTCTTGTAATATGTCTTCAATATAGCCTCTGTGTGTGTGCACACACACATGTAAGTGCGTGTCAAGTTAATGGTTAAATGTATAAAATAGGAACATTAGACTTCCAAGTGTTACTGTTTCATTACGTGGTATATAACTAAAGTGGAAGCAAAATACAAGTCCTGAAAGTGTGATTTTTTTGACAGGAATGGGTAAACCTGCTCTGAATGTTTGGCAGGAACAGGGACGTCATATCAGTCTCACACTGGTGGGCTCACAGGAGAGAGGTCTGCATCCCTCCTGCACTTTGCTGCATATTGAGGCAGGGTGACTTTTAGGCAATCATTCTTCTCCTTCCAGCTGGATCCCAGGCAGAGGAAAGCTATTGAAAATCTAGTCAGTGATACCTGGGAGCAATGTGCATTGAACTGGAGAGGAAATCTGTGAAATGGCTGAGTCCTGCTGATCTGTCCCTGTGCAGCTGTGGGCTCCTCGGGGAGTGACCGATGTGGAACCTGGATTGCTCCTGGGAGAAAGCTGGGCCTGTACCCTGCAGAGCTGGTTTACCTGCACATGCCTACTACAGCAGCAGCAAATGAATTGCAACAGCTCTGTAAAGAGTTTTCTGAATAAAGGAGAGTTTAATTTTAGAAACATTAAGTACTCTCATATTATTACCCACCAGGTGGTAGGCAAGACATGCAGGAAGCAGTCAACCTAAAAGAGACACCACAAGAAAAGAAGCATGATTATCTGAGGGGCCAAGCAGCACCTTGAAACAGAGCAAACACATTGCATCAAAAGGAGTGGCCACCGGGATGCTGGATTTTCAGAAGTACACCTGAGGGCACAGCAGAGCTGAGACTTGAATTGGTACAGAGAGCTGAACATTGAGGGATGAAAAGAAAAACAGAAAGTTTAAACTTTTTTTCTTTACCATTTAATCAGTGAAAAAGAATTAGGAGCAAGTCAAACTCAGGTGTCAAAAATAACATCTGAAATGCTGGAACATCTGATGGAGGTATTTGATGAGAAGCATCAACCAAAACAGAATAAAACTTTGCAGAGGGAATAGGGCTTATGAGCGGGGAAAAAAAGAGAGTAGAAATTTTATAGTCATAGCTGAAAGCAGTGGCATGCACATGTAAAGATTCACAAGAAAAAGAACTGTTATCCAGTGGAAACATGCCTCCAGACAAAAAGGACAGCTGAACAAGCCCCCAGATTTGGAAAGCAATGACAAGTACTAGAACATGAGGAGGGAGTACTGTCTAGAAGAGGTAAAAGCCAATCAATAAAGGTTTCATACCACAGAACATGGAAAGCAGAAGAATGACAATGTATGCCCATAGTGAAGGTGGAAAACAGAACTCTATTTCTCAGTGACAGAGACATCCAAGAAGAATATGCAAATGAGCATGCACTGATTAAGTTTACAGGGATTTCCAGTGATAATTAAGACATCTACTGAGGTCTGGAGTCCATTAAAAAAAACCCAAAAGGATATGTGACCTCTAAGAAGAAAAGGCTATTGCCCATGGTACTGCCTATTTGTGACTATTACATGATCAGTGACCAACTTGCCTTTATCTCTTTGAGACAAGTGGTAATTTAACTCCTGAAGCACTGATAGGCATCAGTCTTAAGACTAAACAATGGGGTCATGGAAGAATACTCACCTACATACAGAGGAGTCAAAGAAAATAAACAGTGTTTATTAGCAAACACTGTTTATTAATAAACAGTGGTTTAGAGTGACTTCTGTCCCACTGTGAACATGGGACTATCAAACAATGACCAGGCTGAAAGACATGAAACACATTTGGTCATTTTTAGAGAGATGAACACCTCTCTGAAGCAGGCAGCCTCTTGTTACCTCTAGAGGTAATTGAAGATGTAAATTGAATCTAGACTAAGAGAAGGTTTTTATCACTATTTGTAGAGCAACTAGCTCTGGGACCAGTCCTGAGAGATGCTTGTGATTGTTGGTGTGGTACAAACAAGTAAAAAAGAAAATATTTTAAAATAAATCAGGTACCTACTGCCCTAAAAGTTTTCCATTATCCCTCCAATTTGTCTGGTTTTTAATTCTGGAAGTGAGAAAGGGTCATTCATTGTGGCTGTAAACCCAGCACACCAGGACTCAAGCCTGGACCTGCCATAACACCTCTGTGTGTTACACCCACCTTCTGGGATAAAACATTCCCACTTCACCACTGGTGCTCTCCTATTCTGCATAATTTATTAAATAGGAACTGAGTAAGGAAAGAAGTTACTCTACAGCCTGATGACTAGGGCAGTGACACAGAAAGAGACATGTTAAATTCCTGCCTTAAATACAAGCATTTAACCTGCAGATCCTGGGTGTGCTGGCCAGAGCCTGTCCTGCAGCAGCAGCAACTGCTACAGAGCCTTGTTAGTGCCACCTGCCAATGATTCCAACAATTACTGGAATGACAAGTGTTCTCCAGCAGCGTGAATTTATTTTGATGATGCATGCACTTAGTATAAAGGTTTACAAAATGGATTCAGACCTGTCTAAAGTAATCACCAAAGTTAAGGTATTTTGACCATTCAAAGTAAAAGCAATTCCCTCTTATTTTACTTCACTGGTTCCTTCTGCAAACTTCAGTTTTGATTTGAATGCCATATTCATTTTGATAACAGATCACTCTTCTACTTCCATATCTCACTGCCAAATGGGACTCACCTGTTATCTCTGATTGCAGGCAATTCGAACTTAAAGCAAGCCTGTCTATCACCTACTGTTTTAACAGCTGATTAATTAGGGCTACAGGGATCCTGTGGAGAGCTTTATCTGAAGAGCGGCTCAACCATTAGCAGACGAAACTTCCTTGTACACTCCTAGCTCAGATAACAAAGTAAGATAATAGTTCACAATCCTCCTCCAGCTAATACAAATAGAGGCACTCCCTCTTATCCTAACACATGAGTCAAACCAATCCTCATGATATAGTGCTATAGCTCTGAATTCTCTAATGTTTCTGAGAATGAATATCAGACAACATGACATTGTTAACCAAAGTGTTACTAACAAGGATAAATTGCCTCTCTTCCTTTCCCCTTCTGTCTTTTTATTCTCTCTCTCTTTTTTCTTTTTTTTTAATTGACATTGAAAGTAGCCATATTTAGTCATATCCTAAAGAAATATGAGGATGCACAATGGTCCTGTTCCTATTTTGGGCTACTAATACCAAATAATGAATTCTGTCTTTACCTTGCAATTACTATAACTTGCTCCTTAGTATTCTTTTGGATTATGATTGGTGATCTAGAGCATAAGAAACTAATCATTTTTTCAGCAAATTTTCCTATAAATTTGTTTAATGTACATTTCTGCTTCTCACCCATAAATCGTCCTTATCTTTTCCTATGAATCTGGAACCCAAATAAGGCAGGTCCATACATCCAATGCATCAATATGCACAGCTCAGTTGTCCAAGGCAGTGTAATGCTCTCGAAGTCAAAACACAGGTTGGCTCCAACATTGATTAAACAAATTAATGTGAAGAAATGCCTGTCAAGTATGAATGACACATTGGGTCAGTGGCAACATGCATCTCAGGAATTCTTTAAATCCTTGGCTTCCAGAAAGTAGCTTCCCTAGAAATCCACTACTAGCTAGCCTCACTGAAGGCAATTATTTGGGAAAGTGAGCATTTTGTCAAAACAGACCCATAGACTCATACAGACTCAACATTCTCTTGCTGCCTATAGGGGCTTTAATTCCAGTTAAAAAACCAAACAAATGACACAACAAAAAATCCACCCCCAATTTCTTGCCCCTCCTTCAAAAAAACCCAACCAAAATCAAAAAAGGGAAAAATAAAAGGGCTGTAACCCTGCAAAAGCTTTTTTTTTTCCTTTTTTTTCTTTTAATAGAGAGCCTGCATGAAGAACACAGCATTTGCCCATTTCTGAAATTGCAGCCCATCAGCAATAAAAGCAATATTTCTAGCAAGTGCAGTATAAAATCCCATTGGCCATGGCCACAAAATCATCTCTCATTATCTCATTATCAGTTAAAATTTCAATGCAGGTTTTTTATGGTACATTTCCAAATTCCATCTAGATTGGCTGGGTTTCAAATGGCTGAAACAACACGATGCTTCTTCAGGATGCAGTCCCATTTAACTGAATCAACCCACCGCAGTTACAGATGTTACTCATCCTCTAGGTAGGCAGGTTGGTATTTTGCAGGATTTTGAAGGTAAGAGAAGGCATCAAAAGACTTGAAGACACTGCTACCTTCACACAAGAAACTTAAATAGAGATTAACATATCATTAAATATTTACCATCAGGAAGATATTGCAACATCATAAGGAAAACATAGTCAAGAAGTGTATTTCCTGCAGAAGTCAACTTTACAGGAGAGAAGGAATGAATGCATCCATATCCTTGAGAAGATGTACATTTTTAAAAGTACTTCATACTGAGTGCCAGGGCTTTTGATCTATTTCATACATATTTTACCAATTAAATGAATGCCATATTAATCTTTTCTAAACAACCTTGCAATACCCATCTGTTTGAATGATTTCTCAAGAAGAAGATTAGGAATTTTAATGCCTGATTCACATATGTTACTGAAGGCATTACCCTGGCAAGTTGAAGCAAGTGTAGAATTGCCAGCCAGGCTGAAGGAAGGAGGCTGGTTTAGACCTCACTCTCAGAGGCCCAAAAACACCACCACTGTGATTCACTTGTTACTTTCACAACCATGGGTTTATTTTTTTCCCACATACAACAATGATGAATAAAGCACCAGCAAAACTCAAGTTCCAGAGAATTTACTCTCTGCCTAAGATCCCAGCCAGGTATTTCCCAGAGTTCAGCACCCCTGGCCCAGAGGTGCTCAGCAGGGAATAGGACACTCACAGGGTGCTGGGTAGCATTTAAATTATTGTTTCTGCATGTGGGGCCAAATCCTGTCCTCATGGATCAACACAACCTTAACCTGGATCATCCTCCAAAATGTGCAATGTGATTGAAATCATATTTTGCCTGATCTGTAACCATGGTATACCTCAGTGAAACACAGATTCAGCAGGACAAAAATGCAATTCCTTTGTCTTTCCCAAGGGAAAACGCCTTGCAAATATATTTCAGTGCTTTGGAAAACTCCTCTTGGCAGAATCTGTGCCAGGACTAATGACATATGGTATCTTTCCTAGATTTATAAGTTGAAAAGAGAATGAGAAGACCCCTTTCATTACAGCATAATAGCATGCCTGAGACAGTTCAATAGCTATAATGAAACATGACAACCCAGGTCTGCTTCCAGTGATGTTTCCAGCCAGAGTCTGAATTGCACACTTTGGAACATGTGTCAAGTCACAACTAAATGCAAAATTCCTATACATTTAGGGGGAGGGGGATCATCTTACTTTTCACATTTGGTAATGATCAGCCATTTTCAAATCACTAGATTCCACAAAACATTGTAAATGGTTACTTGTTCTAAAATAAACTTTTTTTTTCCCCTTATCATCTTGGGATACTTAGAAACATTTTCCTGAGACCTGGGCCTATAATCTGTGGTGGTGATCATTACACTTAAACAAAGAGCAGAACATGCAGTCACAGTAAAAAAAAAAAAAATATTTTAAAAAGCAGTATGCATGTGTCTCCTGTCCAACTGGAGAGAGTCTGAGTTCAAATCTGGCTGCTGAAACCTGTCTTTAGGTATGCTTCTTATGCATGTAAAATGCAAATATTTGTAGTGTACTGCAGTTTAATAGTATACACATGTATCAAAAACCAAAATGCAAATTGGGATCCTCTTCACCCAACTGGCACAGCTTACATGGATTTACAATACTTTCTTTATACTAGCCAAGGCTTCTGACTATGAGTGACCAGTTTGTTTTACATTGAACCACTTGCCTTGATATTTAAATATCCTGACCTAGGTCAATCAAAAGTCACAAAATTTGCCTGCTACTCCTAAGACCTACAATGACAGATTCTCTTTGGCTAATGTCTGTTTGGAAACAAAAATGGTGAAAAATTCACCACTTCCATTAAATGAAAGCTCAGATTGTCATGTTAGCACATGGCTCCGGAAGCTATGACTTGAAGAGAAATGTCAAATATTTCTATAAACTCAGAGAGAAAGATACCCACAGCTGATGACACCGACTGTGCACCCACTGGTGCACTTGTACAGAAAAATTCATCTCAAGTCTCATGCAGACATACAAGATAAATCCTGCAGAAACAGAGCAGGGCTGTACATGATGAAAGACAAAGCAAACTCCTTCAGCTTGGCTCCCAGAACACTGGGTTGGAGCCCACACTTTGATGCTTCCTGGTTAAGAAGTGAAAATGCTAAACAAACAAACACACCAACCCCCTACAGATTAGCAGGACTGCTGTAAGTCAACACATTTCAAATTGCTTGTAAGCAGTGGGGTTCTTCCATGTTCCAAGCAAACTGTACACACGGAGTGGACAGAGTCCAAATTCACCCAATTGCCACCCTTCATCTTCACTTTTAACTTTATTTAAAACAAAGGCTTCCTCTAGTATTTCCCAAAAGTTGATTTTTCTTAAAAAAAAACCAACAAACTCTTTGTCCTCATTTTTTCCTCTCTCCACTCCAACCTTCTTAATACTCCTGTGGTGGCACTAATAGGATTCCATTATCTGACACATAGTGAGTCACCACAAAGAAACAGAAAACCTTGCTTCCCTATGCAGGAGTCAAGTACCTGCCCCTTTGTAAGGTCTCAGCAAAAAGTCTCTGTTCAACTTAATTCCTCTCTTTACTGCCTTGATATAAAAATAGGGGTGCTTGAAAATGAGTATATAAATACAGGGTGCACAGTCAACAAAAGTCACATAAACAGAAAAGATATAGCTGGTTGCATTTTTCATTGCAAAGTCCACAGTAGTGGGTCAAAGGTTCAAGGACGATATTAATTTTTTGAAACTCTCTAGCATATACTTCGATATTTTCCTAGGCCTGGATCTGTGATTTGACTACACAAAGATGAGAACCTTGGACAATTTGGCTTTGCACTTATGCTGTAAAATGTACTTAAAGCTGAACACAGAAAGTGAAATTAGGCAAGAATTATTCAATTTAGAAATAACTCGTATAAACCCATTGAAATGCAAGCTCTGGAAAATGCAAACAAACTACATATCATTTTAACCATTATTGTACTAATAGGGTCAAATTCTAATCTCAGTGACCTGGGTCTATTTGCTTTGATCTCTTAAAGGATTGTACACATCTGCCTAAGAATGGACTCAATAATTATATGTTAGCTGTGGGCAAAATCAGTCACAGTGAAAACAAACACCTGTGATGTTCTAAATTGATGGCTCACATATTCAAAAGTATTTTACATCTTTTAGTTTGGATTCTAAACTTCCTGCAAATTTGGAGTGATAGTGCTGAAGACAATGGGGATTTCTATTGTTGTAATGAAGGACAGAGTCTGTCCACAGAGATACATTTTTAATAAAATCTTCAAACAGTCATTTTAAGTGAATTTCACAATGTCTTTACTCAAAAATGAGCTGTTCACTAACTGAAAGTAACAACCAAAAAGAAAAGTTAAGGGATAAAAAAAAAGGTTGAAACTGTAGGGACTGGGATATTTAATCATTGATAGCACTGACTGAATTGTAAAGAGGCTCAAAAGAAGGTGTATGTGAATGGAGATGTCAGATTAGCTTTCCTACTGGTTGGGATTTCAATAACCGACAGTAGATAAGATACAATTAGTATTCATATATTGAGGCCAGAGATTTGGAACCAGTTTTCAAAGTATTGTCTAGCCTTGAAAAAGTAGGAGCTGCTTTATTAAATTTTTACAAAATATGTATTTTAATAAAATGCACTTCACAAGAGAAGGAAAAGTGCTGGATGATTGTCTTAATGTTTCAAACACCAGAAAACCAGCTGAGAAGCAAATGATTTTTGAGAGTCCTGGAAACTGCACGACTGATCTATCAAGACTTCTACTGTACTTGAAAGGTCCATGGGTCACAACCACAGGAAGCCACATTTTGAGACCCAGCTATGAAGTTATTCGAATGGCCCGAAGATATATCCCACATCAAATGCCTGACCTCCTGCACTTGCATACTGCAGGTCAGCTTACATTTTTTAGCCAGAGGCCCTTGCTGATTCCCTTTCATAATACCCTGGAACAAAGAAACACACTCTCAACTTTCTGGGAAGTCTCCCTGGGTTACCTAGAACTCAGCTTGGCAGAACTGAGCACAGCAGCCCTTACAAACAAGTGCATTCCTTTCAAATGGAGGCAATAACAGGGCACATGCAAATGTTGCTTCCCAGCATTTTAGAGACTGCTCCAAACAATTTCTCCAAGTGGAGTTTCTGACTGCATTTAACAACTTCTGTCCCAAATTCTGCATTGCAAAAGCACTCCAGATTATTTGGCTTTGAACATGTAAAATGATGACCTGCATAAATACGTTCCTAAAAAGCTCCCAGGTCACTCCTGAGTCCTTTGCAGGAGGTCTAAAACGATCTTACCAGCAGAACTTGCAGTAACAGCCAGCTTTCTACAGACAAACAATCCAGTTTGTAAAATTTATGATTAACCAGAAAACTGCCAGTAAATGTTGTATGCACCACAGAGTAAATCGATTAGAAGTAATTAGTGAAATATTAGAGCTTAATTTACTTTTCAAATTTCTTTGGTCTATTCAGAAACGTTCACTACTGTGAAGAATGATACTGAAAGTTTATGCAATATACATTTGATAAAAAATTATAGAATTAAAAAGAAAAAAATCTATGGAACCACTAATGTCACCTTCCACTAGTGCACTATATCACTGCTGTATCAGTGTTTTAGCTACATTAGTATGTGGGACAGTATTCTCCAGTCTAACATCCACAAAGCTGAATACTTGCAGAGCACTGGATCCTACAACATACAGAAATATCATGAGTGGTTTAAAAAAGCCATTGAAATTATTATTCATTTATTAGTTTTCTCCTGTATTAATTTCAGTCTACATTAAACAACCTTTTGCCTCTAAAATTAAAACATAATGACCTATGTGATTCTGTTAACTGCTGAGAGCTGAACAGCAAAATGTATCACCAAATACAGAGAATATGAATATGTAAAGATCATGTACCCAAAGCTTTCAAAAGTCCACAGCCTGGTTGATTTTTTTAGCTTAGTAGAAAGAATAAACTTTAGATTTTTTTTCTATTTTTCTATTTTTTGTTTGTTTGGAATGAGATTATTTAGTCTGTATCTAATATATTAAAGCTTCACAGTTTAGTATTCACATTTTAGGGCCATCTACTTTCCTGCCTGAGTCAGATTTAAAGAAAAAAACGTAAATAATAAGAGGGAGGGATTTATCTATAGAGGCACTATCAACAAGTAAAACAAAAAAGAAAATAAAAGCAACCAAGAAAGACACAAATCCAGAAGACCAGAGAACCTGTAAATACTAAATTAGGTTTCAGACAAAACTGGCTTTTGGGGCATTAAAACATTGCCTCCTAAAGAGAAACAAAACCAATACACAAGAAAATTATCTGCATTTAATTTTAACTTCATCTACTCTGCATGGAAATTAGGTCAATTGCTACAGAATTACAAAGACACTACAGCACAAAAAATCTTAGCTTTCTTCTATTTCATATAAATGGACTGATATGAAGATAAATTGTATTTTCTGTGAGTTTCTTACATTTATTTTTCTCTTACATAGGGCAGTTAGGAACAAACTGAATTTGTCTCCTCCAGCTCTTAGCAAGAACAAGAACACTGAGATACAGTGAAACTACCACTCTTGAAACACAGATATTTGTAACTGAGCTCTCTTTTATCCCCTGGAAAACTTTTAGGTTCACTTTTCAAATGTAATTTTTTCAGTTTGGGACTGTTTTTGGGTTGTTCTTTTTTCTTTCTCCAAACATAAGTCAAAAAAGTTGTTGCAGTTCACTTAGAGGACCCTAAGGTCCTGCTTCAAGCCTCAGGGACCCCAGAGCACCTTCACAAAGGATATTGTAGCTGATTTCAGAGATTATTTCATCCTCCTCTGAAGCACATCATCTCAACAGGGAAAAAGCACCAACTTCCATGACAGCAAAATAAGCACCCTCAGGTTCCCAGTAAGGAAAGACACTTGCCAAATACAGAGATGATAAAGAAAGCCTGCAAGCTGAGTCCAAGCATTGGGAAGAGTTTCCAATTCAAGTAATTGACCCATCGACATCATTTGTTTGGGAAGCGTTTGTCTTCCAAATGCTGCCTGGAAATATCAGGTTTTTATTATCAAAGGCTGAAGTCCAGTGAACACAATTACTTAGAAAAAAGGTCACGAGTGTGCAGGTCTAATGCTGGTGGCACTGTGGTGCTGCATGTAAACACCTTGTCCCTGAGGAGAGACTGCACCAGGCAGCTCCCAGCAAAAGCAGCGCACCTCCTGCCACAGGGACATGCTCCAGGAGCATCCAGCAAGTACCACCACTGGAAACTGCTTGCATACATCAAACGAGAAAATTTTTCTGGTTATTTCAAGCTGCAAAAAGAAAAAGAAAAAATGGAACAAAAATTGGCCTGCGCGCAAATCTATACTCACACCTAGGAAAAAGAAGGATTGAAAAGAACTCTGTATGTGTGTACACACACACGTTAGCTATTAAAAATATGGGTGTGCTTAGCAGCTGAATAGACCTCTTCTATTTGGAGTATTTTTTAAATACAATTCCCAAAGCTTAGTCCACATCATTAATGCCATGAAAAGTGAGGCTACTGTGTGGCTTCAAAGCATAATCTTTTTTCAGAAGAGTAGACATCTGCCGCATTCATTTTACTGCAGAGGTTTTTATAGAAAGAAATTAAATAGGAGAGAGGCACGTAGGGGGAAGGGGTTTTTTAATGTAGAGGAAAGAGCTCTGCCCTCACGTTAACATAATAGCCATCAGTAAAAGAGCTCTGGGACAGGCAAGCTGGGCTTTGCTCTCCACTTTGGTGGCTCAGATGGGTGGGTCAGGAGAGTTGTTTAGGTGCTGTGGCCAGGCTGCAGCCCTGGGAGCCACCACTCTGCTCCTCTCATGCAGTGCCTCTGTGCCTGAAAAGTCTGGGTTAGAGAAAGCTATTAACCCTAAATATTTTTATTAACTAGTTTCATATGGGGATAAGTGGATCTGGGAGCAATTGCATGCATAAAGAGGATGGTGATCTGAGAAGAACGATACACAGGTAACCAAGAGGTTGCACAGAGCTGCAACTTTTTTGTCTGCTTCCTCAACAATCAGGACAAGGCACACGAGTTCAGATCCAGTCTTGTAAACTTCCTTTTCTCATTGTCCCCTAGTTAGACCCTGAGTTGTTCAGGGCAGCCTGTTCCCACCCCAGAGCCTGAGGAGGGCTCAGCTGGGTGCCCTTTTGCAGCCACAACAGCTCCATAACAGCAAAGGCAGCATTAGGGCCTCATCCCTCTACCTGCTCCATAAGGCACCTCCTGGGGATGTCACCAGGATTTAAATGCTTAGGATGTAGCTGTTACTTAGCCAAGGCAGATATATTCTTATCAAAGTATCTGAGCTACTGTGCTTAGAGCCACTGACAGACTCCCATTGTTCTGCTGATCACAAACTGACATGCAGGAGGGAAGGCACTGCAGCTGCCCATGCGTAAAAAGGGATTTTCTCAGGGATACACCAACAGGACATCCTTCCACTGCTTTTCCCCACACATCATTTGTCACTCAGCTCTATTGCACAAGTCTGCTGTAGCTGGGGTTTCCAAAAACAACATTCCAGACGACTGCATCATCCTGGACTAGAAAGCAAAACTGAATGCATCATTTTCCTTAGCCCCAAAATTCAATGTACATACACAAGGAAGTGATGATTATTGATTTCAGAGTCATATAATATTATCAGACATCTAAAAAACATGTGGAAAGGGAGAACTGAAGTTGCTTTTCAGGAGAGGAAAGAGATACAGAAGTTCACCTTAAAATGCTTTTGAAGTTACTGCAGACCAGGAAAGGATGGGTTGCTCTCCGTGACCAGGCAGCCCTACCAGAAAACAACAGCAGCTGCAGTAAGGAAAGGGACACCTTAAACCTTTGGGAGCAAAACCTGATGGGGTGAGACCAGCAAAGTACAAAACCTGATTGTTGTGGTGCCTCCACTACCACATGGCTTCCAGAGAGTATTGATTAAGCAGCAGCCAGGAAAAATGTGAATACATTTGTCTGCTTTGAGGCTGATGGACAAACCAGACACATATTCAGCATAATAATGCTGCCACTCCACATCATCACACCTTAGATTCACAGTATTGCTTTCTATCAGGTATCACATCCAAGACTCTCCAGGCTCACAAAGACACACTAACCTGGAGAAATTTAACCTATTGCAGCCAGCTGGGTCTCAGGGTAAGCAAGATAAAAAGCTTTTAATTGCTTTAATGTTTTGGTGTTAGTGAGATATGTTTTAAAAGAACCATTTCCAGGAGAAAGATATTTGCCAGTATGCTGTGACTATTGTGACTATGATTTCTGTCAAACAAACAAACAAACAAACAAAAAACAAACAAAAAAAATCCACAAAACAATCCCTTGGATTATTTTGCCTCCTTGAGAACAAGCTGCAGCTCAAGCATTTTACCTGACAATAGATGATGCAATTTCTCTTATATCAATAAGATGTTGAGATTCAAAGTCAGCTACAACTTGATTGATAATGTTTGAAAGGCGCAGAACTGACAGTGCAAATACTCTGAGTTCAGAAAGTTGAGGTAGAGAACAATAAATGGAAAAAAAGTAGAAAAAATATTGAGCTGTACAAAAAGTTATGACACCATCACTGCTCCAGCTATAAAATAGCAAAATGATGAGCTGAAGTATATCACTACCATGAAAATATTACTCCAAATTAAAATTAACTTAAATTAACTTCTTGAATTGACCATTATTGCCCTCAAAAGAAAAAAATTGTGGTATATTCTTTTATACCAGGTAAACACTGAATTTCTTTACCATCCTGCCTCCACAGTAAGGTCAGATTTCCAGATCTTTTACTATGACTCTTACAGACAGATTTCCAAAGCGCTGTGTGTTAGTTAAGTAGGATGAGACATATTGAAAAGTTAGTGCTCATTACGTGATATTGAAATGACAAACTTTTGAAATAGAAAAAAGGGATGTGCTTTTCTATTAGGACTCTCTCAAAGGGAGCATTAATATCCATTGATCTGCTTCACTATCACTTTCTCTGTTAAAGTCTAGTGCCTGCTCTAGAACAACATGCACCCCACTTTTAGTCAAGCAACACCCCTTTAATTTTCATTTCAGTCTTTTGCATCAAAACAAAACCTGCATCTTATTGTAACTAATATAATTTATTTATACTTGATATAATTTGAAAAAGTGATGACACACCAACAGCTGAAGCATGAAGCATTTTTAATTCTTCAAATGAAGTGACAGATGATTATCAAATAACATTTCCTTAATATTTAAATAATAACTAAAAATAATCAGTTTTTTTAAAAAGTATATGAAACATAAAATAGATTTCTTTATCTTCTGTGGTTTGGAAGATACCTGAGGTGACAGGTCAGACAGTCATAGAAACTTGGGCAATCACTCCACCCCCTCTGTGTGAAACATTTTCTGCAATGTATTGCTCATTTCTTGCCAGCACTCTTACCAGTCACTGTTTTCATCACTTGCCTTGTGTTTATCTGTCTCCTAACTCATTACTCTCCTTGACAAGCTCTTTCTTGCTCAATAATTTTCTTCCCCCTCCGCTATCATTTAGTAGTGACAAAAATTTTCTAAACATACAGTAAGTTGGGTTTTAATTACTCAATCTGCTTTTCAAACATTTACAGTTTACTCAGGTATGCTGACACTAAAAACAAAAAAAAACAAACAACAAAAAAAACACAACCAAAAAAAAAAAAAAAAGGATTCCAACATTTAGTACAGCAATTCTGAAATTAGGCATCATGACCCAAATGGGGCCACCCACAGGAAGAAAATGCAATGGAAAGAGGAAAAAATAGGGTAAAAAATCATCAATACCAGGTAAGAAAACCTGGAAACTACCTATGTACCATAATCTCCATGGCCAAAACACCCATACCCTCATTTTCAAGGTGCGCATTGGGGCTTTCTTTTCAATCTTATTGTTTAACATTGGCCTGATAAAGTAAAACATTTCACCAGGAAAACCCTAATGTCATGACTGCTGGATCTAAAAAGTTCTTCTGAGGCCTATTCAAACTTTTGGCACATACTTCAGTTCTGTCAGGTCTCTCATGTATTTAAAAGATTTTTTTCAAGTTTCCTCATTGGTTACAAAATTTAGCAACCATGCTGCTGTTTCAGTGGCATCGTAGAAAGAACAGACTGTGGGGTTTTGTTTTTGCAGAGAGGGACTGGGTGAGGAACTGATTTTGGTTAATAGAAGGATTTGGCTGGGAGCATTTTGCTTTGGCTTTTTTCCAGCAGAAAAAATGCCATTTGTGGTCTGACAACAGGGTTTCTCTTGACCAGTTTGGCTCCTCCCATAAGTAACAATAAACCATGCCTGCTTTATTTCCTATTAAGTTCCAAGGAGGTTTTCTCCACCACCAGTGAGCAGGAGATGACAGCACATGTGAGTGCAGGGAATTCAATCTACTGGAGACGTGGCTTGGATTATCCAATTTGTAGATGAAAATTTAATTACTATATGGGTGATAAAATAAAATTTTATGCAAATATTCATCCCCTACAAAATGGAAGATGCTTTAAAACCTTTTAATATGGCAGAACTGATGAGCTTTTGCCTACAGAACAACCAGTTCCTGAAGCTCCACAAATTCCAGAATTGTCTTTCTTGGTAATGTCAAAGACATAGACCAGCACTATCTTTCCTTTACTTCAGTCCTGGTAGCTAGAGTTAAGTCACAGGTCAACAGAATACTGAAAAACTGAATATTTATTTTAATATAAATCTATTATTAACCCCTCACCTTTTAGAATAAAAATACAAATGAATTTCTAATTTAAGTAAACACTTCCTTTGATCTCCATGCAGACAGTGCCTGTTGCCTAGAATGAGAATTAATATTATCTAAGTGTAGAAGCAACACTATTACTGCGAAAATCCATTGAATAAGGGCCATCACCTCAGCATACCAGTTTGAAGCACCAGTTTGACCAGTTACAGAAAGAAGAAAGGACCAGTTTAAGCCAATGGAAATTAGTTCTTCTGTTGTTTTTAATTTTGGTGATTGGTTCTGAAATATCAGTTTGCACAAATTTCTATATCATTGTCCACTCAGTTTACAGATGTTGCAATCCATAAAATCCCTGGGAGCATAAGAGAAAAGAAACCAAAAATAATCCCCATCTTCCCTAAAAATCCATGAAAAAAAAAGGCAAGAAAAGAAATTAAACATATTACTAAAACATTTTCTCTCATCATGAATAGGAAAAGAATGTTTAGAGAAATATTCAAAATCATGTTACTTCTGCTACACTTCATTTTAAAAATGCTCTCTGTGACTTCCTAAGTTCCTTTGACAGAAATGCTTATTTCAACACTTACTGTATCAGACAAGAGAAATCCCTACATATGGTGAACCTTCCTCCTTTACAACAAATTTAGTAGTGGACCTTAATACTGTGCCATTATTAAAAACATTGTGATCGTGCATTAAAAGGTCATGCTTATTTTCTAAACTTTCCCCGTAGAAAACATGCATTTCTACTATATCTGCACAGTAACTTGAGGGTTGCATTCACTACAATTTTCTGAGCTGTGGGGCTATAATCTTCCTTTTTGTTTACTTGTCAACAATATTAATGCTTTCTATTTTCAGCACCTTACTCTTTTCCCAGTCTGAAGATATGTCAAGAGGCAAAAAAGCACACTTAGTACTTGAATATGTAATGCAGCTTCATCTTTAGGCATATTTATCATTATTCAGAGGTTAAGAATTTATACTTATTTCATAAACATACCATCAGTATATACTAACTAAATTGTACATGGTACATTTCTTACATCTAAATAGAAAATAAAATTTTCTATCAAGAAGTGAATGGGCAGGAAAAATATTTTCCAACCATTAGACACTTTCCATGTGATTTTTCCAAGCCTTAAAGGACCCCCAAATTTGGTACTGCTAAACCAGGTAATCATAAAAATGATGAAAGATAACTCTGATGAAGAATTCTATTGTAGGGTGCAAAGAATACTGAAGCCCATTAGTGTGATTGGTGGTTATATCGCTCTCTCTATAAGCCTGAAAATATTTCACATGAGCTGAGTTAAAAGTTTCCATTAATCACTGTCAACAACAGAAGCCAATTCCCATAACAGACTATTAATTTATGCTGTACTCCACTTTGTTCATGAATGTAGCATCTCATGACATTAGTCAGGAAAAAAATACTAATTTAAGATCCAAGATTTTTGCTGTACTCCTTTACAACGTCACTATTTCACTATTGGCAATATAATTCATAACTCAGAGATGCCAGCAGTCCTTCCTCTGGCAAGCTCCTCATCTTTCCTAGATCTTTATCAAATAGTATTAAAACAAGTTGAACTCTTGGCGACATCTTTTGGAACTCTTGGAAATTTTAGCACTTCCCAATCAAAGGGTCCAGATATCTGACACACCATAATGCTTCAGGGCTACTTCTTGAACTGTGATACCTCACAGAACATGATACTGGCATTTGGTCACAATGTCTTTTTTTGATATTTAAGATTGACACTTGCTGCAATTACCCTTTCTGCAAGATTCTGCTCCAGAGATGCGCAGCCTCTCAAATTACTGACAGCCCTGCAACAAACCTGACTTTGTTCTCTTAACCAACTACTCCCCATGGCATTTCATTAAAGGGACATTTTGACTGAAAGCAGACTTGCCAAATACCTTTCTACTCACAAATTGGTTTGTCATTCCACTTCTGGTTGTCTTTGTTGAATGACATGCAAATTTGGAGGTAATCAATTTAACAGGTGGAGCAATTAATATCACAAACTATCTTCATGCTAACTTTGAGATAAACGGTTAAGCATTTTCCAGTGACATGAGATCTAAACAACATACTAACAACTCTTACATTTATGCAGCCTCTTTCACCACAGCTCTCTCTCAGCATCATCAAAAACTGTGAGTTGTTGCCAGTCATTGTTTCTCATGGAGCCCCCCTGGGAATTCAACAGAATTTTTGCATCTACACTCAGCTCAAATCTGATTTGTATGGAAGGTGGAAATACTACCCTCATCTGCCTTAAAATGAAGCATTGGTTTAACAAGTCACAGAAAAAAGGAAAGACCAGCTCAAGATAATGGACCTAATTTTTTCTCTTATTTTTTCTGTTGGTGATCAGCTCTGAAATACCAGTTGCACAAACTTCGACCACTTTTTGAAATACTACACTTCATCTCTTGAGAAGAGTAGAGGATATTATGCAGACATCTTGCCTGAGTTCATTATCAGTCCAATGTGTTTAATATAAGAATTCCTCTATATTCTGAAAGAATGGTCCAAATAACAAAGCAAGTTTCCTCCCACTGACTTTTCTGGAAGCCAAAGTCAAGTAAAATATTAGTTGTGATAATTTTACAAAAGAAAGATTTTTGATTATTGAAATGTCTTCCCAGGGCAATTTTGTGCTTTCCTTGCTGCTATGATAAGCATCAGGGAAGAAAAAAAATTCAGCTCCTTACAGAGGAGAAACTGTGTCATACCCACCTTTTAAAAGTGAGTCTTCCAGGATCAAAGCAGAACACAGTAAAAGCTTTAGAAAAACTGTGCTGTTTTACATCAGGGCTGAATTTAGCTCCACATCTTTGGCTAAGACTTTAAAAGGCAGCAAAAGAGAATGAAAAACAAGGACAACACAAGGTCACTATGATGGAATGAAAATAACTGATGAAAACTTGCTTTTTATTTTTCCTTCAAATGTTCAAAAATTTTGTTTAGTTACTCAAAATGCTAATTTTACCTATATGGTGAGAAACAAGGAGTATAAGAAGGTAGTGGCTCAACAGAACTGTGTGTTTGAGCAGATACTGAAGAACAAACTCTCAAGAAAATCAGCTAAACAAAAAAGGAATCATTAAACCAGATGACTGCCCTAACTGTGGCTCCACTCATTTCTGCCCTAGATAATCACTCCTAGATGTGTTATTTTCCATTTTTCCCAGGTGGCATTCAGTATGTTTGGATAGTTAATTTATTAGCAAATATATTAAAGATACTTTGGGGGACTGCTTATTTCTATCACAAATTCCAACCCCTATAGTATCAGCAGCACACAAAACAAATTACTGCATCCCAGGATATGGGCTTACGCTTGACCACTTGATGCCAGTTGACACACTTGTTAAAGTACTCAGTAGGTCTCCAATGACCTATTGTATGTCCTGAAAGGAATTCCTGCTGACAATCAGTCTGCATTTCATCCCACTGCCAAAAGGGATGGGCAAAGTAAGGTTTATTTACCAGAGAGATGTTCTCTCACTTTCACATGTTCCTAGAACAAATAGCATATCTGTACTTCTTAACATTAAATATTTGGACTTGACTATTTCCTTTCATTGCAACTGAATTTCCATTCAGGCCTGGAAATGCCAAACCCCAGCCTGGTCTCATGAGCAGCTGTGAGTGGGATCAGAAGTGACACTGCTTGAAACCTCACAAAGGCAGAAAAACACATTTCTGAGATTTGCAGTTCAGTAGTTTCATACTAACAAAACTTGAAAAAGCGCCCGTGAGTGTAAGTGCCAACCCAGCTGAGAAAAGCACCACAACTCCCCACTAAACCCCAAATGAAACAAGACTCTAAATGAATGTCCTGTTAGTAGAGCTAAAGGGAAGCCTCAGACTGGTTGTGAAAATTTCCTTTCTCCTGTCTCCACTAAACTTCAAGCACCCTTATAAGCTTTTCAATACTTGTAAGAATATTAAGAAAAACAAATACAGAGAAGAACTGTTCTTGGATTACTTGGACATAAATACTCGTCAAGATTTTGTTGATTTATCCAGACTATTCTTACAGATCCCTGCTAATGCAATATCCCTCATCTTGAAATCTAGTTGCAGTCAAAGAGTAATACTCATCTTAAACCATACAGAGGTCCTCAATTTTTTTTCTAGTCATCTTCTTCCTTCTACTGGAAAATGAGGTCTAAAAGACACAGTACTACTCTTCAGCTCTAGATTGTATAAACTGCAAGAGTGCTTGAAAGCTGTTTCCAAGACTCTTGTGGGGTCTTCACAGCTGTAGTGCCTTCATCACTGTAAGACTCCTGTAAAATGGCAAGTGAGGGTAGAACTTGTAGAGGCATTTATGTGTCTGACTACATCACAACTTTCCTCTGTATTTCTTTGTGCAATTTTGTCTACTATGCATGTTCTAGGTTTAACTGCATACGGCTGCTTGCCCACTGGATTGGCCTCGTGGCTGTACATTTCAACGGGTTATCCCTCCAGAAAATGTAAAAATCTATATATAGAGGAGTCCCACCCTGAAGAAACAGTAAAGAAATCAGAAAAATACACCCTGAGTTGCAGAACACTTGGTACCAATATATGCAAAGGAAGAATGAACTCCAGTTCACTCGCAGACAAATCCTACTGCCTTAGCACAGTTAGTCTGACAGCTAGAGCAGTACTACGACAGAGCATAAATCAGATCTTAATCATTTCATCCCTTTTTTCGGAGGAGCACAGCTGGTAGGATCAGAGCACACCAGCCGGGACACGCCATTTGATCACTTCTGTTTCCTAAAGCTTGAGGTTTAAAGGGAACCTTCGTCCATTGGCTATATCTGAGTGAGTAAATTCTTTAACACCGAGGCCAACCAAGGAAGAGCAGCCGCCCTCCACATTACTGACTGCTCTGCCCTCTGAAACAGGAGGGCCACGGCCAAAGTGCTTGTTGGTAATGGCTCCTGTGCCACCTCCAGACCTTGTGGACAAATCATGAGCCAAATGCATTTTAACACTGTAGAGATCATTCACTAGTACTCAAACAATAGCATGGGAATAGCCTCCAAGAATCTCTTCTCAATTACCATGTGCCATTATATTTCATACAGTTACCACAGAACTGGACATATCAACCAGAAACAAAATATAAATAGCTAATTTTAAAAATCTAGTCATTTAAAAAATCCAGTTGTTTCACTTTGCTGATTGAGGTCTTTAAGGTAGTTACAGCATATCACTTTATTCAGCCTTAAATACCAAAGACTCCTTACTTGGCATTCACTATCTTTTAGGATGCAGAACCCTGAAAGTACCAACTTATGATCAACCCAACCAATATTCAGTACCTAGAGCAAAAAAATCAACTTCAATTCACAATATGCCATTTTAAAAAATCGATTCCCCTTTCTACCACATTGCATTGGAGCATGTAATTAATTGTTCCCATTCTCCGACCACAGTGCAGGATTCACAGCCAGGAGGGAACAGAAGAGTGTAATGATGAAGAAACATCAGAAATGGTACTTAATAATTTTGCTGTGTCTTCAGAAAGAAACAAACCAACACCAAGCTTCCATTATTTTGCCCTGGAGGGATAACTCGTGTCAGCTTGTTTTTACCACTATAATCCTGAGCACTGACAGAACATTAATGATCTTCCTGACTTCCAAAACATTGTCAATATTCCCCTATATAAGCACATCTTCTTTTGGGGGGTCTCCTTTATGCTGAACAAAGACAAAAATACCACTGCTTTTGTGTGTACCACACAACAGATACTTTTCCTCATCTCTGTCCAGGAACACAACTATGCCACAGTTCTGCTCTTCATTTTTAAAAAAAAAAAAAAACAACATTTTCTAACTTTGTTATTCTCCTTTCACTTGGCTTTATCCTGGATACTTTAGTGGCTGTTATCAACTTTCTACACTTCATAACTTCTGAACTATATCAATTGTTGTTAGTGTCCCTTTTCCTATTCATTATAAATTGCTTTTTTATTTCTAATCTCTGCTTTCACTTCAACGTTTAGCTAGAAAAGGCTTTTAGGCTTTTTTCTTAGCTGTAGAGTCATGGATTTTTGGACTATCTAGTGTACCTGTACTTTATAAGAACCTTCAATTTTCAGCCACACTTCTCACGCTCTTATGTCTTTGTGGAAATTATATCACATTCGTCCCCTTTTTGCTGTATATAAAGTTGGCTACAGGTTTTAACAGTTTTCCTTGCAGAATCATTTCTTATGGATAAATAGCTTCAGGCTTGGAGTGGTTGCTCTGCAGATGTTATTTTTATACTCTCAGGATAACCTGACTGGTACCACTAGGTCCTGTCAGCCACCTCCAGTGCTAGCAGGGTCACCAGCTCAGTGTCTCATCCCCCTCTACCAGCAGAACAGATTTACTGCCAAGCTGTCACAAAATCCTGCTGAAAAAAGCCCTACCTAAGATCAGGGTAACATAGGACTGTCTGTAAGGACATTTACATGTGGCAAGATTCTATTAATGTCCCACCTTTAAAATAACACAAGTCATGCTCATGTCAAACTTGAATCACTGATAAAGAGCAGACTCTTTCTGCACTGTTGGTATTTATGAGACACCATAGAACGGCCTGGGTTGGAAGGGACATAGAATCATCACAGTGTCACAGAATGGCTGGGGAGGTAGGGGACTTGAGGACCATCTGGTTCCAACCCATGTCATGGGCAGGGAATATCCAGCAACATAATCTCTAAATTCAAGTTAGAGAAAATTCCAAAGGAAAATTGTGTTCTCTGGAGCTCAGGATGTGTTATTTTTCCAAGCATCTCCTCTCTCTGCAAGAAAACAGATTCTGCTTGGGAGCACCTGTGAGCAGCTGTGTTGATGGAGAGCACCCTGAAATCCATATCTGAATTTAGAATCCTGAGACCTTCAATTTTAAAGTCACTTAGAGGAAAATGGACAATTATTGATTTTATGAGGCCCTTGGGAAAAGTTCAGAAAGTGTGAGGTTATATTTGAAAATTGTTTGCAAACAAAAAAAGGTGCCTTAAATTGCCTCTTCAGTTCACAGAAATAATAGGCTTCAGCAGAGTTAAGATGCTACAAGTTTTCAAAGTGTCACTAAAAAAATAATGGAAAATGCTCAAACTGTTGGTACATCCTTGTAGCTCAGAGTGTGGTATATGACTGTTGTCACTTCTATGCACTAATTACAGAGAATGGAAAAGGGCAACAATAAATAAAAAACAGATGGGAAAATGCCATCCTTTTAATTCAACTCTCTATCCTTCTAATTCACAGGAAACATCTTATTTCTGGGTCACAATGGTTAGTGCTACAGCACATTTTATATGCTGGGAGTTTTTACAGCAGAGGGAGTTCTTACATTACATCTTTTCCTGACATTTTTGACACAGTTTTTCTTTCCCCTATAGAAGATGTGTAGCATACACATGCAAACCTATAAAAGCAGGATAACTTATTGACTTTTCAAATCAGAAAGTGCCAGGTTTACAGGAGCATGTTCATGACTTGTGTTGCTCTTACATCCATCATGAGCACCCAATGAGGGAGATGAGCAACATATTTAGTACAGAATAACATCACTAAAATCTGCTTATAATTCACGAGTGGAACAATTTGAAAGTGCTCAGCAGCCAAGTATCCTGTACCCTTTATCTTCTGACCATTAGACTTAACCTAAATAACTTCATCTTATTATCTGGTTTTGGATGACATCAGCTCACAGCTTTTAAATTAAAGACATATAAAATTACCAAACAGACCATATTTTGCATATAGCATACCCAAACCTTTCAACATTGCTCAAATCTCACAGCTGATTACCAGGATCAAAGCTGTTGTGACACTGAGTAGGACAGTCCATACACAACCATCCCTTCACCACATTAATACAAAACATCAACCTCTGCTGTTCCACCAGTAAATCTCCCAATTTACTGGACTATCCACCAAAAAGGAGCAGGAGAGATGAGGAGTCCAACCCACATTTCATCCCCCATGGTGCCACTGTTCCCTCTGATAGACAGCGTGCCAAGTCTCAGATATGATGGGAAAGGTGAGTCAAGTTCCAGCCTTCCCCCTGCAGCTTGCACAGACTCCTGTACACCTTGCCCTGCTCTAGGGCTGATGGTTGTGACTTTCTGGACTATTTGCATTTATGTGTTGCTCTGTCAAGATGCTAAGGGCTTCTGAAGAGAATGAGAGACAGAAAAGGTAAGTAAGGCTTTACAAAAGTCAGGAACTTGGCCTGTATTAAACAATCTCGCAGGTTAAGTAAAAGACTCTAGTTAGGCTTGGCAACTTTACCCCAGGTGAATCTGAAACATCTGTTGCAAAAAAAAAGGACAGAGTTAAGTTGAGGATTTCGGTTTTTTCCTGCCCAATGAAGTTATTGATATCATACATATATGTTTTAAAATGGTAAAAAATATTAATGCAGACATTGAGTTCCATTCAGTTCAGAAGATGCATCCAGCTGGCTGCAGTTAATTAATGCAATATTAGCCTTTTCAATTTAGCAAAAGTGGAAGAGTGATGAAGTATCCCTTCAGTGTCAGACTCTGGTTTACATGTGCGTACAAGGAAAAGAGAATAAAAATGCAGCTAAAATAACATCATTATTATCACTGTAGTATTTGACAATAGTAATTTTAGAGCACTGATCCAGAACCCGAGAATTCACAGGCCATTTACAATAATTAAGGAGTGGAAGGTAATAAGACACCTGCTGGAGTTAAGTAGTGGGAAAGGATATGCACCTGACCAGGACAGACAACATCTCTATGGTAGCAGCAAAAGGAGAGAACTTTTCAATCAAATTTGCATACTCTTGTATTCTAACCAGCATGACCCATCTTCCTTTCTAGAAAATGAACTGATGGGATGTCCTGGAGAGAAAGGGCTTTACTAGACTGTATGCAGCAAATACTAAATTTTCTTGGCCTGCCTCTAGAGAATTGGAAAACAAAACTTATCTGGGGAGTTTTGTAAGGTATTTTTAATTTCGTATCTTCCTTAGGAAAAACTAAATACATGATAGGAATTGATATGCTGAGTTGAAAATACTCCAGGCCAGAACTCCTGTTAAGAGCTACCAACAAGAGAAAATATTTGAAACTATTTTGAGCCCACTATCTTCCCTATTTTATTTCTCCAAAATATTTCATTCCTTCTGTCCTCAAGCTTTATAAATTTTGGCCTTGGATCAAGCACAGCAGAATTGCAGATCCACTACTTTATGATCCCATAAAAAAAATCAACCCCCAAGACCCCTCCAAAATGACTTGCTCACTCTCCAAATTCCCTTTTCTATGGCAAAAGTAGATTATATTTAGCCTAGGTTCCATTAAAAATTGCCTGTCTTTAAACAAGGTGCTGGTTTTTATTCTTTCTGTCTTCAGTTATATAAGACTCCACTGCTGCCTTCACTATGATAACACTCCAACAGTCTAAAAAATACATTTCAGGTGTTCGACATGAAGGAGGTTGTGTGAGTTTAACCTTCCTTGGGATCCTTGTGAGCTTTTTGTATTTAATACTTGTTTTATCTGAAGCCTGTGGAGGTTCTAAAATATTAGAAGACACACTTTCTGAGAACTACCTTTCTAGTAGCCTGAAGATATAGCCTTGATGTTGGGCAACAAAGTTATTCTCTGTAATCCCCTTGATGTTGCAAATGAAAAAGCGGATGGAGCTAACATCATCTGAACTTTGGGCAAACCATTTGCTCAAAAGCACCATCAAAGAGCCAAGGCCTGCCAAAAAGAGGGGGGGAAAAAAACTTAAAAAAAAAATTCCCAAAGCATACACAAAATGAAATTGGTGCAAATTAACTTCATTGTATTTGGAGACCCATACAAAACAAAACCCACCACAGTCTATAAAGGAAAGTCAGAGAAGACAAGGATTGAAGTTGTAGCTTCACAGTAGCTATCTTTTAACAGCTTTCCTTTTTCCAACACTTTAACCTAAAAAAAACTTCCCATTGTTATGCCCCTATTCAACCTCCATTCGAAGTCATTCACTATGCATTAATTACCACTTTCTTCAATGCACCGGGAAGCTCCCAAACATGCTCCTGTTTTCAAAGAGGCACACTTCCATGGCTCAGCTTTTTATATGCAGAGCCTGCTGAATTTTTTTCCTCTGCAGACTTTGAGATTCCCCTAAATTTTGCATACTGTAACTGTTCAGAAAGGGAGGGGTGAAAAGACAAAAGGCAGATTTCATGCTTCCAGAACAGTTGTTTGCATCTCTTTCATTTTTCTTTCCAGCTGTGAGAGGCAGCAGAAGGTTCTTTAGCAGGTGTCCTGCCTGCCCTATGGTAATTTTTAACTTTCCTTTACTTACTTTTATGTCTGTTGCATTTGTAGAGGTATTTTCTCTCCTCCTGCTTTATTGCTCTTTTTCCTTTCTTTTTTTTCCCCCTTAAAAAAATATCTGAATTTCCCCTATTATGTCATTCTGTTCAGCTCTGGACTCAGATTATAAAAGTGAGCAAGGGATAAATGTTCAGAAGTCCCAATATATAAATTAAATCTCAGCTGTTTCCTATTCATTCCACGGACTTTCATCACTGCTAAACCACACAAGTGCTGCACAGACACAACTGACAACAAATGACAGACAAAACCATCTCTATATCAAACCCCAGCATCCACACCTTAACCTTAAGTCATACAACCTCTCTTTCCTGTCAGCCTGTCCCAGTCTCTGCAGAGTTGTTTTAAGGACTCCCCTGGGCTGAATATGTGAATGAAATTAAGCATTCACATAAGTCTTTGCAAGGTTTCACAAAAAGTAGTTATTATTTAAATGATCAAAAGTATATTTTTCTTTAAAGCAAAAGAAGTATTTTCCAGGGACAAGCTGGTTTTGATTCCCTGTACTGATTTTAGTTTTATTTGCAAAGCCTCTACCCTCATGACAACAAAAGTAAGATAAAGGAAATGAGAGACAATTAAATGAATCACAGAGAACTATGAACCTTTTGTAGAAATTCAAACACCTCCATGAGAGGGAGTTGTTTTTAGATTTGAAAGAAGCAACTCATTGCAAAGCACAGGCCTACATGTTTCTGGTATAATAGCCTTCATTTTTAGTGTGCAAACACACAATGATCATCAACACTCGAAGTGCATTTCGATAAAAACCCCGCAGAATGTTTTGTAGACTGATTCTACACATTTTATTCTGTAAGCCAAAGCAACAACAGAAGATTTGAACCTAAAAAAGGACTGCTACTGATGTCGTCAAGGCTAAAAGGTCACTGTCATCTCCACAGCGTTATGGTCGTGGTAGTTTGAATAATCACATCACAGTGCAAAAGCTCCTGTCCTCATCCTGTACAAAAGGCCCTGCCCACTGAAAATCACACAGGTGATTTTTAACACATACTGATGCATTTTAATAATTCTCAGCATTGCTGCTACAGCCAGTAAGTATTGTAAGAACAACATAACTTCTATTTAAATGACTGCAGGGTAATACCAAGAATTATCTTATTTGACTACATTATATCTATCTTATATAGTATAGTGTCTTTGCAACAAAAAATATTTTCTTTTAAAGGGTGAGATTTTAAAGGATACCTTCCTGCCATATAAAGGCTAAAATTAAAGAAAAATTTAAAATTTGAGGAAGCAAAAAGGTCAATGATTTTAACTGCTTAGCTCTGGGATTATTAATTAAAAAATCACATCAAGTTTCTAGTTTATTTTTGCGACATTTTACAATGGCAACATGCTGCTCAAAGAAATGTTTCCTACCTTTCTCCTGCAGTGAAAGCAGCATCCAAAAAAGAACAAATTAGGAACCAAGTGGCAAGAGAGATCTCATAAGAGAGAAGTTATCTTTCTCCTGACGGGGAGGGAAAAAAAGCGGGGAAAAAAAGCACAAAAAAGGAAAGTTTTAGTTCAATTAACACAGTTCAAGTGCAAAGAACCATCCATAGATGAAAATATTTATATTATGGAGATACAATCATTTTTAATTACTGATTTTTAATGGCATCCTGATAGAAATATGGGGAAAAAAAATTGTTGTCTCACTGATTATTTTTGTAATATTTATATTATAACAAATATAATTAATATTATATTTATAACATTTCTGAAATGGCTTTTTTTCATTTTCATGAATAATTTAAGTGCACATTGAAATTTAAGCCCGAGCCCTTATACAAAAAATACTGGAGAATACCTTATCCTTCTCTGCTTTTTAAAGCATTCCCAAAAGTTTTCATGTTAATTTGTTTTCCCTGCTACAAACGTGCATTCACATCAAGTAAGGGTTATAGATTCAGAATGAGTAAAGCTGAGATAAGAGTGCCCATGTCCTCTTGGCCCTCCTGCAGGGGATGGACCCCCATCAGTTCTGCACATGAATCCAGGACATCCCTTCTGACTGCAGCTGCCCTCAAGCACCTGGGAAAGCTGCAGGGCTAATCCCTTAAAGACACTCAAATGTACAGGTCATGGCTTGCAAAATCACAGTCTAGCTCTGTATCTGCCTCTATCAGACTATACAAATGATATTTTACGGTGAGCCCAGCAGATTCAAAATTGCAACAAGAACAGGCTCTCTGTTTCACAATTACAGAGTTCTGAACACAATAGCTTTCTGATTCACAACCCAGGATTTCTGGAACTAATTTGTATTTCAGGAACATAATTTGTATTTCGTAATTCTAGCATGTTTTTCACGTCTGAGGAAATCCCTCAATTGCTGATTGACACACTGTGAGACACCATACTAGGACAGGATGCACTCTGTGATCTAACTTCTCATATCTGGTCTCTCAGCTTTATGAATTGACAGATAATTTGTACTGACTTAGGGGATCTTCAGTTTTACACGGTATGGTTATTCTGACACACCCATGACCTGACTTTGCTGTTCACTGAGTGTATCTTACAATATTTAATTGCCTGGGAATGCCATGGTTATTGGGCCAGCAAGAACTACTGAACATGAGAGAGAAGAAACCCATGCAGTTACACTATGGGACTTTTTATGCCATTTGTTGTTACATATTCCCATAACATCTCAACCCCAAATAAAAATTTGGCTACAAGAAACCCTGTCTAAGCGTCTGAGTATCAATTTTACCACTGTTTCTCAATGGCTGAGATTCTTCTACAGCCATGACTAGTGAAAAACAACAATTTCAATCTCCATTTTAAAATGGGGTCAAGTTTTCCAGGAAAAGCTTGAAAACACAGTTGAGCCCACAGACTACAATCCAAGTAGAGAGAAAAAAGCCATACACTAAAAGTATATACTACTTTAAGCCACCAGAGAGACACAGAATCCCACTGAAGGACATTTCAGCACTCAGAATTGGCAGTCTTGTAGGCAGCTATGACCCACAGCCAGGAGGGGGAATTGAGGTGATTTCTGGTTGTGGGGTAGATGCACACAGCAGACCATAACTGTCCCTAAGCCACATGCTGAAAGATATATCTTGATTTCCTACAGTCCCAGAGCTCCTGCACAGGAGTCCACAGGAGCTGGACTCGACGATCCTGATGGGTCCCTTCCAACTCTGCATATTCTGTGATTCCAAGGGCAAAACTGGGTGCACACATGGAACATTTAAACCAAATGTTTAAAGGGATAACAAAGAACAGGTAAACTCAAAAGTCAGTCATGCAAGTTACACGAAGCCCAGACATCCTCTTTTTCTTCAGTTTAACTGCAGTATTTTTCTGACAGTTTTTAGTAGGTCCTGAAGCACTTCTCAAGTCAAGAGAACATGTAAGCAGAAACACTTCATTCTATTTGATTTCTTAAACAAAACAAAAATGTGTTCCTATTATAAAGACAAAGCATGCATTCAAAAAATAGGTGTGGGGAAACCCTTCTTATGAGAAACAAGACAATATGTACAGAAAAAAGGTCTTCTGCTGACTTTTGCTATTATTTTCCACTAATGTACATTTCCACAAATTTATAGAGGGCCACTGGATAGACTCCAGGCTGCATAAACCAAATGCCTTTCATGAAGAGGTATCAAAGGGCCTAAAATTAAAATTGAACATTTAACTAATTTGAAAAACAGATCCATATTTTATTTATGTTTTGGTATGGACGGTAAAACAGTTTCTGCTGTTTTCATTACACTGTTGAATCTAAATACAGGAATAATTAGCAAATATGAATCTGCTGGTGCATTTCATTACAATTAAATTTAAAATAATAAAACAAGTAGATGGGAAGATCTGGTGCCTTCTGTAGAGCCAGAATAACCAGCCCTGTGCTACAGTTATTCTGGTGGACTGTCAATCCCCACCCAAAAGCAATGCTGGATATTTTGGTTATTTGCTACCACCCAACAAGAAACATTGTTGGGTAGTAGTGAAGAGCCAAAATATCCAATAACCCAACTAGGACTGTGGCAGTTTCTGAGGAATGAAAGCTGGATTATTTAGGTTCCAAGTCTTCAGTGTGAACAAAGAAGAAAAATCTATTTTAAAAATTGCCATGTAATTATCACCATTTATAATAAGCCTTTCCTACTCCATGTATACTGTGATCATTCCCTTTCTCTCCAATCCTTCTAAATCATCTGTTTCTGGAGGACACGAGGTCTGATTTTCTGCTGAAGTGAGCTCCTAGGCTCTCACCTGCATTTTATGAACACAGGCCATCTTTGCAGAATTGAGAAAAGGTCCCTTTATAAATTATCAAGCAGAATTTTTGCACTGGAAAATCAAGAAAATCTTGAAGCTGCTCTTCAGATGACAACATTTGCAATTTCCACCTGAACCACGGCAGTAGCTGATCACCTCTGTGAATGCTATGCACAAAAAGGATTTGGCTTCTGACCCCTGGGCCTCCCATCCAGCACTTAAACTAACAGCATTGTACTTGGCAGTTCTTAGGGGTAGTGTTTGTTTGTTACTTCCCCTCTGAATTGCTGTATTTGCTTTGCTGAAACCTTTTTTTAATGCTGTTGTAGTGTAGGCAGATGGTAATGCAGGCATTCACACAGTGACAAGATTCAGATATCCATTACTTGTTAATGATCATGCCAAATATTAAAAGCATTGCTGCACACCATTTTTATGTATTTGTTTACAGATATAAAGTAAAAAGTCAAGGACTAAAAAAGCAAACATAGATCATAAAGAGATAAACACAAGTAAATTTGTACACTGTGGTGTTGTAGATAGCTCACAAGACTAAAAGCTAAGAGACTTGAGGATAGAACTCTTGTTGCTGAACTTTTGTTCATGTTTCATTTAAACACACCAGCACTGACCTGAACTAAAAGTACCAAAGCTGCAGGGAAAGCAATTTTCAAGGCTAGGAATTGTAAATCCTTACTTCATTCCACTGAATCAGCCCCTTCAGCCTCTCAAATGGGAAAGCCTTTGGGGCAGGCCCTCTCAAACTATCATTTAAGTGCCCAGCACAAAGTGGTCTGATATTTCTTTGTCCTTCTTGGTCCTTCAGTATCTTTAAATATACTGTTCCCAGTGTTTATATTGAAAAAAAAAATAACCTTGAGAGGAGTACCTTAACTACCAATGTATTATCACTTCTTTCCAGCCTAACTAGTTATGGGAGTATCTATATTAGCATTTCAGATCAAGAGTGAGTTTAGGAAGCAAAACTCCTGATGTCCTCATTTGCTGTGGTTTAGTTCCCAGCACACTGACCTTAGTGCACACAAACTTTCTTTCACATGAGAATGAACTGGAAAAGGTGGTCCATGATTATTCCCAATTAAATTTTTAATTCTTTAAGCAGATATATCACACTGTTCATGGACATTTAGATAAATATGGCCAGGCTAGAGGGAGTTTTGAACAAAGTCTATCCCAAAACACACAGTGTGGATGTCAGGTCCCCAGCACCAAACACTCTCATATTGCTGTTGTAGGTTCAACTTACAGCACTTGGATATCACAGCCCCAGAAGTGCCACCCAGTCACTTGAGAATCCCCTTAGAACAAGTGAGCTATGATTGTCTCTCAGCATAGAGACAGGAAATAAGGCAAATGTGCTGAAAACTTGCTCATTGCTATGAAGGAAATCAAGAGTTTTTATCTTATTTTACATCTTCTTTACAAATTCTTTACAATCTTACCTACAAGCTTTTTTAAGCAATTAACTCAAATAGGAAAATTGCAAATAAACCACAACAATTAAACTGGGGTAGAGGGGAGTTTGAACACCTTGTCCATATCTTTAATCCACCTTTTCATCTTGTACTATCCACTTTCAGTACTGCTGTGTCCAAAGGGTCTCAACTTCTGTATTTAGCACACATCTCTTTTCTTGTGAAACAGGATAATGCACTGTTCCCCCACATTTTTTTAATAAGAAACAGACATAAAGACAAATTCACATGACCAAAATTCATACAACATTTGGTGACAAAGCAGGAATTCAGTCCAAATATCCACAATTAACAACCATTCTATTCTACGTAACTTGTAGTTTTCAGGCTTAATTTCTGCCCCAGGCCTTATTTAACTGTCAAGACATTTACACACCAAATGCATTGATTTTTAAATACCTGCTTTCTGCCTGCACTGACGCTATTACATTTTATTTCATGCTTTATTATTTGAGATATCTGCACAACACACAAAATGTTCTATAAATCTCAGTGCTCTTTTGGAGAGCATAAAAATCCTCAGCACCCATATAGACATAAATTTGTTATTGTGGTCAATTACATGAGTGTTGAGAGAATTGAGTAAACACTCATCTAGTGTTAATTGCAACTGATTAAGGAGTAGTCAGCACCAACAAACCCTGAGTGTGACTATGATAATTGTATGCTTATTTTCACCTGTAACCCATTACTACTCTTTCCATCATTAAAGAAGGAAACTCCCTGAATAAATGAGAACAATTTCCATGCCCCGAGTTAGAAGAGACAATGAGGTGAACATTATATGCCACAAGCTTAGCCAAATACTGAAAAGGCTTTTAGAGCATTATGGGAAAAGGCCATGAACTACTGATCACAGAGAATGGCAACACAGATTGATCCATGTGACATGTAGCCACTGTCCTCTGTCAAAAGTCAGGACCACTTCACTCAGGGCTATAAATGGTGCTGTTCAAAAGGGAAAGTGATGCCTCCTGCTTTTGGAGATAAAGGATTTTAAAAATACTCTAAAATCCTATGTAAAAAATAAACCAAAACCATATGTCTTATATGATCTGGTTATACTTCGTTAGAATTGAAACTATCACTCCCAGTTATTTATGTGGTCTGAAAGACAAAATGGTACCTAAACCATCAGTTAAACTAACCTGTTGAGAGAAGGGCCTGACAGACCAATTCTTCCGACAGCTGGTTCAATAAGCAGATTTTATTGTTACAGCTGGGATAATCAATAGCAATATGGAGCATATATCATGCTATCTGAGTTTTTAAGTCTAGTTTTGAGAAGAATCAAATCTCTTGAAGGCCAAAAATTCCATGTTGTGGGATAAAGTCTGTACAGCACAGACTAAGGAATTGTATCCAGTTAATCCCATCCTGAATGAAAAAAATCTCTGGATTGCACATCTTCCCCAGATGGAAAATCCAAGCTTTCTCTTGGAGTTTATGACAACAGTTAACTGTCTATGCTACTAAAAAACACAAACCTTATTCCTGACATATGTATCTGTCCCACTACAACTTTTTTCCATTGACTCTTGTAATGTTCCTTGCTAAATAGTCCAAATATGAAACATTCCCAGAATATTAATTATCTGGACTACACACAAAGGTCTGCTGCTTTTACCTGCCTGACACACTTTTTGCATGACCTACACATTATAATGTCTCAGAAATTGTTTTACTCCAAGTGGGATTTGGCAGAGAAATTCTTTCAGCCAAGCTCTAGAATGCAGTTCTCCCTCCAAGAAGGTGACTACACATCCAATTGCATCTCAATCCTCTTCCTAATAAACTAAATTGATGGTATCCTGAGATCAGGCAATTTTTTGGTAGCATTTTTTTTTCCTATCTTTGCAAAAGAGTTTTATCACTTTATTCATAACCAATTGGTTGGGGAAAACTGCATGCCCTCTTTTACTTACATTTTTTTTAAAATCTTTATATCTAGTCTGTTTGTATCTGTTGAAACCTCTGTATTGAAAAGATTAATTTACTCAGCATTCCAGCGTCAGTAAAAGTACTTTTCTTTGTGGATAAAGAGAAAACTCTGTAGCCCCTGCCATCAACCCCAGCTTCTTAGAAGACTTTTTTGTCCAAATGTGACTGCAATCCATGAGCATGCATTCAAATAAAACATGTTTAAATATTTTTTTCTTTGCACATCTTTGTTGACTCTCATTTAAAAATAAAACTCTTGAGTATTTTCTAGTTGCCCTTGGAAGATTTTTTTTTCTTTGCAGGTTATTTGACATGAAGGTTTCTTCCCAATCTAATCTGCTTTGTATTGCTTTCAAGACATGATGGCTGGGATTGTCTGTTCAGAAAACCAATTGGTTTACTGAAACAAAAGACTGTAATTTCCACATTTTCCAGTACAGCAGTTTAACTCCTCCTTTGTCTGTTAAACTATATGAGTCCAATCGAATTACATGAAAGAACTAGTCAGACCTGCAGTGACATAAAATATAGAACAAGTCACTTATGTCACCAGTGCTTAAGCCCAGAGAAACTTTGCAGAAATGATACCATGCTGACACTATTTAAACCATAAAATCTCCTTTGTTAAGTCATTGACCCAAAATTAGGTCATCAGTCACCCATCAGTGCAACCCTTTCCCAGA
This sequence comes from Rhabdornis inornatus, assembly GCA_013397075.1. Lineage (NCBI taxonomy): Eukaryota > Metazoa > Chordata > Aves > Passeriformes > Rhabdornithidae > Rhabdornis > Rhabdornis inornatus. Next base: position 2,563,153 of record VWZS01004114.1, on the reverse strand, counting down.
ATTTAAGATTCTGAGGAAAATACAGTTCTGTTTTCCTGTTTATATCTCATTATCACAATTATTCACCTGTTTCCAGTCTACAGTTGAGAACTGAGGTGTGCCAGATCTGTGGCAGTTATTTGTACAAAACTTGAATAGTTCAGAAGTACTTATAGGACGTGTCTCAAAACCACAACAAAAAGAAAATTGTGTCCTTGGAGACCCAAAGACTCACCTCACTGGCATCTCAACAATTTTCCAAGGACACAAACCTGTGCCTTGGTGTTTTCCCTGGAGGGCTACATTTTAATTCATGACAAAACCCAACAACTGCAAAAAAACTCCATACAATATGCAGGATGAACAAATCCTGATATCATCAGGTCTAACAAGCACAGAATGCTGCTCATGCCATTGCTGGCCAGGGCCATGCTCCCTTTGCAACAGCCCACATAAAGCCATCAAAGTATGTGCCAGGTACTTTTTGTTCATTTTAGAATTAGATGCAAAGGTCAAAAATAGAAAAAAAATTCCAACTTAAAAAAAAAAAGTCCTATTAAAATTGCTTCTGTTTTTGGTTTTTTTACCCAGCAGTTCCCCAGCTCTCCTACAAACTGTTTTTCAACCAAGTCAAACATTTTATCAGGTCTATAATGTTACCTACCAGCAGCACTTCTTGCACTTCTCAGAGTACCCGCTCCACTTAGCCCAGCAGAGTCCTGCTTCCTGTTTTGTTTGAGGAAGAAGCCTGTTAAAGCTGTCCCTTTCCCATCATAAACTAAACTTTGCCATGGAACGGAATATATTAAATACACTGTTTCTAAATATGCAAAACAGCCCATTATAGTTTATAGAAAGGTCTAATACATAAATTTCCTGATTGCTCATGAGTTATCATGTCTCTGAAATTCTAGTTCTGCAGGAAATGAGAGAAAGGAAAAGGAATGTACAAGTCCAAAACTGTATGTCCCCATGCTGAGCCTTGTCTCTCTGCCTCACTCTTCTCCCAAGTCAGCTTCCAGGGGAATTCTCCAAGACCCTAAATTAGGTAAAGATTATCCCAGGGATGTGGGGCCAAGGATGCCAGGTACAGAGGGTTCTTCTCTTTGCTCCTGCTTATTCTCTATCCAGGAGTTCCTGAGGCTTTTACAAAAAAGGTCACCCCCCTTTGGGAAATGCCATCAACAAATCATACCTACAAAAGGCTGTTGTAACACTATCGATGTTTCAATGGGGTGAGAAGTACTCAAAATCTGAGTTGGATTCAGAGGCTTGGTGTTTTTTTCCCTCATAGCAATGCAAATTTTTATTTAAATCTCCTCAGAGGTAGAGGCTGAAAACTGCTGGCTACAAGGCAAATATTTTTGTTTAAGTGCATACACATTTTCACATGGGCAACGAGTATGCAAGAAGTACCCTCAGCTTTTCACAATTCCATCTGCTGAGAGACTCTAGTAAATCCATTTTATCACAGTTCTTATATGCAATATGACAATTAACATTCCCCCATGAGAGGGTGATTTGTTTTTCACAGATTTAATTGTTCTGGGTTGATAGCATATATAAACAGATTTAAAAGAATGGAAATGTACTTAAAAATGTAAATTTGTGCAAGACTGAAGTGCTTCCATGAAATGAGGCCAAACTTTCAAACTCATAGCTTGGAACTGGGCTGGGATTTGTCATGAACAAAGTAGTTGTGTTTTCTAGTGAATTCTGGGTGGGTCAGTTCCCTGCCAAGGTTGCTACACTGAATTCCTCCTGACAGAGAAGAATTCAGACCCATGAGCTCTTCTCTTGCCAGCTGGGGTGACCCTGGACAGCAAGAAAAAGATGCTGAACTGGGCCAGCATCAGCACAGTCTAGTGGCCAAAGAAAATTTCAACTCATTCCTTTCCTGGTAGGGATTCCTGTATCTATCATTTCAGTCACAACTCTTCTAGGTGTGAGTGTCTGCTGTGAACAATAACACCTACTTTAGTTGATTTGTTCATTAGTGTTTCACGTTTTTATTTAGCTGAGATGAAAAGAAGAGGGACAAGTGGGTGGAAAAGAGAGTAAAATTAACTATTCCCCCTCCCCCAAGCCTACTACTTATCTCTACCTGAGCAATATCTAGAGAGGACAAATATACCACAAAGACATACATAATGCCTGGGAACCTTGAACAATGTCCCTTTCTGAGCGGTGACATCTCTGCACGAGCAGTCAAGCTCCACTTCTCCTGTCGGAAAAAGCTGATATTCCCCTCACTCAGTACTCAAATGAAACAAGTCAATTATTTGTGTGAGCCCCACAAAATCATCTCCATAACCCTCTCCAGGACCCTCAGGCCAACCCTTGACACAGGAGTATAATTGTACAGCACCGGAATCAGTTACACTTTTGGAAAGAGGGGTGGAAAAAATGACTTTGCAGGCCCACCACAAATTGCCAAGGCTGTCCTCTGGCTCTCACACGGCTCGGATCCAGGAAGTGCCTCTCAGCTCATTTTTCAATTATGTTCTCATCACAATTTACAAGAGACAGTGTGTAATTTATGGCAATTACCTCTTCTGACATCCCCCTTTAAAAATTTCAGATAAAGAGACAGACAAAACCTGAAAGTGAGCCAAGCTCACCTGGCCTGCCTGCTGCACTAAGTTGACATTATGGGAGAAAAAGGTATGTCTGACAGGGCTGTGAAGGAGATACTTTACAGAGTCATGAATGCGTGCTGACAACTAAATCAAGCAGAAGAGGAACATAATTGTTGTGGGTGCATTCCTTTATTTGTTAATGCATATATACAATATCATAACAACTGAAAACTGTGTAAAGGGGTAATAGGGAACACAGTCTGTCATTCTGGGTAAAAGACCTGTGAAAAAATTACTTTACTATAAAGTCATCCAACTTTGGTTTATACTTCCTCCCCCAGCAAGATAAGCAAGTCGTAACAGAAAGTGCAAAACTCCTAAAAGAGTGTGAGAATTTCTGGAAGGAAAGTTAAGTATTTTAAACAGCAAGCAATCATTTGGCTTTCTGTGACCTAAAATATTTGAATATTTTTCAGGGATCTTTGCATTAACAAAGACTTATTGTGGTATTTTTCATTTTCCAAGATCTGAAAGTAAAACTGAAAAAACCTGTGAAGCAAAAGTAATGTAATTTCTGGAATGAAATCTAGAGCTGATAACAAATATTTTGACAGTCCTACATCTTCATTCTACAAGAACACCTAAAAAAATTGGATCAATTTCACAGCAATTTCATTACTGTTACAGATTTTTTCCTTTTTTTCAACAGCGTGAAAACTTCCTGTATTTTTATTTTCAGAATAAAGCACTTCATCTGTTTTGTTTACTTTAAAACATAAGAAAAACCCCTTTAATTGAAAAATGTTTTTCGTACAAAGCTCCTTCATCAGGAGATTTAAACTGGGCAATTCATCATCAAAAGCCAAATTGCAATCTCAAAATCCCCTGTGAAAGAGGGACACTAAGAAAGGCTCTGACCCATTGAAACCTCTGTGAGTTGTGCCACCAACTTCAGGTGAGTAAAATTTATACATATATATGTCACAGAATCATGGAATATTGCTGAGTTGGAAATGACCCAAAAAGATCATCAAGTCCAGCTCCTGGCCATGCACAGGACAACCTCAAGAATCACACCACATGCCCAGGAGTGTTGTCTAAAGCATTGCTGAAGCTTCTATACATGTAGAATGATGATTTGAAATGTTCAAGATGACATCTATTTAAAGTGAAAATTGCTTTATGCTGTAATACATGTCTGTATTTGCAGGCAAAACCCTGAGCTACAGATGGTGCTACAGAATTTCTCCTGAATTCCCTGGCAGGAAAAAAAAACCATTCTGCTCTGATATTCAAGAGCCACAAGGACTACTATCTTTCTTAGTGAAAGCTGTCTCCTAGTATTTTTAGAGCTCATACTACTGTGAAAACATCATTAAAGCACCTTGAGTGACCTACTGCCTGATTTTAACCACTACTTATTTTAGAGCACAACATTTATTAAATGACAAAGCCTGAATCACATATCTGAAGTAAACTATGAAAGGAGGTGAGTGAGCAAGCACTTGAAGAAAATGCATCTTGTACTGCAAAGCTGATGTTTCATAAGAGGCAGCTCCCCATGTACATAAGCACAGGTTACAGAGGGCATGGGGGAAAACAAACGAATTATGCACAAAGTTGTGGGCATTTGTTCAGCCTTCAATATCCGGCCAGAAGTCCAGCTGAGAACAACATCTGGATCTCCTAGCTGAATATCCCCTTTATTGGTGGAAAGTATAGAGAAATAGTTACAGACTGTATCACGTTAATTACAACAAAGCAGGTAGTTACTAGCAGAAAAGAAGGAAACTGGTGGGATTTTCCAAACTGGGGAAACTCCAGCAAACAGATCGCAAATGGAACAAAACAGCTTTAGCTCCAAGGTAACACATTCCTAGTGGTATCACCTGAAAAGCATAATAAGGGCCTGCATGTTCCCATCTGTTCGTGGGCTCAGGAGAAAGTCTAAGTGGTTTACAGAAAATCTGCAGAATCCAGCATTATTTTACAAAAGGCACTATGAGGGCTTTGAGGGAGGTGAGGTTAAACCTGGGTGGTGACGACTGGTGGGCCAACGGGGACTTTTCTGAGGTTCTGCTGAAACCAAACAACTACTATCGCCCTTGTGAGTCAACACTGAAGAAAATCATCCACTTAATCCTTTCCATTAAGTTTCAATATCAGAAAATAATCTTGTGAGGCATTGTGGATAAACACATAAATTTGGCAACAATGAATGAGAGGCACAGGTCAGGTTGTAAATAGGTGGACTTCATCACTTCTGAGTAACAACACATCTTCACAACTCCTGTCTACCAAACAATGCCATCACAAAGTTAATTTCCTGCTGTAGTGGAGACCTATTCCTATTCTATGCCTCCTGGTAGCCAGACATGTGGCTCCCCAGAACCCATGTTCAGGAAACACTATAAATAGAGCAAAGATGAGGAGCACTGCATACAAAAGCTTAGCAGTTTTCCTCCTTCCTAAGGAGTTCACAGTGACAGATGTGATGGGTATATTGTCTTCATGAGAGATCTTGCAGCTGTAACTTCTTGCTCTGCCCAAGTCAGTGTAAGCTCTGAGTTCTGCATGACCAAACCTGACTAAAGCCATGGTCCTCAGTCTATAATCAAACCAAACATTTAGAATCTCTTCTCTCCCTCTATCTACAAGGTTAGCAGTGAAAACCTGAATCTTAAAATCCCAGGAGTCTGAGCTCTCAATTAGTGATCTGAAGAAACAAGCCCACCTCTGCTAAAAGACACAAGAAAGAGAACAGTCCACAGGTACATTTTAATACTTCTCCTTGGATAACATACAAATAAAAATATTTTATGAAAATCTCATGAGTAAGGGCAAACACAACAGCAATTTCACATGAATTGCATTCCCCTTGGAAAAGCCAGGAAAATCTAAGTCCACTACAACAAAAAGTAAGGGGGTACATGCCTGCAAACATAAACTCCTTCCTTAAGTTTCAGGAATGAAAAAACCCAACTATATCTAGTTTTGGCTTACTGACAACAGCAGCAGGGATTGAAAAGTAGAATCAGGGTATCCAAAAACACAGGCAGGCCACTCTCATGTGTCATTATGTGACTCAAATGACTCTTTCTAGAAAAGGACTGTTCCATGAAACAGCCATTCTGTTCAGGTTGAAAGAGCTTCAGGAGTAGTGTTAGTTAGGTGCTCCAATAATGATCCAGCACAACAGAATCCAGAGATCTGGGCTGGAGCCTTGGGGTATGGTAACAACATAAATAATCAATGACAACAACATATTTTGGATATAAACACGTGGAACCCCATGCACAGCTCACCAAAGTCAACGGAAAGATCCTCATTGCCTTGGGCAATTTATGGGAATCAGAGGTAAGCATCAGCCCGCGCTTGAGTTCTATCTCTCCACTTGTTATTTACTACATAACACATTTTCCATGTCTTCTCACCATAAAATATTAAGAGGGTATACTCTATGCACCTCAGGCTTGAAAAATCAGCAGTTGTAAGACTTTCGTTCCCTTTTTAAAATATCAGTAACAATAATCTTAAACACAATTATTACTATTTTAGCACTAAAATAAGACCATAGCACATGTGGACAACAAAAGTTATAAGTGTAATTAATATGAAACAGAAGTCTCTTTCCCAAGAATGAAGTCTCTTTCCCAAATATGGCCAGCAAGGACTTTCCAATGATTAAATGGAGAAGATTGGGAAAAAGAAGTATATAAGGCATCAATCGTACCTTGAAGCATCAACAGCTCCCAAAGACACACCATAATTTCAAGTGGAGTTTTCAAACCAATAGAAATTATGTCCCTTTTTATAATATGACTTGAGTTTCTGTTTTTAGTTTGCAGCATATTATCAGCTTCTAAATGGGATGAAAAAAGTTTAGCTGATGTAGAAATATTTTAATCTAATATGCCTCAGGTATATGAGATTTCATGTAAACAGAAATAAACATTCTTCACAGAGACAATTTAATCTAGGTTCAGCTCTGGTTCTGTTGCATGTAGGTTAAGTTCTGATGTCAACAGGAAAAAGCTCAGTAAAGCCCAGACATAGCATAGCTGAGAGTCCAGCTGCAGTAGTATATAGTTCAGAGGTTTTACTGCTCCTTACATCTTTTCATTATTGACTAGTTTTCATTGCACTCAAAACAAAACAGGAAAGGAAGCAGATTCAAAATGAGAACTTTGAAACCTATGATCCCCCAAAATCATTGGAAATTTGGTACATATTTGTGGTCCAATTACTAGTAAGAAGGAGAAAAGAAAAAAGTTGGAGTTCCAAAATTTTAATTGTCCTGAGTTGGGGGAGGAGGAAGAGAAAAGAAAAAACAAAGTCACCAGGCCTTTACCTCAGAAGCTCGCAGCCCTTGCTGCAGCCTAACTCAATAATTACATTGTACTGCCAGCAACAATTCAATTTTTTTTTTCTTGCCTGAGGGTTCCAACACATTTGCACCATAGGGAAGCCTTTTCTCTTTACATCTCAAAACTCTACCACAAACTCTTCCTTTATTCATAACAGCCAGATCCCCAGCTGAGATAGGCACTTTTGTATTGCTCTAGATGACAGTTTTCTGTGTTCTTTCCAAGCTCAGGGGGTTTAATAAACATATCTGGCAATCTTTCGATAGCTGGAGGGCCTGGGATGACACTGTGTGCAAATATGCTCTCACTGCTAGGAAAACAAGTTTATTCAATTCAATTAATAGATTACAGTCAAGATACTTGTTATCCTGCAATAAAAAATAGGAAAAGGACTATGAGACTTAAGGTAGGTTGCAGGATTAGCACCTGGCAAAACAGCAAGCCAGGCAAAATAAGACAAAAAGCCCACTTGTACATTGCTGGGGTTTTTTGCCATATAAACAGTGGCACAGGCTGCTGTTCTCTGCACAGAACTTTCTTTTAACTCACTTTTAAAGGAGCTTGGCCCTCTGAATATGCAGAGTTTTGCGTGCAGCACTGTAAAATATATCTCTGTTTCCTCCTACAAAATGGGGATATTCCTCTTCATTTACCTAACTACAAGGGGTGTTTTTCATTAGACATGAGCAATAATTCTTTCCTGCTGAAACTGCACTGTTTACAAGCCAACTACAGCAGCCAGGATTTTGTTCCACATTTGAAAGGAATTGAAGTAAAATTCTATTTTGAATTTAAACCAAAGCATTTTCTTAACATAAACAATTTGTGGAATACAGAATTTGCTTCTATAAGAAATATTCCCAATGCAATCAAACTGGTCTAAAGAGAAACACTCATGCTTTATTGAAGTAAAATACTCTAGGAACTGGTGGTCCTGTGTGTACTCCCTCCTTTAAGTATGGATCTGCAACAACTTGTCCTTTCTGAAATGTTCTCAGAACAAGTTCAAACTTGTAGAAGTTACCACAGGAGAAAATGTTATTTAACTACCAAAGTGACAGGTAAGTTTGCCTGAGGGATAATTTGTGGTTAAGGCACATACAGAGATACAGGAGGTAAAAACTTATTTCGTGCCATAGAACTGAATAAGTAACCCAATATCCAGGTGCCTCAATTCTTATATGCAAAAAAGGGTTCAACCCCATTCTTTTACTTGCCTATTCTCTTTGGCAACAGGGGCTGTATCTGGCTGTGCCTCCTCTGGGCAATGGCTGCCCAAATGGTACTGGGGACCTCAGCTACCAGTCAAATTCCAGTTCAGTTCAAGGGCATAAATAATAATCACTACATAAGGAACTCGGTTCCTATTTCAGTAGACAGAGACTTGTTCTTCAAAGTGCTGGTGCTCTTTTTTAAAAAAAAAAAGTTAAAAGAAATTAAAAATAACATAGCATAATAAATAAAATAACAAACTAGCCTTGGGGCTGGCAATCCAGCAATCTGCAAAATATGGCCCTGTGGACAAGAAGATGGAAAAATAATGAGAAAAGGAGTTGTGTTTGGAGAGGAGAAGAATGTCCCAGAAGACTGATCAGTTCTCCTAGAGATATTCTTGTGAGTGTGATATTTGAGATAAAAGCCACCTTTTTGTAGCTGGGTAAGGTCACCCATGAACCTCTCCAGCATCTAAATTCTAGAAGGGGCTCACTCTGAGTCAGATGTGCATTATTGCTGCTATGCAAGCAATAGAAGGAGGGAAGAGCCTGCAGGTCCTGGCAGGTGTAAAGAACTTTCCCATTAAATCACTTCTGCTCTGCAACAGCTCTCAGTGTCCATGAAGTCACAGAGCCAGGGCTACACACTTGATGCTACTCCAGCCCATCTTTGCTCTGAATAGTTCTGTCCTTATGGCCTTGAAAGGGCAACAGGTTGTTTCTCTTACTCTAACCCACATGTTTTCTGTGATCTAAATATTGAGTTTTCATTTGAACAAATACTTGAAAACCACAGCGTATTTCACTGGGATCCCTGACTGTTTCAGAACCAAGTCACAGTAATTAGTACAGTTGAGTGAGGAATCAAAAATTAGTCATTTATTTACCTAACATACATGGTTCCTTTGTTCTTAGATTAGCCAGGAGCTCATGATGAATTTCCTTGGAACTCAAGCAGTTCAGTAAATGTCTCAATATGTCTGTTCTGTGGCCTACTCAGGAATTTTCAAAATTTCATCTGAGTTTCAGTGTGCAGCTTAATCTTATGATATCATTGCTCATCAACAACTGAAAGACACTAGAGTACTACTATGAATTCATGCAAACTTTAAATTCAATTGCTAAAAAATTCCAAGCCAAAGGTATTTTAGCCCATACAATCCTATTGCTTGACTGTTTGCAAAACTCAAACCCACACATCTTTGGAAAAACTTTAAGTTCTGAACAAAATACAGTGTTCTTATATTATTGATTTACCTGTTATAATTATTGGATTGGACACACTGGGAACTGGACTGTATCCTGAGCAGTAACATTCCTCCATAGTTTTAAGTTCTTTTTACTAATGGAGAAAATGCCTATGGAATTAGTAGGGATGTGAAATCAGTCAGAATGAAGCTTTTGTTTTCTTTCAAACTCCAGCAGCTTACTCTGAAGATCCACAGAATCTAATAGGCAGTTTCATGCTTCTAGCTAAATTTTACTCATTGGGTTACTATTTTTGCAAAGGATACAGAGCAGGGGAAAAGAAAAAGAAGTGGGGAGTAATCAAAACTACCCTGGCTATCACTGGTTTTGTTCCAACTATCTTGGTAGGAATCTGATCCTGAATTAAAATACAAAATTAAAAAGGTTTTCAGCCAGTTTTCTTGTCTAGTTCTTTAAGTACATGCCTACATTTTATACAGTGGATTGTGCTAATTTTGCAGGGAAGTTTGGACATTTTTCCAAGATTATAATTAATTTCTTAAAAGAGTAAGGAAATGGCATTTATTCTTTTGCTATATGAAACACAGCAAATAAGTGAATCTCTATTCTTTAAATCCTGCATAAAACTCAAATTCTGCTTCCACTTCAGTTAGCAATAAACAGTAATTAACTTTTAGCAGTCAGGATCAGCACTAAAATATTAAAGCATGTGTTACAACAGAGGAAAGCTGAAAATATTATACACCATAGAGCAGAAAACTACGCAGAAAAATATATGCACAAATACAATTCATATTCTGATTTCTCCTGCACTTTCAAGTGCACATTTGTTTGTTTTATGAGAATTTGCTAGCTACAACAAAAGTTCTATTGAAAATCTTGATGCTCTGACGTGCTAAGGAGAAGGAAGCCTTGTTTCTTTAAAGACAAAATTCTGTGTATAGCAATTAATCTTAACATTCTTAAGAAAGCAAACGTTGAACTTAAATTTTAGGTCTTTTAAGAAATACTAAACTTTTAGAAATACTACAGTATTTTGCTTGAATGGATGAGTCTAATCTCTATTACTTACCTACTTGGGGTGGGTGTCTATTCTCAGAACAAACACTCCCTGAACTCAGGGTACACTGTGCTTGAGGAACCACTCAGCAACTTGGAGCTGTGTATTTGAAAATAGTTTGTATCTGTAACTGCTATTAAATGAAAATAAGTACATCGCTGGTTGGGCAGCTGCTAAGATTTTATAACCACACAATAGAGAGGATTAAATACTTGTAAAGAGTGCATTAGACTAAATTCTGTGCTCAGTTGCAATTGTACGACCTTAGGAAATCAACGGGGTTCCGCATTTGCAAATGATGAGGGGTTGGTCCACTCCTTAAAAAAAAAAACAAAACCCTCAAGAAAGTTCAATTTGAGAGAAAATGATTGTGCTTCTCCCTCTACTGTTCCATGTCTCATAGCTAACATCTGGTGAAAATTAAGAAGCAGTCTTCCCCCCTTCCCCCTCACCCCCCAATCAAACAAAAAAACCCACAATACAAAACCCTGCATATATATCTGATGTATTTTATACATATTCATCCTCATAACTTGACAGATGGGAGGAATCTTGCAGTCATTTCTGAAAGCAGACAAAAGGCCGTTGGTTCTGCTCCACATGATGATTTGTGAAGACAGAATATCACCCGCTTCCGTTGATGATTATATAGTTCTATCCATCTGTCTGCCACTGGAGGTTGTGAGAGTGAGATACAGCTCACACCGTCTTCATAAACAAAAGTAGACTGTGCTGTCAGTAGTCAGACACGCCAACTAATTGGAGCTGTCGACAGACACAATATTCTGTGTCAACAGCTCTGGTAACAGTTTGAAACAGCAATGATATGTTGGGTGATGGTGAGGATGACACATATGTCTCTAATAGCATGCTAGAAATCTGACATAACTAGAAAAGAATTACTAAAATGTAATTCCCAGCCTCTAGTTCTGCTGTTCAGACTTCCTAGTCAGCACAGAGAGGAAAGAGATGCTTGTGTGTGTTCATGTTCTTGTGCTTGTACTTGAACACATCTTCTTCTGTATCACTTCATATGCTGACAGCTTAATTTGATGCTCATAATGCCTAACTCAAAAACTAAGCTTTTGCTGCATTTCAAGGAACTCATCAAAATTCCTACACAAATTTAAAATTAAATGGGGAGACCATTTCCACCACTTCCTTATGAGCTGGAAACAAACTAAAACAGGTCAAACAACAGTCTAGCTAAATGGACAGCTCTTACTGCATCTGTGCAGGAAAGAAAAGTGCTATCTTACTGAAAAGTGATTTGGTGGACCCATCCAAATGATAAATTGTCCTCTGATCTTGCCAAGATTGATGAACACTCTGCATTTTAAATTAAAGCCAAAGGAAAAAATATTTGCAGGATTAGGGCCTCAGTTTCTCTTTAGCAGAAAATCTTTCACCATCATCACTCCTTTAGTATTTGAAAGAAGAAAGAAATCAGTGTAAAAGGTTTATAAACAAAGTACTAGGGAAAAAGAGAAAGTAGAGGTTTGTTCTCCTCATATATGTATATGCTCAGCTTGCACATTTATCTGGCTCCTCCCTTCCCAAATGCAATGCAGCATTGGGCAAACTAGGTTACATAACTACATAATATGGTAGTGGACAAAAATACAATTTTTTTTCTACAAAGAACTAAATGAATATATAAACATCACAGCAACTGTGGTAGTAAAATGAATAGTAAAAATTCCTTACATGCGGTCCTGCACCACCAGGTCTGGCTTCTCACCTCAAGGCCCAGAGCTGTACCCAGAGCCCTGAGATCTGGCAGTCACCATAAAACAAATAATAAAACAGAGTGACATTGATGCACATGACCCCACTGTAGGCATTGAACAGCAAGGTCTTAAAGACTTATCCTGAAGAAGCAAGAGGAGGGAGCAAGCTGGAAAAGGCACATAAGAACCCAGATGAAGTTCTGCAAAGCCCCTGAGAATGAGGCCAGAGGTGGCAAGTCCACAATGTATCCAAGTACAGGGATCCCAGTTTGGGAGGAGATCCCCCATGGCAGCAGGATCCCACTGACCACAGCCCAGTGCTGAGAAGGACTCTACACCCCCATCAGCTGCTAATGCAAACTTGGAGGGACAGAGCTGAAGGAGACAGGTCGGAAAAGACGTGCCTGGAGGGCAGGAAGTCTTGAGCATTACTGAGGAACATGCAGTGACAATAGCTGAGGTTACAGAGGAAGAGCCTGGTCTTGTTTGTGGCATAAATCCCTACATTATCTCTTGCTACTTGACCTGCTGGAGCAGCCAGCAGCACCAGGAGCATGGCACGCTGGCTGAGCCGGCTGCTTCCAGCCAGGAGAGGGCACACAAGGCAGTTCCCTGCGACACTGCTTGCTTGGCAGCCACTTATTCTTCCCATCTTCATGGCTTTTTCTGTGCACCGATGGTCCCTTGTGAACCATCCAGACTGTGTTCAAAATCACAATGGAAAAAGAAAATACTAAAAGATAAGCCAATATCTGCTGCTGCCAAAGCCGCAAAACTAGGAAAACCTGTCAAAATATTGTAAGAGGGAGAATTTTAAAAAACAGGAGTGTGAAAAATAAAGTCAAGCGATATTATATTCTCCACCTAACCACGGAGCCAGTTGCTACCCAAGAAGAAGTGTGTATAAATAATGTGTCAGCCATTTACTGTGAGTGTGACTCTAACAGCTGGGCTGTTTGCAGGAGATGCAAATTTGGAGCCATTCAGGGAAGGAAGAATGAAAGCTTTGGCACTCGCTGGGCAAACACTAACAGGTTTGGGAAAAGGGCCAGCAAAAGACAAACTACACAAAATAGTGGGTGGCCAGACTTAGGACAAGGAATAGCTGGGCAAAATACCACAAACAATCCAGCTCAAGGCAAACACTGGACACTTCAAAAGTTTTATTTTTCAATTCCAAAGCATAAGCAAAAGATCTCACTGCAATCACTGCACTCCTGCAGCCCCAGCAGCCTTGTAGCCCACAGACACTCACTGATATTCATCTTGCAATACACTCACCCATCCTTACAGGGTCTGGCTCTGAGTCATCTCTAGTCACAAGAACAACTCTATTAGTTGCCATGTTCAGAAGTTAGTGAAAAAATATCAATAAAGCTTCTGCCCCAGAGATCAGCTGAACGAGTTTGGAGAAGGTCAGGCTGCTTATAGCTTTAATCTAAACAATTAGGTGGGCTGTGATACCCTGTAGCTCATGAGTAAAGTATGAGGGTATTACAGAACTCTATCCTCCTGCCAGTTCTGTGAGACACCAAGATTTTATGGAGTCTAGTTTGTGTTACAGATACTTATGGTAGAATTACACCAGGTTTCCTTCAGGTTTTGTTTTGTTGTTCTGTTTTTTTCTTAATTAAGTGAATCTAAGCACAGCATCAACACCCTCTGTGTTAAATCACACACATTTATTTCACCAAAACAATCCAGGGCCTAATGCATTTTAAGGTCAGTTCATTATTCAACCTTCTGATGCCTTTTCATGCTTCTTAGACTCACTGCCTTGTACCACATTGGTATTTAATAATTATTCCAGCTGTCTCCAAAGCCCTTTCACCACACCTTGTGTGGCACATTACAGACAGCTTGGATTTTTCAGGTACAAATTGCTAAACAATTACTGATGAGAGAAAGGTCATAATAATAGGTTACAGAAGCCTTTGCAGCCTGCCTTTACTTCATGGCCATTTATAAAGAACCATTTCATCCCATTGTTATAATGATGAGAAGGAAGTAGTTTAAGGTAGTTATAGACAAGCAAACAAAAGGCAGGAGAGCAGTGCTGTATAACTTCTACTTTCACTTCCTGCCTACTCCATTACTTCTGGCATTATGGGAGAAATAACATGATTGGAATGACCTAAAGGTTATAACGGGTGGGCAAGGTTTGCCTTGTGGAAAGCAGTGTGAGCACTGTTGGCTAAACCTTTTTGAAAGCTGAAAGTGGTGCCGTTTAACAAAAATACTAAGCTGTCATTGAAAAAAGTACATTACTTAGAAATAGTATTTCTTCATGGGCTTTCTTATCTCTATTTTCCCCCCTCAAATGGGGTTGAGTTTCTTGAGGGGAAAAAAAAGGCACAAAGATGAAATCCCTCTGTAAAGTTGAAAAGTAGAGGACAGATTTTGCACTGGTAGAAACTCCATTAGCTACATATGAATGCTACTGGCTTTAAAATGGCCAAATCAAAGTCTCAATGGTCCAATCTACAGCATTAGAGATCAGGCAGCCAAAATTCTTTGGATTCCTAGGAATAGCATGGATACAGTAATTTTTACTAGCCCTGATTTTTTGCAAGAAGTGTCTCTGCTAGCTGCTTCTTCAGTACTTGAGGTACAGGATTGGCTCAAAATATATCACAGAATTTCAAGCCCAGTCACAATTCACAGAAAAAGCCCGGTTATTTCATGAGAACTTCCCTTTCAGAAGAAAAAATCCAGGACAGTATGATTGACCAGGAAAAAGGAACCTCAGACACAGTCAGCAGAACAGCAATGGAATCAATAAGGCAATAAGTAAACTGGCACTTTCAGCTAAGGGGTAAGACTCCCTCAGCCTTACCTAAATTTTTTTAAATTTATGCAAGTTAGAAATAACACAGTAGTAAAGACAAAGGGCCACTAATACTTCCCAACATGCAAAACAGACAAGGTGGATCCCAAGCAGGCTTCTGAATTACTTATCTCAAAATATATTGAGGCTGTATCACATATTCAGCATAAATTAGGCAGGACTGGCCAAGCTTTTTCTGTGATGGATAAAGCCTCACTAACTGCAAGGGACTGCAAGACACACACACAGACTGTACTCCACGTGGCTGAAATGTGCATTCTTCACACTTTACCCTGCTCTCAACTGCGGATCACAGAGAGCCAGAGTTGTGCATCCCAAAAAAATCCATGAGAGAAAACTTTGCTACTTCTACAGTTCTGTGTTTGGAATGGGAAGAATTGTATTCCTTGCTTCATCAGACTAAGCAGAGGGCAAAAGGATTTCATCACAGATTGCTTTTATATTGGCAAGTGTAGAAGACAATCAAGCCCTGACTTTTAGCAGATTTCCATTTATTGATGCCTAAGATTTAATCAGCTAGTTTGATAGCCAACTATTAGTTTATTTTTGGTTAATACTTATTTAAAAAGTGAAAGCAAACAAGTCTGTAAAACAATTTAAATGCATCAAAGTTTATATCTCACATTACATAGTAAATCCTGCTCTCCTTCAGGAATCCAGCCAGCCAAACTTTTGTTTCCCTGGCCAGTTGCTGGAATAATAGCCTCTCCTTTGTTTCATCGTGACTTGATTACTATAATTATTTGCTTGCTAGACTTCCAGCCACTGCTCTGGTTGTGAGGAGTACAGAATACAACTGCTAGACTACATGCTGCATCTAAGTCTTTCCATCACATTACCCCTATATCCCCATATTAAGAGAGCTCCATTGCTTCCCAATGCAGCGGCGGCCTGATTTTTTAGATCTTCGTACTAATTTACAAGGCTTTACATTGGAAGCCTCAGATAAATCTTTTGCTGCTCCATGTCTGAAGAGTCTTAGGGCTGTACTTGTATATGCTTTTGTCTCCCCCATAGTGTTTTAGACCCTGAACTTGTTTAGCGTTACTCACATGAGCAGGTTTACAGACTTCAATGGGACTACTTACATGAGTAAGAAGTACTCATATGAGTAGATATTTGCAGGCTCAGACCCTAAGTGACTTGGAGAGCTTTACTATTATTCACTTCTTGAAAAGCACTTGCAAAGAAACAAGAGAGGACTTACGGTATTTATTCAGAGTTATTATATATTCACCATGTCTTCTTCTTAAGCCCTCTTTGTTCTTGAGTACATGTACTCTATCTACAGTAGCAATACACAATATTTCTCTCAGGGGATTTTCACATGCGAAAGTAGCAGAGGGTTTGACATGTTGGACTGTTGGGGGTTTTGTGTTGTTTTGTTTCTGCCTGTGAGAATTGGGAGATACCAACTTGAGACAAAGAGGATTTTGTTATTTCTTCTATTGCAGCAGCACTAACAAGCTTGTGCCATGGAGTAAGGCTCCACTGTGTAAAAGCATGGTTCACACACCTAACAAGCCATCTCCTGCCCCTAAAGCGTAAAAGCTGCAATTTCTTTGCAGTTTAAATTGAACACTCTCATTTTCACCTTAAAATACTTGTTTCCTTCATGCATCTTCAGTTATGAGGACAATCAATTTTGGCATCAGATTACAGCACCCACGTGTAGAATGGCTCATCTCTACAAAAGTTCATATTTCCCACCTATATGATACACACAACCTGGCACACATTTTTTTTTATATATATAATGAGAGATGTTCTCTTCTCTGGAAGACTTGTATTCCTTGGGAGAAAGAGAGGCAAAGTGAAAAAGCTGCATTGTTCTGTAGCCTGCCATGCTAAGAAGTTGCCCTTGCTGGGAATGCTGGATATGTCACAAAAAATGTGCAAACTGGGCTCACTGAACCCCCCCCAGATCTTTTAAAATAAATTAAATGTCTTTTCTAGCAGAACACAATGGAAAGGTACAGATAGATCATTAAAAACTAGAGGCTTTCAGAGGCTCTCAATGGTGATTTTTTTCTCTCTGAAAACACCAGAAGAGATGACAGACGTGATCCTTTGCAGTGCAGAGTGCTCCTGAGCACCCTCTATTACTGTGGATGAGATGGAAAAGTGGAGGCATTCAGCACTGAGCATTGCTGGTCACCTTGCACTGCTGTAAGCTGCTAGAAAATTCTTGCATTCCACACATAGCAAAAGCAGTCCCTTAGTTCAGAGTGCCTGCTACCTCCAGAACAGAGACCTGTGAATTGTTTCCACTGGAGATTCCTGTACTTGGTTAGCAATACCAGTCTAGCAAAAGTGTCAGGTGGATCAGGAACAAACTGATAAAAGTGAGCCCATGTTGTTTTCCATCCAGGATGAGCTGCACGCTAGGCAGCATTAAGTCTCAAATGCATATCTGGTTTGAGGGTCTACCCTAAAATCTTTGCAATAACACATACAAGAAACAACAACACGGATAGACAAGGTGAGGCCCAGAACAGGGTGGGATGATATAAGAATGTGGTGGAAAACTGTCACTATTTTCTTCCATCTTTCCCTTCTTCCCATTAGCCAAGAAGTTCAAGAAGTTGGTGGCTTTCAAAAAAAAAAAAAAAACAAAAGAAACCACCAAAAAACAACAACCAAAAAAACCCCCACAAGTGGAATAAAGAAAGTCTGATGTGGAACAGGCACACAGTACAGGAAATGACGCAGAGCTTGCATGGAGAGGAGGGGGGTGAGGCTCTTTGGTTTCAAACATCTCCAGTCCTGGACTGTTTGCTTGCTCTCACCTGTGTATTTAGTCACCAAAGAACAGCCCAACTCCACAGTATTGTCTACCTATCATCAAGCAACATGTTGCTTGTTTCACTCTAAGTAAATCTAAGGGAGGGAAGACGGCAGGCAGGGAAAAAGCACAGCCAATAAAAATGCAATATATTTCCACTGGTACAGAGCCTGGCCAGATCATGAACTATCCCAAAACAGGGCCGTGAATGCCTTGGGTCCAGCTATCTCTCACTGCATTCTGCACTGCACAGATCTTTCTCCACTTTAAGCTCAAACCTGGCTGAAAGACAGAAATAAAGCTTGCTCCCATGGCTTTTCTCAGAGTTCTCAAAGCTCTAGTAATAAGCTGATTTTCCTTTAAGAAATGCTGGCATGCCACTGTCTTGTGTCAATTTTCATGGGTCACCATGAAAACAAGATGGGTGGCAGGAAATTAAAAGAATTTCTGTTAAGCTTGCAGCCTTTGAAATCCTTTAGGTCTGAGTGATGGCAACCTTCTTTTCCCTTCCCCAACTTTCACTTCTGAGACACAATATATTGCTTTATGGATAACACTCTTCTTCCTGCCATTTTCAGGGGAAAGAAAAACCTCCTAAATCAACTCACTTGGTAACTGGATTTTGGCAAGCACAATGTATCAAGAAGCAAAATTAAAACTTAGTAACAAACTTGATAGCTTTAATCGAAGTAGTCACTGTCTAAGATTCTCAAAGCTAAATTCTAATAAAGCTTAAACAGTAAAGGTAAACGGAGGCACAAGCACAGTAGGAAAACATGAACTATTTTCTTTTACAAGTCTCATTCTAATTAAATCTTTTATCAAACATTTTCTGATAGCAATTTTCACAGTTTATATTCCCTGCTTATATATAATATTTCAGTAACAAAACTCATAACAACAAGGAAACACTAATGTTAGGATTAGCATTCTGAGGTAATGCAATATACCCTGTGAAAATACCCAATATTTTAGATGCAATAAATAGGCCTCATAATAATAACAAACAGCAGTACATGGAATTCTGAAATTATTTCCTCAAAGTCTCATAGAGGTTTGAATTTTTTCCCCATGTCTCCCTGTCCAACACAGGAGCAATGAAACATCACTGTGTACTTTAACTTGTAAACCAGCACTAGTACTTCTGAGAATGTATATTTTTATCCTATATATCCTATTTTTAAATTCTAATTTTACATCAGAAACTTTACTTTTTTTGGGGGTGCCTCAAATCTGTGGTACTTTATTTGAGATCCTCTCATTTGAATCACAATGCACTTCAGATGTCCTTAAAGTTGAGATCTGAAATGTCAGGAACTGACCATATAATAATGAAGCTCATGAAACAAGATATGTTTCATGGAAGGCTTTTGAGAACTTGGGGGATGTGTTTTGAAACACTAGTTGTAGAGAACCACTAGGTTTTCTAGTGGAAATGAAGGCATATTTGATACAATAATTCTAGGTACCTAAGCACATACATTTTTACTACTCAAAGCCCTTGCATTTCAACCAAAACATCTCAGAGAAAAAGACTTAATCTTATTAAAAGTAACCAGCGTGGCTACAGGTGTCAGGGCAAACTACATTGAATTCACTGGTGGATAGTCAAAACAGAGCTAATTTTTTTTTTTTCTGTGATAATTTTCTAATCAGAAGTTCTATGCTTGCACAAATGAAATATCATGTAAGAAACTTACTTAATAGAAAAAAATATATATTTCCTTAGATACAATGCTTCTGTTAGTCTCTCTCCATATTAAAATGACAGAAGCCTTGCAGAGGAGAAGGGAAACAGAAAGAAGCAAGAGGAACAGCAGTGTGCCACAACCAAGTTCCCTGGGTTTCCAGTGCCCCTTATCTTTCTGCTTCCTTGTCCCCTCTCCAGCTTTGCAAAATTCAAAACGGGACAGGGGTTTCCAGACATCCAGCTAAGATCCCATAAACAAGCCCCACTGTTTGCTCTCCTAAAACCTGGACTCTCTAAGAAGGTCCTGGCCACCCACTCACATACACAAGTAGACATGTTAGAGGCTTTTTTCCCACTAATGTTTCATTCTGATTCATCATTTAAGCTATTTAAACCTTGCCTATTTTTCCATAGGAAAAGATATCTAATTCCCAGCCAGTTTTAGGTAGGAAGCTGCCAGCTCTTCTGCAGTTGAGTGCCAGATTTAGGAAATGCAGACAGTATGTGAAATTCAGCAGTGCCAGAGTCATTTCAGAGGGCTGTGCAGCATCTCCTGCTCTGTTAAACAGTGGAGGCCCAGAGCTCTCCACTTCAGATTGCACATCCCAGAGCAAACAAGTGGGATGGAGAGAGGAGCAGGCCAAGGAAGAAGTGGAAGGATCTGGTAGCCACGACATGAAACAATTAACTTTCACTAAAGTGAGCTTGTGCATCAGCACATCCCACAGACCCAGGTGCACAGGACAGACCCACCACATTCCATACACATCTTTCACAAGAGGCACTCCAGTTATTTAAAGGAGCTCTGTGTCCCACACACAACTTGGCCTATCTGTAATTGCACTTCTAATATTTTATTCAACACTGACACACAAATGAAAGGTAGGAATGATGTGGTACATTCTTCTTTATAATTACCTGGAAATCAAAACATTGGGGTAGGACTAAGCTGTCCTCCAAACACATCTAAGTGTTGGATTAGTTGGTAAAATGAGAATCACACTTTCAATAACTATGGAGCATGTGTGAACAAGCTGATACATTCCCATGGCTTTGAAGGATGGAGGTTTTACCACTTCCTTTTACTCTGTAATTTCATATTTTAAACACAAGAAAAATAAACCTTCAATACAAAGCATTTGCTTTTAAGCAAATCCTGCCTTATTTTAATGGCTTATGGTCAACATTATCACATAACACACTGCCATTTACAGTGAGAGGCTGAGGAGAACCCCTTGCAACTCTGGTAAGCACCCAGGTTATTAGCCATTATTCTGCTATTTAACATAATTTATTTTACTGCTCCAGTGGAAGAAAATCAGACGCAGTTTTCTGCCATTAATATACTTGTAAATGTCCATGGGATTATAAAGAATGAAAGAGACCATATAAACATAATATATATCTCAAATTTGGCATCTTATATGCATTATGGTTCACTCCTGAAGATAAGTGCATTCAGAAAACTTGTCCTCCTAAGATCTAAAGGACCAATCCTTTGCTCGGTTATTCTAATTACACATCAGTGTACCTTCACTGAAAGCAATGGAATAACAGCAAGGTACCAATGAAGTTTAAAAACGAAAACATGTTGAGAATGGGAATTTGAGAGGTTCAAGCAACTTGAAAACCCACTCCCTCATGGTATATATTGGCCTAGCTCCACTGTGATTCATGTGGACAATTTACACCAGCTGCCAATCTGCTCCTTGAAAATTAAGGACAGAAACCTAAACGTATTCTGGAAATCTTGGCATTGTCAGGCTAAATATGTACACATGCCTGATTCTTTTCTCTTGTCCAGTAGAGGATGCAGCTTGTTAAGACTTTTTCCAGCAAAATATATATGTTTAATTTATGTGATTAATTTCTGTGTTAATGAAGGTTGAAGGACCGAGAAGGATGAATGCATCTATTTATCCGGGGGCCAGATAAAAATTGCTGCTCAACTAGCCAGCCCGACCCTAATATGGAAAGCCTCAGCCTTATTCAGGGTGGGAGGACAATTAAATTTTTATGCTCATTTAATCCTGTGCCCTTGCAGAGCAAAGGCTGACAATTGTGCCCAATTTTTCCAAATGTTTGCTGTTACATAACCTTGACGAACCCACCAAACTCAATTTGTGCAGGGCCTGCTGACAAAAATTCGATTGCAACAATATTCTGACACTCTCTGGAGTTAAACTCTGGATTTAGAGGTTTCAGGAAAAGAAAACAAAACAACACTCGAAACCAACACTTTATTACTTCCCACCTGGAGCAAGCAAATTCATATTACTATGTATATCTAGCCAACAAAATGCCTCTATATGAAAGGAAGTGCTTTAAAAATAAAAATTTTCTGCTTCTGAAAAACCATCTGTAAAGCTGGCAACATTTTGCTCTGATACTCAGAAAAATTGAATCTTTCAACAACTTAAATAATTTTAAATTTTTTCCCTTTTCTTGTTCTAGTCTTGTCACTTGGTCACTTCCTTTAACAGAGATTCATTTAGGGAAGCTGTACTGCAGTAGCAGCACTATTATTATTATTATTATTATTATTATTATTACTATTATATGTGCTTTTGTGGTTTAGTGCAGCTAGTTTATCTTATTTCTGTTACGTTCTTCAAGAGAGATCAATTTAAGTGTGACCTAGTCTATTATTTTAGGTGCTTCTGGCATCTCTATTGGGCATTTAAGAGTTGTAGAACTCTCTAATTTATTTAAGCAAGGTACTTTAAAACAATATCTCAGTAATTTTCTTTGAGTTTAAGGAGCCCTTCTATGTTTTCAAAATGCTTGAAGTTCCTCTGCTCTTCTAAGGATGGCAAATATTTGAACAACAAATAAAAATGTTAGAAAAGCAAGTTCAAGACAGATATGGAGGCAGAGAGACAAGACAAATGAGTGCAGGTGGATTTTTTTTTCTACATGGAAAACTCTGCCAAGAATAGCTGCACCAATATTTTGGTCAGCAAAGTAAGAACTGGCCTTTCCCTCAAAATACTCATTTGTGATGTATTTTTCTTAAACATTTTCAATTGCTTTCACATAACTCTTTGTAGTAAGTCACTTAAGTTACAATTGCTAAAATCAATTAGCACGAAGAAATACTTCCAAGTAACTTTTACAACCACAATAAACATTTTCTCTATGAAACACCACTAGAGATGACAGGGATTTTATTAGCTCTAAAGTGGACTCAAAGGAAGCAGAATTCACAGTCCTGTAGTGGGGATACTATTGAAAAATAAGACACACTGTTATGATCACACGTATACCCATTGGTGTCAGGAAGAGATTTATACTGACTGGGCTTAGTGTGAACACTGGTTCTGCAGTCCTTTCCTGTGCAAACCTCTACCCCTGTAGCTCTCTACACCGGAAAACACAGGATTGTGAAGAACAAACCTAGAAAGATATTTTAGCAAGACTAAAAAATGAAATGAGACTATACAGAGCAAACTCCTAAAGCAAATAAATAGATAAACAAAGACCATTCAGAGGAAGGCCATGGGGAGCAAGTGACACAGCCTGAGGGAGGGAATCAGGAAAGCCAGCAGAGAATCAGTACCCTCCCATTGGCAGGGAGGGATGGTAAATCTGTGTCACACAAGGCAACACGTGAAGCTTAGCCCAGATTCTTATATTCTTTTCCTCCTCAGGACCAGGTAGCACAGCTGGAATGCCAGAGCTGCTTCCACTGCCTGCAGCTGGAATATTTATTTTTGATACTGCTGCCTGCCATCAGCTTGCCTTGAGGCTGATGCAGTGCTCATGACTGGCTGTTTTGCACCTCTCAGTGAGGGCAATAAGAACAACCTGTGCAAACTAAGAACAAGGACCTAAGTAATTTTGGGTAATAAACGTAATGAAGATTGCCCTACCACTTTCTTTCCTTTCCCGTATTGCCAGGAATGTACTTAGCCAGGGGACATTTATCAACTTTAAACTGATTTTTTTGCAGGATATGGCTTGGCTTTTTTCTCAGCTTCTTGCAATTTATTATACATGATGAAAGATGACCAAATACATAGTTTGATTTTAATTTTGGAGGGGGAATCCTAAGAGTGACAGCTCTCAGGACACCAAACACACCAGCTGTTCTTTTATTTTCCTGTTCTCCACGGTAACAGTCTCAGCTCTTGTTGCCAAGCCTCTTTGGAAAACATTTTTAAAATAAATGTAGCACACACAAAAACATGCCAGAACAGCCTCCTTCACAACAAAGATTCTCCAGGAAGAGAAGAGGCAAGAGCTAGTGGGTAGTTGGGCTTCATTCCGGCAAAACAGAAAACTCACTAAAAATTATTGTGTTTGGTAAGCCAAGAAAAAAATTGTTCTCTCCTCCCCAACTCCAACTAATAGATCCAGATTAATTCCCTGGATGTAAAACCAGACAAATTTGAATTAGTCTAAAGATGCCAGGAAGAAGATTAACCATGGTCAGAGTAGCCACCCACAGGAGCTATTCAAGAAGATTAAATGTTGGAATATGTCAGCAAGGGAAGCAGAAGACTAATTTCTGATTTTACAGGTCAAAACATCACACACAATGTTTTGACTAAAAGAGAAGTTATTGGTCCCAAATCAGATCCTTTGGAAGCGCTTATAGAGGATATTAAATTAGGTGAACTCTTGATCTCTTCTTTGAAAGCCATTTCTCTGCACATCTGGGAATGAAAGACTTCAGAACATAAATTTTAGTGTCCTCCTTTTCAGCCAGTTCCTAGGAATTCATCCATAATAGACAATCTATTATACTCATAGTTTAAATGTTCAAATGCATGAAAGTCCTTTTTGGCCAAACTTCATCTATTCAGGGGTTTTGAGTTCTTTCCCTATAAACAAAGCCCTTCAGATCTTTGCCATCTTTTGAGGCACTGCTTCAAATTTGCTTAAATATTTTGCAGTCTTCCTGAATAATTTTCTGTTTCCTCAGAACAGAATAAAACAGCCAAACTCTCTGCAGCTCTCTTCAAGATAGCCATATTTCTACCCACTGATAGTTCAACATAGACATGTCTATCCAACATATAACCAGTCTCATTTTTTTTCCCTTACTCACACAGCATAATTTCTACATAGGTATTTCCAATCCCACGTATAACTACCCAGCAAATGTTTTTCCCCTAATTCTTCTGTATTTTTAAGGGTTTCCTCTCATTTTACTGCTTTGGTTTCAGTTGATAGAATCATAAACATCTTTAAAAAGTAAAATAAAAGAGCATGTTGTCCTGTTTGCTATTTTGTAACACTGAAATGTTGTGAGAATGCAGAGCCTCAAAGCTGCCTTGGCAGGTAAGCGAATGAGAATGAGATCTCAGGAATTTTCATTTGCACTGGAAATGCCCTGGCTTGGCCTAGGTATAACACTGTGGTTGGTCTCAGGAGACATGAATGGGTTAAGTTTATAAAGCACTTCATTTTCCAGCCACGGCTATGGTACCTTGGGTAATTACTGCAGCTTAAGCTAGACCACACCTTAGATAAACCTGTAATGCTGGCGTTTTCTGCAAACATTTTCTTTACTGCAAGTTGTGGCTTGCCTCTCACATATATTTGCTCTCCATTCCCAACTTGGTTTTTCCTTAGCTAGTTTGCACTCAGTTGAACCAACAAATCAGGGTTTGTTGATTTAGTTCCATACCTCTTGAGTCTTTGCGTGACACAGCCATAGCAGCCATGCGGTCCCAGCTGCCGTGGGGGCCTGAGGACTGCTTTTTGTGCCACATGGGAAAGGCTGGGGATGAAAGAGAAGGAGGAAATACTTCCAAAGAGAAACACTTTGTTTTTCTTAAAGGTGAAAGAGGCCACCTTGGTTACAGTTAGCACTAAGAAGGTGAATTCAGTTTTGGTGATAAATGAACATATTTCCAGCTGTCCAAGTGAGCATTTTCAGCAAACTTCAGAAACGTTGGTGTTAATTTTTCATCAGACTTCATGGAACGAAAACATCTTTGCATATAGACAGCTGAAGGCTCTGAAAAAAGCAGTAACTGTGGAGATTTCCAGTTACCTGCTTACCTCCAGGTGTCTGCCATCCCTACAGCCCAAGCAGGAGCACTCCCCACTCAGAGCAATCCTCGGACAAGCAGGGATCTGCTGGACCTGTCCTTACCAACTCAGCTCCGTCTAGAGGAAATACCTTAAGGATGATGTACAGAATCAGCCCACAAGTCCTGCCAGAGGGAGGAGCAGTTGCAGGTGAAAAACTCTTTTCCTCCCAGACGTGGAAAAGGATCTCTGTCCACAGCACCAGGCTTTCTACAGGCTGATGATAGATGCACTACACAATATTAATTGCAACAGCAATCACTAATCTGATAACTTGAGCTTTCTGAGTACATTCCAGCAAAGCAAAACAAGGTAATCCTCATGCTACCTGACATTTGCCCTCAGAAACAAGCCTTTATGAGAAAGAAAAGCGTATATTAAAAGCTAAGGGAAAAAAGAAGATTAAAGGATAACATTTTTAAAAACACCTAGTATTTCACCCAAAGAAAGCAATCACTGACTTCAGTCAGAGCAGAATTTGGCTAATGCTGATCACACTAGGACATCACAGCTTGGCTACAAATGACTAGAAGTCCAAATAATCCAAATTAAATAATTTTTAATAACAATCATATCACTTTATTTTGTTAAAGTTCACATTTGAAAATCAAATTAGTAGCTTAACCTTCCCTAGTGTTTAAAAAAAAAATCACACTCAGTAAGTCTTCACCTAGTAAAGAAATAGATTTATAAATAAAGAAAATAAGATCACCATAGACCTAAATATTCCCATAAGTCAAAAGATTCATGACACTTAAGCTCTAGAACCTGACATCTGGACCTAAAAAGCCAAATCTAATTTTCAAAAATTCTGAACTTTCAAGGCAAAAAATTGACATAGAAGTAGTTAGTCAAACCTCAATGTGCTAAAGGGAGAACAAGGATCATGTGTGTTTGGGGATAACAGTCTGAGTTTGGGGAGAATTTGTGCTTCTGTTGCCCAAAATGCAGACACCTTCCTGAGTGATTTGTATGCAGGGACTTGCCATTTGATTTTAAGATGTGCGCAGCTTGACATGTGGCATTAAGTGCAATAAGCATGACAAGAAGAATAATAACAGCAGGAACTAACTGTATAGCAACAGAATTAGTACATTGATACTGTAAATACCGGGTGCAAATAAGACAATACCTCTCAGTTAAGCTGCAGATTTATGACACTTTGTGGAACCGTGATGATACATCTTTGCTTTTGGGTCCTGTGTTCATTGATTTATGTCCCTTTAGACTGCTATTAGCATGTCAATATCCTGAACATCTTCCCTAACGGAGTGATGCTAAAAAAGAAAAAAAATTTCTTCAGAAATGGTGGAGGTAGTGAGAGAGAGGGGTTCCTTCCCAACATCACATTTTCTAGGAGAATTAGACCCAACTTCAGCAGCTTTTCTGGCAACCCTTAGTCCCCATTTCAGAAACAATTTCTTCGTTTAGAAGGAGTATTACTAAAGGGTGAGAAATTGGAACAATATGCTACCAGAAATGGGAGATTCACTCTTTCAGTGGGACCACAGACTTGGCTCCTAGTCCTGGCAGGTCTGGGGAAGCTGAGATTTACAGCAGAGATATTTTCACCTCTACAATAGCTATTCTAAGCTGCTTACAGACAGCTTAAACAAATGAATCCTGAGACTTCCTCACTTAGGCTACAGCAAGCAAGGCACATGATTCTGAAGGTGGAGGAATTTGAAAAGCACACTAATACTTTTCCAAAGTTCTCAAACATTCTAAACCCATGTTCTCTTTCAACATGCAGGGAGCAATACAAGTTTTTCAGCACAGATTAAAGATGAAGATCACACAGACAGTTTGTGAATCCTAACTAAACCAGAACCTCACAAAGTTTTGGAAATGCCCTTTATTTATAGGCACACAAGTCCCCAAATTCTCAAATGCAGACTCACAAACATGAAAAACAGTGCTTCACGGCGTTGTTTGAGTTCTTTCCAGTTTCACTGATCTTGCACAATGCTTTGAAGTAAGGTTAGTTATTTTATATGCAAACTACTTATTAAATTATCATCATTTAAGAAGAAGATTATCCATATGAAGGATAATTCTGAACCCCAGCACATTCATGTAATACATACACACGATGTTCTTGATTGAGAGAATTAACATTTACATGGCCTAAAATTCAATGGAAATAAAACCAGATAACCCAGCAGCTTTGTGCTGATTATATGTCTAAGCAATATCACCTGAATCCTGCTAAAGATTCTCCTATTATTAATTGCTAAGTAAAGGAGTTATTTCAATTTAAGTTACAAATAACTTGAACTCATCAAGAAGCTCAAGATCTGCTTTTTATGGTGACAACACAAAGCCTCTGAAGAGTCTTCTGCAAATATTTTATTTTCATCTCTTGTATACAATATTAACAGGGCAACAGAAGATGACTACAATAACATACTTAGAAATATTGCAACATGCTCCATTTCTAGTTTAAACTTCAGGTATGAAAGACAACCTATAAATAGGTATGACTCAATATATTCTTGAGTAGAATTCTTCTATTTTTATGCAGACACACAGCAACATGCATTCCTTTCCCTCTGCAGGTAGAGAGTTATAAGGAGGGAATGCAAGGAACAAATCTGTTCTTTAGGTTAAAATAACTTGGCATAGGTTCAGATCCTCTGTCCAAAAAGTAAACAACACAGTTGAAAGAGATTTCATAAGCAATAAGAAGCACAATAAAGGAGTCTTTCTGGGGCTAAACTCAAATAGTTGTAATTTACTGAGAGCAAGAGAAAGTAATTTTGTAGTAGAATGGATACAGGAACGTGAGGCACTAAATTGCATTTTGAGTTTCATCAGTGGCAACTGTAATGAAGATGGATCTTATTGATAAAATAATTCCTTCTACCAGCAACCTGAATTCCACCACACCATTAACTCATGCTGACCCAGATGTAGGTGTTCTCTGGGTAGAAGTTATTCTAGTACACAGACAGCCACAAATTCTTAGGACTGTACTCAAACCAGTGATCAGAATAGGGACAATATCATTTATTCTCAAGTACACTTAAATTAAAGCCTTTTAAACACAAATTTTAACAGGTCCCCATGTATTTTCCTGTGGCAGTTTTGGAAGTAAATACATACTTTCAAATGTCCACCGGCTCATGGTACCATCAACTTGTGCCCTCACTAATGTCTGAGTTTGCTCCTACCGTACTAACGACGAGCTCCACCCAGCCTGTAGCACAAAAGTAACAGGGCGGAACAACTTTCAATCTTTTCCATTCACAGTACAACAGAAAACATAACAGGAAACATGGATAGAAATCAGGCTGTATATTTATTCCTAAGTACAAACTTCAGCATTTAGTGTTCTCAATGACCAAAACCTTTCACAATACGGGACATCACCTCTCCAGCTAGGAATGCACGTTTTACAATTAACATATACCACAATATTTATGTGCTCCTTCAGCAGCAGCATCTCAGTTGGTAGCAGTTGTATCACAGAGAAACCTTTCTCATCACAAAAATAGCATGGTGAAAGCACTATTTTGTCAGGAGCAAGCATGAGCAGGAACATAACCTTTTCCTCTCTTGATGGTGCACATGCAGCTCCATCTTGAAGCAGAAATGCCACCTCTAAAAAATGAGGGATGCACTCAGTTGTTTCTCCAAAACTCAAAGAAAACCAGGAAGAGTCAAGTCTTGCTGAAATTTTAGCTGGACAGCCCTTTCTCCTGATCAGCAAAGCTAAATTTTAAGCCCAGTCAGAAGGGATTTGCCAGCTCAAAGGTGCATGTAAAGGAAGGATTCAAAGACCCAACAGTCTGCATCCAGTACAATTTGCCATGATTTCCTGTTGGAGGACTGAAGCTCTCCAAAAGACTTTCTACACATATACTCTGCTCTTTACTGAAAATCAAATTTACACTGGATAATTGCTCACCTCCAACATGTCCTACAACTTCAGGTGAATAGATCAGCTCTTTGCAGGGAAGACCATCATCTTTAAAACCTCCATAGACAATAAAAATGTACATTTTGGCCTTTAGCTGGATGCATTCCTTAGAAGCCTCTGAAACATACACCACAGATGTAGAGGTCATAATTGCCTTAACAAGAAACTGTGGACACACTGTTATGTCTAAAACTACTGAAGCTCCCCATTTCTTTAATCCTCAGATAAAAGTTCTCTGTTTTTAAGCTGTGATGACTCTGCAAGGAATAACATCAGGATTTTTCTATAGCATACAACATAGTGGACTCTGGTCACAGTCACAATGCAGTCTGAGGGTATTAACTTCATCAGTCCGCTCCTACTGATGCCTTTACATTCTCTAAGGCTGGAGATGCAGTCATTGTTGGTGAATCAAGGAGCTTCCTTTGAATTTCCACATGCTAAAAGGAGGAAAATCAATCTCAAATTCAATGCTCTCTCCCCCGCCTCCTTCCAAATGGAAAAAACTGCTCCCGAAGGTCACGACGGCACTACCCTCCGAATCTTACAAGAAAGACATTAGAGCAGAACACGATCCTGTGCTCCATCATTACTGGGGGATATTGGAAAGAGGACAAAGGAACGAGCACACATAAGTGGGGAGTGGGCTCTTTTCTTGTAGTGGTCACATTCAACTTGTTTGTTCAAGAAAAAAAAAAGGAGTGGAACAAGACATGCATGCCTGATGCTCTTAGTGCTTAATACACTGGAAAAATTGTTTAGGAACAGTTCATCCTTAAAATTACTCTGTAAAACCATCAGTGATTGAGATCTTATTTTATCTGTTGCATATATGTTTCTTGTAGTCCACCATATTTAAATATACTTCTTTTTCCTGTGTTTTTAACTTGATTTTCATGTGTTTTGATGTGGATGGTTCCCTGAACTTTCCCTTCCTTTCCTGGTCCTGCTGATCAGTGATAGTGCATAAATCTAGTGCTACTGTTATTTCGGGGCTATCAGCTGTGTGAAAGATCTTTCCAGGAGGAGCAGAAGCCTTCTGCCAGTATGGATATTGAGCTCATGGCTCAATCCTGTTCACAGTGTTCTGTCCACTGAACAGCTCAATTCCCTAACAGCCCCAGACTGAGGGGGGCAATAGAAAGCAGTTTGCCCGATGGCAGCACATCACAGGTACTTCACTAGATCTGCTGTGGGCACTACATGAATAAATACATTATATATTGTTTCAGTTGAGAGGGTAGAGAAAATGTGCAGTCTAATTAGTAAACGTATTGTTTATCTTTCTCTTTTTTTTTTTTTGGACAAAGGTGTGTCTGGGGTTTTAAATATATTTGACACATAGAAGAGATACTCAAGTCAAGGATTCTATCACAAGTATTCATATTTTCTTAGACCACAAATCAAATTTTAAAAATTAGTTTTTAAATATCTCAAAATTTCTACTTTTTATGCACTCTGATGACTACAGAATAAAAATGGTACATGAAGAAGCCAATAACATTTGGTTCTGACATATATTTTTAAAGAACTAAGCCCTTGTGTACCAAGGATCATCAGCCTGGACTGGAACTGGATGACGCGCTCCAGCCCAGTATGGGAAGCTGCAATGCAGTGCAATCACAGCAACAACATCATACACCTCTCACTTTGAGAGTAGAAAATCTTCTAATTTCCAGTCTAAATTTATTCATGGACAGTGTTTCAAAAAGAAATGCAATAAAGTATTGTGCTGTGACTTACACCCTTTGTATTACTTAGATTATAGAAACAAT
The DNA here is from genome assembly GCA_013397075.1 of Rhabdornis inornatus. Classification (NCBI taxonomy): domain Eukaryota; kingdom Metazoa; phylum Chordata; class Aves; order Passeriformes; family Rhabdornithidae; genus Rhabdornis; species Rhabdornis inornatus. Next base: position 2,531,953 of record VWZS01004114.1, on the reverse strand, counting down.
GAAATGTGTCATAAATGTCATGTGGATTTATTTTGGTGTGCTGCTGAATGACATTCAATAGTTGACTCGTCTAATTTAAGTCTGAAGCAACTGTTAATTCATGTCTAGATTGCAGCTGAACAGGAGCCAAAGTTCATTCCACTTTGGTTTTCTGCAAAATTTAAATCAAGGAAAATGCTTAGCATTTTTCTATTCTTATTCTGTTAGCAACTTAACACCAGAGATGAGAAATCAGTGTTAGCACGTGTGGCCTCCTGTGAAAAAAAGCAAATAAGCTCTGAGAAGCTCTAGGCTGACAACGGCCCACCTTTGTCTGTGCATAAGGTCAATTCAGCTCTAAGATGCTCATTCCTACTTTGCAAATCTGACCCCACTCCAAAAGAAGAGGGCTACAATGCTACAGAAACTGTACAGAGGCTTATTTTGCAAGGAGGAAACTGAAATTATCTACTTTTTAGTGAGGCAAATCTCCAACTTCTGCATGGCTTTACACATAGTGGAAACCCTTACTGCAAGGAATGAGAGGGAGCTACTCTGACACAGAAAAGTTTGTCACCTGAGTCACAGCCAGTGCAGGTTGTGCAGCTGCTCTGAATCACTCTGTGGTCAAATTGACATCATGTACCATCTTGTGAGCTCCCTTTGGCAACCGAGGTCTGGTGCAGCTTAGAGGTTGTATGCACTTGAGTTGGCTGAGTTTTCACCGAGTGAGAAGAGAGCAAACACCTCTACAGCAACCACATACAACAGTGCTCAATACAGGTGCTGCCCTGAAGTCCCTGGCAGAGGTTGCACCAGTTCCAGCAGACAAAAACTCCAGAAAAAATACAAATTATCATGAGTATGTCACAATAACTTGCTACACACCTACTGGAAACTGTGAGTTAAAAAGCAAATATTTTAAAGCAATATCGGCCTTGTGATATCCAACTTCAAGAACAGTGAAATGTGCTTAAGCATGTACCCTACATATGTACAGCACATATACCTAGAGAAAAACAGCATAGGTGGGAAAGGGAGGCTGCAAATAGAACAGGTTAAGTTTCCCTAGTTGAAAAAAGGCAGAAATTCCAGTGCAGGCAAAATTCCACAGGGCCTGAAGGGAAAGTCAGGAGCACATATCAAAAGCATTAGGGAACAACAACAAATACAGAAGAACAAATTGCAAAGTGTCAAATCACTCTTTTTCTTTGATTACAGAGTTTGCCATTTCACAGCACTAGTCTTATCATTGAGACCTGTACCTAAGAAATCAAAACATGCCTCCCAAATCCCAGGTAAATATCAATTTTGCTGAGTATGCTAAACTTAATGAGGTAAGCTATCTTATTTTCCCTGTAATATACAAAATTATCTTTGTTTAGATACTGAAATGCATGCCTCAGTCTCCTATCTAAAGTGCATCTTGAAGACAATGATGCTGAAAGAGTCCTCCTAGCCCTTTTAAAGCCTTAGGAGAACACACCTGAGGTTACACATCTATTTCGTTCTTTACACTACTATTTATCATAATGTTTGTGAACAAGAATTTGTCTGGAGGACTCAAGCATCTGGCTGTTCTCACCCACAGCAGCCATAAAATCCCCAGCAGTGCTATGCAATCATGGAGCATGTCCAGATATCATTTGTGCAAAATACAGCACAAGACCTCAGCTTGGCCAGGCAGAGTAGTGATACCATAGCATGAACAATAAATTCCCAGTTATGTGGGCTCTAGTCATAAATCTAAGTGAATTCAAATAGTCAAGGGATCAGTGCCTCTTCTGAGTAGCAATTCTTCTGCATTGCCACACGCTGAACTTGTACCAGGCCATCTACCTGACAGCTTCAAGGAGAGTCCTCATGCCCAGAGAAGAGGGTTTCATACTATACACCAATTAAACATCAAAATGTGCAACCATGACTCCGAATGTGTTCTTTCAGAAAAGCCACATGGAGTAGATGTATGTGAGGATTGTAGAAAAGACAAAATGCCGTGCTCCCTCAAAATTCCATCATCTGCATTATTTAATGTGGGAAGGTAAAATTGAACTATTTCACACAAAAGGGAAAATCCCCTAAAAATTCAGGAGGGAAGCTATCAGCTGTGTCTGATATCCTACTTCTTGTCACCCATATTCTTCAAGGTAAGAAACTTCACTATGTGGGAAAAGCAATTTTTTCTACCAGCTCTCCTACAATTCCTTAGTAGCTAATTATTTTGTCTTACTCTGCCTTGCTCTCCAAATTGTATAAAGAAACTGCAAACAGAACTTTTTTTCACTCTCCCAGGTACAAGACTCTTGTCATTTGTTACCCTCTAAATTATCTACAATTATTTTGTTTAGCAGGCTAATATGGGAACTCTGTTTAATATGATAGAAAGAGCAATTTAACTGAGTTGTGCTTTGTATCACACATTAGCAATCAGCACGTTAATAAGTCTGGAAGATTGATATCAGTTTGAAAGGCAAAACCTACACAAAACAATTAATTAAGAAAGTTAAAACAAATGAACTGCTCAGGATGGAATCGGATCCATGAGACAAGCTGGTAAAAGCCCAGAAGGAAATACTCTAATTGAAAACGGCAGTAGAAGGCACACAGTACAGTTAAACATTATCTTATCAGAAAATTAGCAAAATGTAATTTTTTTTATTGGATTTTTACAGATGTTATTTTTAACCACATCAAAAAAACCCACCTCATGGCTATTGGCACAAATTGTCATAATTACTATAATTTGAAGTCTGAGCTGTGGAGTGACTGCTCAGATAACTATCTCGTCCTCCTTATGTTGTATTAGGAAAGCAGCCGGGAGACATATCCTCTCATGTTTTTTTGTACTAGGTTTGGACTTCATTTGTGTCTATTATCCAATCTCATTCTTGAGAATACTAAAGAATAAATTCTTTTCCCCTACCTGAAACACTGGAGAAAATCAGGAGGTTAACATTAAGAGAGGTAAAGTTGACTTTAATTAACATACCAATTACCTCCCATTTGCAAGCAAATTGTTTTATTTCCTTTCATATGCTCCCTGGGGAAGTCTATCTTTTTTTTTTCTATACGTGGTTGCTGACTTTGGGAGGAAGAATCAAGCTCTAAGCTCCCAAATGAAGAGAGAACCAGAAGAGAAATAGTTAGCATTGTAGTCCATGTCCCAGAAACCCCATCCTGTGGGGTTACCAGCACTTTCTAGCCTTGAAAATTGGTGTGAAAGTGCTTTACAGACTGTGATTTGCACAACACTGGGAAATTAGCTATCTCTTTTGATTTTTTTTTCTAATATTCCAAATCTCTACAACATACACATGTTAAAGAATGTTTCCTTACTTGCAGTCAAATTTTGGGGAAGTTAAAATGAAGGGGGGAGGATGGAAACACCCCACAAATGGGATATTTATTTCCTTATGCAAAATAACTATAAAACATTTTGATAACATGCAGCCAACACATACTTTGAACTGTGGTTCCACCAGCATGCATGAAAGCTAAATAAGGTTAGAAGTTATCAGAATTTCAATGAAGGACTTTCCAAGGAAAATGTTAAACACTTAAGGAACTGGTGCTGGTAAATCAGTAAGTGACGCTCTTCCTGTAAGTCAGGAACAGGACAACCTCTTCCCCAAAGTACTGCAAAGCCCTTGTGCAGAACTGATATTCTTAGAAACAAATAACAGAGGCCCTGGATCCTACACCCTTGGTAACCTCTAACGATCTTACAGCACCCTTTTTCTCTGGACTAGAGCTCTTCCTCTAAGAATCAGAAACAGGAGTCAAGGTGAGCAACACGGTTACAGCTACAAAAGTGCAGGTATAACACACACACCACAACTCACAGCCTGACATGCCTCATGCTGTCTCCTGCCTGGCCTCCACCTGCCCCAACATGAGGGAATTCTCTGCAATATCCTGCAAAAAACCTGGTTGTCCTCTCAACAGTACTTGTTCTTCACAGGAAAATCAACAAGTAGATAGGGATTATCCCTACTTTATTCATGGGTATACTTACTCATAGAGAGAATAATAAAATCCTATAACTCTTTTGTAGAAATAAGTGAATCCCAGTAACTGGAATGCTCTGATTGCTCTTGAATCTTATAATATGAAAAAATAAAAATACAAAGTTGCAAATCGCAAGGGACACACTAGTCCTAATTCCCATCACACTGCCCTGTTACAAGCAGAAGAATACAGAAGGTGAAAGCAGGATGTAGTACATCACCCAGCGAGGCTACCCAGGTGTAATTCTGTAATTTTACCATACTGTGAAAACTATACAGGTCATATGTTCAGTAGATCTAATATCCAGGAGGTCTTGCCAACATCCCACAGGTGTGCACAGGAGTGCAGAATGTGAAAGGAAAGCAATTATGTGGGTGGGTACACACACAAAACGGTGTTTCTAAATCCCGGATGAATTCATTCCACACATCTGCATCCATTTCACATTGAGGAATTAGATAAAGGGGAAGAGGAAAGGGGAAAAAAAAAACTCTTTTAAAGATATCTGAGCGATAATGGTGCTCTTTGACTGGCTCTGTTCTCAAGCATTTCACCCTTCCCTAAGACCTACTTCAGCAGACCCTCTGTAAATGGGCAGTGACAGGCCCAGCCCAGGCATCTGGGGTCAATCCACAAGTTTTCCTTAATTTCAACCCCACCTCCTCTGCAGACTGTGCTTTTAGACTGGAGGGAGAGAGCTGCAAGTAAGAAGAAAGTGAGAGAAAGGCATCCCCCCTCCTCCCAGTTTAATTGACAGGAGGGATTTTCTTGGGGATTTTAACTTGAAAACCAAACAATAAACTACAATCCAGTCATTGTTCTGGTCACTTTACTCACATGTTACAGACCTTTATTTTATTCTGTGTCTGTTTTTGTCCTCTCAGTTTACACTTGTAGAGGTAGGGACCTGGCTATGCATCTGTGTTTTTGGAGTGTTTCCACAACGCAAAGGAGAGGTTATACTACAAGCACACTAAGTGTGACAAAGTGACATTATACCAGGCCAGCAAGGGGGGTAATAAAAGTTGAAGCAAGGGGTCTCTTGGGTCTCAGAGAACACAAACTATAGAGTCAGTTGGACTTTGTGTGTGAAGAAGAAGGGAAAGAACAGAAGCTGTATCCCTGTATCACACTACTCTCTGCAAAATATATGCCCAGAGATAAATAAGTATCAAGCAACAGGTGATTGCTGCATTAAATTAACTTACACCTGATGGATCAGGAATGCAGAATACAATCTCTTAAGTGCAGAAAAATTAGTGCTGAGAAATTGGATTAACCTCCTTTGCTGAGGAATACTTTAATCTTCTCTACCTCTCCAGTTTCTTATTGGTTTTTGAGCCACGCTTTACTTACTGCAATTGCCCTTCCCTGTTTGCAAATAAAGGGCTGTATCCTGCAATCTTTTCCCTGAATGACAGAATTTGGACCCTAAGCTGCAGTATATTATTTCTACATGAAATTTTTCCCTATTATAAGAAAGCTTAACCTTCAGTGATGGCTAAATTTATTGATTGTTAATATTAAAGAACAGCAAATAAATGTTATTAATATATCAGATGTGATAGTAGAATCTAGATATATAGTTTGTTGGTTTTTTTAATCTCAGCATTTCATAAAAATATGAACTTGTAACTCAAGATTTCAGGAGAGTACTGAAGATGAAGCCAGAGCAGAATGTAAAATCTCATAACAAAAAGCAATATTTATTGAGCAGATCAAAGGCATCCAGTCCAGAAGGGATACATCACCTCCACATGTTTCTACTGCCCTCTCTTCTCCCTGCTCCAGTAAACCCATTTTTATTTCTTCTGCAACACCCCCATTTTCACCCTATTACACTTTGCTAAATGTGTCTCATGTCCCCTGCCGGCTGTACCTCAGCTGTCTCTAGCATTTCCCCTGCATTTGGCCTGAACAACATTTCAGATGCCCAGAGCAATCTCTCAGTGGATCCATTCCTCTGTGTTCCCAGGACTGTCAAATGCATTTCACACCCAGCAGAGCTCTTGTGCACTGTGTATGACTAACCCTAAAACTCAATCGCGCTTTCAGCTACCTGATCTCCACAGGTGCCAAGGAAAACAAAGCACAAATGAGCTTCATTTTTTGTTCAAACCCAAAATTCTTAAAGTGCGTAGGAATCTCCATTGACTCAAAGTCCTTAGAAAATTACTTTTCAGTAAAGCTATATATATAAATACACACACACACACATATATATATATATATATATGTATATAAACAAACCCCCAGCCGTGCTCCAAAACTCTATCCTCATGGGCTGCCAAAAAAGAACAACCCATTTTACAAGCACTAAATAACTCAAACCATCTGGGAGAAGGAAACAGCAGCATTTAACTTTTTCTGTTTTTCCCTTTTGCACTTCATTTAGCCCTTTCTGCCCATGGCTGCTGCAGCCCAGGGTGCTCCCCTATCCCAGGATTAGCAGGGATCTCTGGCGATTGCTCACACCTGCATCTCAGCCCGGCTCCGTTCCGCTCTGTGCAATCAGCCGTGCCTGCTAAGGCTGACAGGCAAACAGAGACCCACCTGATGGGTCACACCAGACACCTGCAAAGGGGCTGGAGCAGGAAGGAGAGGGGACAGGGAGGAAGGGAAGAGGTGGAATTACACAATTAAAAGACCAGGTTGATGTTTTGAAGGGGAGAAGTATTACCTGCTACCCACAGGCACATAAACACCTGACTGAAACCAGCACTACTCTGCAACTATCATAGTTTGTTGCTTGTTGAAGTTGTTTGCTCGTTTAAAACTCAGTGGAGTGGGTCCCATTGATAGAAATCAATCTACTGGTCTCAAAACAAGAGGTCAGATCTCCTAATAGATACAGTTTTGGAAATCTAAATTTAATTTGCCACCAAATCTCGATTACCAAAATGTAAAGAAAGACTGGTGAAATTCTAAAGTATTGCTCTGTCATAGATGCACCCTGAATAAGTGAAGCCAACTGATTTCCCTTTCTTTCAATTTTATCTGTGAAATGAGAACATGAATCTCTGACATTCTCCTATAGCTGGATTATGCCTGTGCCAGACAATTGCCTATTACTGAACATGGAGAGCACCCTAAAACATCCATAAGTAAATATGAATAGTAGGGTGTGTTTTATGCTTCAGTGATTAGTTTTAACAAAAGACCACGCAAACTCCAAACTGCGTGATCACTGCTGTCTCAAAGTACAAATGTGTGACAGTGTTCCTGAGAGAGTATCACAACATACTATACAGAGCCCAGCACATATTCATCATTTAAGAAGAATAAAATTTGTATATATATATATATATATATAAATATAAAAGACATGTAGGAGAGAATGTCAGAAGCAGCTGTTTGCTTCTGCCTATTCCCTCTCTTAAAATTTATTTCAGATTAATTCACTGTAGGAAGGGCTCTCATCTCATTATTAGTATTATTTTCAAATCTTGTTCTGGAAACTGACAAAACTCAGGCCTCAGCTGATGTTATTTACTTTTGGGCCATCCATTCATCAAAGGTAAGGATGTGACCTCGGGCCAGTTTTACCTCCAGCTTATGAACTGAAGTTTAAAGGCAGCACTTAGAGAAGGGTCGGCAGTAACCTACGCCTCTTCAGGCAGCACTGAGCCCCAAGATCAATTATTCTCTAATGTTACTTTTTGTTTCTAACTACTGCAGAAAGTGCAAAAACCTAATGGTGATACAGGAGAGAGAAGACATCATCTCCTTGCTTTGTAAAGGGACAGACAACAAAGCACTGTGACCTTGAGCTACTGCAGGGCAGATCACAGCACTCTCCTTTCCAGATTACTCTGTACTTCAGGACTAAACAGATTTATTTTGCTCCAGCCATGGCATTTACCCTTGTAGAAGCATCAGCATGGCCATAGCACCCAAAATATTTACGAGAAGCACCTCAACATTTATCTACTAGAGAGAGAGACAGGATGTGTCGAGGTGAGGATGTGTACAGTGGAAACACAGAGGCAACTGGCAAGGTCTCTGTGTACCCAGTGTCCACCCAAGAAGGGTACCCATGGAAAGAAGGCACTGGGGAAGTCAAAGATAATTGAACACCGTGGTTCCTTTGGATAGGCTGCATCACACAGCCCTCACTAACATGCCAAGGGCTCTTCCCTCTCTTATCAGGAGCATTGAATTACCAGTGATGCCAGATTGGAATGGCTCCAATCCAGGTAAACATTTGTTGACACTTCCCTACCTCTGAGCAAGGACGAATTTTATCCCAACTTTTCCTGCACTTAGCAGCTCTTCTATGACCAGTAAGGAGCAGAAATTATCAAACCTTTTGGATGTATCTGTTTCACAATTACATGTAAAATCTCTGAATATCCTGTAGCATACTGACAGTTATTGCTGAGTCTTGGATATTATTTTGCAGCTAAAATCAAAGTAAGAAACAATTAACATCATCCCACTTCGTAAGAGAGTATTTTATCAGCTGAGTAGAATACAGAGCATAATTATATGGCTACATCCAGAGATTACACACTGCGTCAAATGTCAAATCATATCATGTTAACCACCAAGTTATCCTGAAATTGTTCAGAGATAAGTGAGAAAGAATTTGGTCTCTCTCTGTGTGGTCTCTCTGCTGGGTGCATATTTTCCAGCTGTTATCCCCCTGACCTGCATACCTGCTGTGGACCCCTTCAAGCTTATCAATCAAGCTAGAGAACAGAAAGCCTAGCCTGATATCTGACCAGCTAACAGGAAGCAAGGAGTAACCCTCTGCTATCTAGTCCCTTTCTACTTATCCCCATGATGTAGGAAATGAACCAACACCTTACAGAAGAATAATGAATGGAGCTGACGGATCAAGGTCAAACAGGCCTGACAGGTCCTTAAAAAAAAATAACCAAAAAACACCCCACCAAGAACTGCCTATTTACTCTTAAAGTCAAACCAATACAGTCAACATTCACTTACAAATGATTAATGTAGAATGGAAACTTCCTGTTATTTCTCTGGTTTGAGAGCCAGGAATAAGAAGACAACTTCATGAAGGCTTTTCTTCATTACAGGCCCAGAAAAGTTTAAATCACCTACTTGTGCCTTTGGAAGATCATTTCTACAGGGCACATTGCCTCTGTTGGTGAGCACTGACTCTTATTTGGGGAACATAATATTTTAAAGGAATAAAAGACCAAAAGCAGTATATCTCCATGCTCTTCTCTACAAGTATTAAACCCATTCACATAAGGGGAAAAATGGACATAGAATGTTATTAGATGACTGGAAGGACAGAAAAGGGTATCAAGGCCAGGTTTGTGGAAATTACAATAGCCATTTCATCTCAGACTTCTGCAGAAACACCAGTCAATGCATCTTCAGATGATCTCCCACTGGAGACCCAAGAATTTGGCTTGGTTTTCAACTTATCAGTGCATTTTTGAAATTTTCCTTTTTGACTAGTCAAATAGCTGTAAACAGCCCCAGCCAGAATTTGGTTTATTTAGTGCTGCCAAATTTCAAAAGTGTTCTTTTCTAATCTATTAGCACTTGAAGATTTTCAAATCAGTGGAACACAAAACATCCTCAATGAGTCCTCTTTCTTGATCCCCAGTCTCAGAAGTGACACACAGGTATAAAAAACAAGATCAACATCATCTTCAATCAAGGATGTCCTGAGTTTTGTTAACAAAAATCAAAGCCACGGACTTTCTTTTAAACTGGTAAGAAGGAAATTGAGGACTGGGTATATTGGGTTTTAAACAACTATATACAACTGGATCTGTATCCCTTGAAGGAGAAAAAAACACCAAAAAGAAAAGACAGCACCATGCTTGGAGTTTAACTTTTTCTTTAACCTATATCCTCCCTTTTAGTGCAGCTATTTACCACCATCTCTCTCAACCTGAGAATGTGTTTTATATTAATGTTTTGTCCAATTTTAATAGAAATTTACAATAACCAACAGATATGTAAAAAAGAAAAAAAACCAACAGAGCCCAAAAAAGATTGAGGCTTAATTACACCACACCTATGTAACATGAGGTGCTTGAGCAGTGACAGCAAAGAGATTCCTTTTCTCAGAAAAGATCAGATATGAGAAAGCACTGAAGCATTAGTAGTCTTAGACCACACTAATGTAAGTTTGCTTTTTTTATTATTTATTTATTTTGCACAGCATAGGAATGGTGACAATATAAAGGATAACTCCAGGCACCCTTTCATAACTTTCTAGTATAAAAATTCATTAGCATTCCACAAATAATGAACCTTTTAAACACAATTGAATGCATTGGTTGAGTTGGCTTTCTGAGATTTCTGTCTCCTCCTCTCCTCATCTAACACTTCAAAGGGATGCCTCTTTTCTATTAAAAGTCTGTGTCTTGTAAAAATTTACCACACTCTAGGATTTCCCCTAGCGGAATACACTATTCAAACTTGTAATTCAGGCATCTTATTTTTAGAAATTTCCAGGGCAACACCAACTGGAACATGATTGATCAGAGAAGGAAGAGGAGGGTGTGTTTTGGTAATTATACTTTCTATTCCTCCGTAAATCATAGAAATGGAAATCATAGAAAATAGTTCTCCCACAATACAGAGAGTGAAGCCACATACAAGTCTGGTAACTCCTTTCCAGCCCACCTCTGGGGTGACGAAACATGGACACAAACAGACCAGGACTGGCATCTGCACAGGGCTGTGTAACTCCAGGAAAGCCAAGGGGGCAGCTGGGCTCTCGAAGGCCAGTGCTGGAGCAGCTTTGGTACTGTCTTCCAACAGGAACAGCAGAAGGCAAATCCAAACTGAATGAAAGGTGGAATCAGGTAGACTTCAAGATGGGGATAGACTTCAAAACCAGATTTTTATCCAAATATTGCTTGAGACAGCAACAACACATTTGATAATGCAGTGCAATGCTAAAATAAACAGTGCTGCATTTACTTCAGCCTCTTCACACTGAGAGCATAAAGGAAGCCATTGGCACATTTTGTCGATGCAAATGAAACTCAAATAAGAGTCTGGGGCAAATCTGGTAGCTCAAACAGGCTAGGCCAAAAAGAAGAACCAGCGGGAAGCCTACCAAGTATTGCTGAACTTACTTTTTCATATTTTCTTTCTACATAGATTAATTCTCTTGAATCACTGTTAAGGAAACACAAAAGGAAAATAAAATCATAAATTCTGCTTCCTTTCTTATTTCTAAGCAGGAAAAACTTGAGGGCTTTTTTAATCAAGGTTTAAAATTAGCATTAAGATACAGTTACATCTAAAATAATTGGTAGAAATGCGTAGTGCTGGCTTTTACCTCTGTTAGTTTTACAGAACAAATAGACTGGAGAGATAAAGGAATATGAAGTCATCACAAGTAGGTTCTTTCTCTTGCTACTGTTCTACACAGCTCTCTTATAGTCCAGAGTTCTAATATAAGTGTTCTACAGTCATTTCAGTTGGCATAATTACAAAAGTGTGGGTAGATCTAGGCAAGCCATGTCCTCAAGTCTCCCTAACACTGCAATAGTCAAAGCACAGAACTGAAAGGCACCAAAACAAGGGTGACTAACAAATTGGAATTCAGAGATTTTGAAGTAGGGATGGATCAAACATGGATTTCTGTTCAGCACAGAAACAAGAGCAGAACTCTTGTGCAAAGCACTACCTTATGGAAACTTAGTCCTTAACAGAGCAGCACTCACTAAGTGGTACAAATATTTCCTACCCAGAATCAGAGGTGACAGCATAGCAGAATGTTTATGCCAAGGTCATCTTTCCAGACCATGCTCAAACAGATAGTCACTGCCAAGTTTTAGGGACATATTAAACAACCATAACTAAATGATGGCTTTAATTTGAGAATTTCTATTTAATGATCTCAGAGCTTTTGCAGAAAGAGTAAATTTAAATTAAATATTCTTTATTTGGGTGGGGACTTAAGCATAAAAAATGAAGATTGAAAGCGGTATGCAATATATCAAAGTGAATGGGAGTCAGACATGGTTGGAACATACTGAATAGAAGACTAGGTGTTGATGGAAAAAATAGGGTCATCACATAATATACAAACATCATTCAACAGATGCTGGTATGAACTGAACAGTGAGGATATTTGATGCTGTATCTGTAAGGATTTGGTGGTCTCACTCCCAGTTCCTACTCTGCTGCTAGAACCAGTAGGGCCATACAATTAAATCCAAATAAACTTCCCACTAATGTTTTCTTTTAGCCATTTTAGGAGACAATTGATGGTCTGCTGATAGAAGGAGAAGAATCTGCAGTACCCTTAGGTAGGAAATTTGCAAGCAGATGATCAATTTTCTGCAGGGACACAGAGTGAAATCTGCTGCATTCCAAATGCTGCATCTTCATATTCCAAGCAAAATGAGCCCCATCCAGCTCAATTCTGAAGCTATTCAATTGTGGATTTTTTTCTCCTGGATTCTCTGGATTCATAAAAGAGAAAGAGTGAAGCATTTTCCCTATGCAGCCTCTTCCTGGCTACAAACATGAAAAGAACAGAAAGCTGACTAGCACAATCCTCTTCCTCTCTTGCAATTTTGGTTAAAGCCTTTGATTCCAGCTCCACCCCACCAAAGTGCCATAAATCTGTGCAAGGATCTGGCCAAGACACACACACAATGAACAAGGATGTCTGGCATGTACCACAAGGACCTTGCAATACTCAGCTCTATGTGCCTACACCATGTTCTTCATTGTGATGAACATCAGGAATTATTGAAATGCTGCCTATTTGTCAGTCCAGGGTGCATTCATCACCAAGGCTGCAAACCACAGCACACACCCCTGTTCACTTGGCACCTTTTGCACAAAAACCTCTAAGAAAATAAGGACCAAGATGAACTAGTTCTTACAGTCACTCATGTCACAGAAAGGGCCTCTGTATCAGGCTCCATTGCCCTGATTCAGAGACTGAAGGTGTATGCAGTGCCACCTCATGCTATTTCCTAAGGTAAAAGGAAAAGGCTTCCATCTACAGTTCATTAAACACAATCTTAACTTTGCAATGTCTTCCACATTAGAAATTAACAGCAGTTTGTATTATCTTTGTTTATTTATTTTTAAAGGCTCACATTTTTTTGCCATCAAGGACAGATAAAATCTCCAAACAAAGAGCACACCAGACAATTATTTTTTAAATATGTGTGCTCCTGAGTCACACTATGTAAAACAGAGATACCACCTCCCACATACATATGCACCAGAAAGGAAATTAAAAAGGAAAGAGAAAGAAAGAAAAACCTTTTATTTCCTAGAGCAAACCACACACAACACTAGGGGTATTGGGTAGGAAACACTGATTGCATCACTGTTATTTGAGTTCAAATTCACTCTAACTTTCAATCACGTCACCTGTACTCTTCCAAAACAGATTCAAAGATCTAAAAGAGCAGCTTGATAAAAGAGAGGGACATTTATTTATTTATTTATTAAAAGGACATTTTTCCCAGACTTTAACTAAACCTCATCCACTCTTGTCACTCTGGGCAGACAGTTGAAAGCAATATTAGAGGAGGTAATTGCATAGATCAGTCAACAGCTTTTGTCCCCTTGCCACTGAGACTTACAGTAAAATGGGCACAAGAAAACATTGTACTGGATTAAAGGCAGGTCTTTTTCTCCAGTTGCTGCTGCTTACCAGCTGTTGTGTTCAATGGCAGGGACAGAAGCTCTGGTGGTATCTATAGGGGAAATCTAGACTGACACTGGCTCTTTCTCCCCACCCCCCTCCCTCCTTCTCTCTAGGCTTGAACAGATTACTCTTTGTTTTTAAAGTGAAACTTTACCAAAAAGTATTCTATCTTGTCATCTACCATTAAGTCATTAATCATGTGTGCAGAGCACTTTACTATCTATGAATTTTTAGGATTCTGCATTTACAAGAACACCATCACTGTAACGTCTCAGGTTGACAAACATTTTTCTGAACCCTTTGATCTTATTTGGAGCAACTCATGAAAGACTCAGAGTAGCTACTTAAACAAACAGTACAGGGAACAGACAAATTTTATTAACATTTGATTGTAAATCACTGGCAGCAGCCCACATGCTGATAAAAACAGATACTGCACTGTCAAAGAAAGACTGTACCTGTTATGAGTATGTCAGAACAACTGCAAGAAATCTCCAAGTGTACCTTGTAAGTGACAGAATTACAGCTGCGAAGTACAGTGAGATTGAATACAAATAGAAGGGCACTGAACAGATATGCAACAATAGAATTAAAAAGTCAAAAATAGAAATTGTTTTGTGTCAGAACATACATCATCAGCACCATCTCAAGGAGGGGTGTCATCACTCAGGTTTTGACAGCACAGACTGTAAATGGATTCTGTTTCCACAATAGTACATTTTCTCTTCACATTCTGACCTAATTCAAAAGCATTGAAGAGCAGTGTTGAGACTAGTGCTGGAATCCTTAAGCCAAGTCCTATCATTTTAATCATGCAGTAGTTTAACAGGACTATTACAAACAGCAAAACATCAGCTCCATTGCAGTATTTGCGTCACATAAGTGCATTTTATGAGAAAACATTCAAAGCCAGCTCATTCGGAGATGTATGTTTAAGCACCTTTCCTATCTTAAAGTTCTAGACAAGAGAAAGTTGAAACAAGTATTTTTATTTTGTTATTGATTACAGAATTTTATAAATTGCAGCTTACCTCAGAAACTTTGGTCTGAACTTTTCTGGAAAAAAAAAACCCACCTCATTCTGAAATAGTTACTCTACCATTGTGGGGTTTTTTTACTGAAGCTTCTGAAAATAAAAATCAAAGGTATATAAGAAATTATAAAGATTTTTTACTAAATAAATTTCTACCTTCACTCAAGGAATATACTAAACAAGTTATATAATGTTTTATTATGTTTGTAGAAATTTTAATCCAAATTTCTAATCCACACTTTGCGATTAGCTGCTTATCCTTGTGGACTGAACCAAAACCTCAGACCCAAAGAGCTGTAAAATTTTGAAACCATCTATAAAAGCTCGTTATTAACTGACATAGAAACAACCTTCTTTTTTTGTTGTTTTCCTTTGACTTAATTTTTATGAGAAACAAGTTTAGACTTGAACAGATACCTAAGCTCCAAAGTTTTCTAAGCAAGTGGCTCCAAGTGGCTTTCCTGCTGGAAGGCGAAGTAGTACATAATTGTGTGGCCACAGCAAGTTTAATCAAGGAAATCTCCTCCTTCCACCTCCCCACCCATTCTCACTCCTGCCTCCTTGTCATAGTTTGCCACCTTGTTTCCTGCAGCAGCCTAGTGGGTGGAATTTAATCGGGATTCCCCACCGAGACCTACACCCTGTGCCTGGGAGCTGTTTCAGCCTTTCTCCCACTCTACACACCAATCCTTCCCCGAGCAACACCACCCCACTGGGGCCTCTTTGGGAAAGGGCTGGAATTCCTGCGCATTTGCCTTTGTTTAGAGTGGAAACAAGCGATTAACTCTCTTTACTGTTAATGGAAGTTAAGGGCAGTGGTTAAACTTGCCACTTTCAGCAGGGTTTAACACACCTGAGAACACCACCTTTTACAGAAGGAATCACGAAAACATGCCAGCGCTAAAGAAGCAGTTGGATTTGATGTAACAGCCTTTTTTGTAAAGTTAACTGCATTGAAGTCTCTGGAGAGTCTCAGGGTTGGAGTCACAAAACCACTTTCAAAGGAGCTTACTCACTTAGCTCTTACATTAGGAGACTTCCCGCAAAAGTCAAGTCCTAGAAGCCTATGGCACAGCCATATAACAGCACACCTTTGTCCTAGGATACCAGCAAATATCCTCACATTACCTTTAAAAATGGTCCTTGGAAACGTGTAGTTGCATTAACTCCTTGTGAGACATTTTTGCCACCTTTACATTCCCATATAGATCCACCTCAATACAGGGCAGACCAATATTAGAATTGCAGACAGACAAACACATCCCAAAGGATGAAGATTTAGTAATCTAGGAGAGACCGTACATGCCTTTTAAGATTCTCTTTTTTCTCTGTCAATAGTGGCCACATCAGGGCACCCAATCAGTTGCTTACATGCCTTATATGAACTTGCAATTAAGATTCAATATCTCATATGAAGACATTGAATGCTGAGCCTGAATCTTGTTCTCCTGTTACCAGATAAACAAACAGAGTGCAGGACAGTGTTCAGCTGGTGTTACTTCAGATACCATATCAGTGCTTAGAAAGTGGGTAAATTAACTTCACTACACCAACCTGAGGTGCAAATCAAACAGTAGGATTCCCAGGAATTTGCAGATGCAAAAAGGTGGGTTACAGTTGCACAGCCAATTTACTTGCCAAGTTGCCACAACTGCACATGAGGAAGGGAAACAGCCTGTCAGATGTGGATTTACATATGTAATTAGAAAGGTAAACCAGAAAGACACATGTAAGTTTTACCCGTAAGTGTTTTTGCATACGCAGGGCAGAAAATTGGGGCTTGGAAGTGTCCTGATAAAACAACATGTAAAGTAAGAACTCGGCTACACAGAGAGGCTGGGCAAAGAGCCAGGAGCTCCTGAGTTGTAATCTCATCTGTGCAACTGAATCACTGTGGGTTTAGGCAAGTAATTAAACTTTCCACTGTCTTGGTTTTCTACTTGTGTTAGATACAGCCCAGTATTTTTCCCTTTATGTATGAGAAGGGTAAATAAAGATAAGAGCTAGTACTTTACGGCCTGGTCTTTGCAGTTTAAAGCACCAAGAACAGGAAATTTATTACATTACTTGATTCTAGATTTCTTCTCTCATCCCACAGTGATAGCTGCAGAGGATACGACAGATTTATGAACCCTTCAGTTTAGGCACTACATAAAATTAATGATTTCAGTAACTAATTTCATACTACATATTAGTTTCCCAGGGCAAGGTTTTCCTGTTACATTAGTTTGGTATAATGCAGATACTGCCATCTCCTGTGGTGGTAGATATTTTATCAACATCTAGTAACAACCAAAGAGGTAGTAATCTACTATGTATTCAATGAACTTGATTACTTCATCAGTTCACATTATTTTCTCTAAAAAAATAACAAAACAGCTCTAAATCCTTTTAGGACCTAACAAATAAGCTGCAAAGCAACCATAAACAGAGGCCCAGAGTGGAAATCTTCTCTGAGCTATGATTTGCTTTCTTTGGCCCTTGCAAAGCAAAAGTCCCACAGTTAAGCTTAACCCCGCTTGACCAACATCAGTTAAAACTAGATCAGAGTAAAAAGGAAAAACAGATCTTCTACAGCAGGTAAAACAGTTCAACTTACATCCTGTTCTACAGTGACTTATACACAATCATTAGTGTGTAATTTACAGCTGCTAACACAACTCTTACCACCTCTGTTTTGACCATGATGTGCAATGGGCTGCCAGCTGCACAGAAGGGACTGAACCAACCCCTTCAAGGGAAGTCCTACCTGAAAAACTGGGTGGGATGGACACAGCTGAAAGGTCACAGGGCATGAGACTCATGCAAGGTAGTGTAGGTCCTTTCCTTGTTTCCTGAATTACTTAATTACAATCTCTTCCTTTCACCTCTGAACTGACTTGGAACCTCTGTCCTTGAATCTGCCCCAAGTAAATGTCTCCTCCATGGAGAAAGTGAGAAATACAATGTGATTTACCACCATAAACTAGAGTGAAATGTTTCTATTTAAAGTTTATTGCATCTATTATTTCCATAGAGCATGACTGTCTCCAGCAAATGCCTGTAAGAATGCCAGCCCTTTTGTATTGCCTGCAATTAGCTTATCTCCAATTATATAAACAGGTACATGATGACAGTCTTCAGTAATAGAGGTATTATGGGGAAAATAAGGGTTGCTTTACTCTGAGTGTAGGTCTTAGCAAAAAACAGATTAAAGCTTATGTGGATATATAAAATAATAGATAGGCTAATTCTATTGTCTGCCTCCCCTAAATTATTTTATTAGACGGAACATATTAATTATAATGAAAGAGAACCCCTGACTCTGTTGGCTTCTAATGAAAATTCCTTTGTATGATCACGGCAGGATTTCCCACCATTTTCTCTTTCTGATGAAATTAACTCCCTATGGTTGGTCACCAGGATAAGCTCATTTTAGCCAATCAGCTTGGGAGCTGCCATTTACCTCACAAAGAGAGAAAAAGGTATCTGCTGTCATAGCAACCAGTGGCTTTGCTCTGATCATCTTTGGATCCTTTAGCATAATGAAAAACACCGGCTTGCTTTTTAGATGATTAATCTTTTCCCCTGTGAGCCTACTTGAATACATTAGCAAAACAAGTATGAAAAATTTGTTTATCCCAAGATAATCATTAGAAAATTACCTGCAAGAGTAATTCTCATTAGGGCAGAGTTTGTGAATAGGAGACCATATGGTGAATGGAAGCAGCAAGAAGCAAGAAAATCTCAAAGCTGCAACAGGTTGCAAAATTTACGAGATTTCAGGCTGAATGTGGAAATTGGTTAAGCATCAAAGTTGTGAAAAATTGTTTTCTTACTAAAATTTCAGATAATTTATAAGGAAGATTCAACAGACGCAGACAGTCCTTTTTTGTGCGTGACTAGTTGTGCTAATTCCAGAGGGCCTGATCCCAACCACATCTTGTAACCCTGGAGAATCTTAACTTCGGTGGTGCTAAGCTCAGAGCTGAAATCATGGAACTAGATTCTTATCTTACACTAGTGTGAATTTAGATGTTATTATTTTGATATTTAAGGGGCATTGTAAATTTAAAATTATAGAAGATTTGTACAACTTTTGAGAACCAACTCCTGGAGAAAATGCAAGAGAAACTAAGGATTTCATAATACACTCTGACTTCTTTAGTATTCAAAATCTTATTTTAGCTATGTAAATGATGAGAAGTTAATATTATACTGGGGCAAGGTGAAAGAAAAGTGAGATCATTCGCAGTATTGAAATAGTTTAATTATGTTATACCCACAAGAAGTCCCGGTAGAACAGACTTGGAATTCATACTATGTAAAGCTAAAATGACTCCTCCAGTTTCAACAAATCATTAGAAAAAGATAGAAAAAAAAAAGGAGGGGGAAGAGATAAAAATTCCTATGAGGTATCAGCTTTGTTCAGAGAGCAAAACCTGATGTGATTCTATGGAGTCTGTGTCAGTACAATGGAGCAAGACTGTTCATACCAAAGGATGTTCCTCTCAATTCTCTTGTCTATACATATAGATTTCTCACCTCAGCAAGAATTTTTTCAAAACTGGGTTGTTTGGATAAGTTTCTAGTCATAAGCCTAAGATAAATAAATCAGTAATGTTCTCTGTTATCATGCTCTGTTTACCACAAGAAAAAATATTTTGATTCTAACTCTTTTGAAAGCTTAACTGGAGTGTTATAACATTCTCAAAGAACACTGAGTCCCATCCTTTAACCTCAGTGCCACCATGCATTGCTTCCAGGCTCAAAGTTACATGATAATGACAGAACTGTAAGAGGCCATTTCCCTGTGCAACACTTTCATTTGAACTCAATGAATCAATATTTAACATCAATGATACAAGCAGTTGATTTTAAAGCTCTACCAGTTGTAAATAATGGTTTTCTAGCTATGAGAGTTTTGTGTCTTATTTTTTTCCTCTGAGTGGTGAGCACTTGCCCTACTCAGGCTGTATCTCCTTCCTCAAACAGACTTCTAAGAGTTATCACAAACTAGGAAGGAAAGCACATCCAGGATTACACATTTAGTGTTGGGTGAACCCAAACCAAGCCCATATTTTTTTCAAATGGCCAATTCTCAACGAAAGGATGTCCCTTACAAATTAAACATATTGGAATTCCTGGATTCTGGTTTTCTTCCACTTATTTATTTGTAACCTCGAAAAGAAGCTGGCTGAAGAGCACAGAAAGGACAGGGATGACTCTTCCCATTGTGGGTGAATCTAGGAAAAAAGAAAACTTCCTAGCTATTTATACCACAGCCCATCACACACCTTCATTTTTTTAGAGTTTTTCAGAGTCTTACAAAACTCACTTATTTTCACCTCTCCTTAGGCTAGTCCACAGAAATATCCACAGATAGATCAGAGAAATAAATGTTCAAACATTGAGGAAAAACAGGGAAAGAAATATCTGTATTTCCAACTTGTGGGAGTACTTGTAACTGCTGGAATTTGAACTTCACTTTGCAGCTAACTTTTTCTGCAGGTGACCTTAAATCTTGGATGAGTTTAATATGAACTTCTAGTGGAAAATCTCAGGGGAATGGTCTCCAAACTGAACCTCCTTAATCTAAGATCTAGATGGCAAGAGGTCCCAATCAACTGCTGGGTAAAGCAAGATCAAAATAAGCATGATTAGCATATTCAAAAATACATTTTATTAAGCCAAGCCTCAAGTATTTAGCATGCAAATTTTTCCAGGGCCCTTGATGGAGCATTACCATCAGCACCAAGCACTGAAAGCAGAGTGATAACAGATGCAATAGCATCTCCAGGGTGACTTCAGATTTTCATCCATATGAAGTAATTAATCCTTACTTTGTGTATGTCCAGGTGTGTTTATGTATTAGTTCTATTATCTTACCTATACTATCTACAGTTATCAGCTAAAGCAACTGGAAACTTTAGTTCCCCAGCATTATTAACAGTACTGGAATGCATAGATTAAAAAGCATGCAACCTCTAAGATGTTTATTCATGGTCATTTCTTACTTTCATATTGTGTAATTTAGCACTGACAAGAAAATCCTGTGCATTTGATGAAGAGGTTTTTCTATACCCTTAATCTACCTCATACTAATCAGGAGAGGTGAAAAATATTCTTTAACAATTAGAACTCCACAGATACATGTTGTGCATTAAACAGTAACTATGTAATTAAAAGGAACAAATTTGAAATCTGACAACAATTGGTGCATCTCCAGCATTTAAAATGATTCAATTATTAATAATTCATGCTCAAAACCCCATATGTGGGCAATGAAGCAGAAAGAGATGAAAACGAAGTCTGATCCATTACTAACCTTACATCTGTACAGAGCCTGACTAAACAGAGTTACAGCATTATGTTTTCTACAACATTTACCCAAATACAGTAGGAAATTGTCACACCATAATATGTATTTGCAGTGATGCTCAACAGTTAGTTAATAGCATGGGGGAGGGGAAAGCAATGCTAATGCACAAGAATCCAGTTACGTGTACAGTTCCATACCAAGTGCTGTGAATCAGAACACTGAGTGGCTTAGACCCCTGAAAAATTTTAATTTCACATGAGTTAAAGCCAAATTTGCTTTAAAAATTTTGAGGATCCAGTTCAGTCTTTATGATTTTGGTGCTGGTTTAAACAAAAATCAGGAAGTTTAATCTCTAGTACTGTATGGTCAGACTTTTAATGAGAAACAGTCATCCTTCTGAGATGCTAGTCTACATTTAAAACAGTAATTAGAAGATGATTCACATTGTCTTGTAGCTCACTTATCCCATCCAGCAACTTGTTCTGAAATGTTATTAGAACTGCTCCCATGAATTTATTCTGAACTAGAAATTTGCACAAGCAACTAAGAATACCACAGATGTCTTTGTATCAATTCAGCCCAAAACCAAATCTCGTAAGTGAGATTTCGTCTGTTAACCTACAAGAAACAATTACTTAATTCTAGATCTAAGTTTTTACTTTTCCCTCTTTTTTTTTGTTTTTAAAGCAGCTTTACTTTTATAGGTTTCTTGGCAAATTTGATACTGCAATAACCTGCATATGAAAAAAAGAGCAGTGATGTGTCTGAGTTAGCTGCAAAGCCATTTTTCAAGCAGCCCAAGTGAATGAAGCTACACATCATGCTCAAGTCCTCATGACCCAAGAAGCTTTAAAAGACTGAGGAGCACAGAAAGGGAAAAGGTGTTAAATCCTTGCATTAATAACAATAAAAGAATATTTAATTACTACTGTAATTTGTACCACTAGTATATTGTGGACAAAATTAAGAGAGACCTCCTAGGATAGAAAGGCACACACAGTATCTGTAGAAATACCCTAACAGGCATATGCAGTTTTATACCTTTAAAATGCCATAGATACTTAAGAAGCAGCCCACAATATATTTATGAAGAACATACCCATATTTTTGGCATTAAAACATATAGTTGATTTATGTGGCTTGAAAGAGATTACAAAGTTAGTATTTTAAACACACTGAAAAAAGTGTCATAAATAGATCTGTTTACTCCTGCGACCTTTTTGATGTCCTGGTTCTAATCATCGTTCCATATGTGGGGGGATGAGGGAAGAGACATGTTTATTCTGCAGCTGATTTATTACAAAATCAAGACCATTTGGATTCAAATTCCACCCCTCTTTAAATACATTGTTGCTGTTCTCTCTTTCGCACAATTTGCCACCACATGTAAAGTTCAAGTCCACTGGTAAAGTAATTCATACGGTTATCCAGATCCTATCCAAGCCATAAATTAATGTGACATAAACTGCCTACAGCATTTCTTCTATTTCTAATGTTATACACAGGCAAGTCCAGCCTAGTGTACTGATAATTAAAGTAAAAACTTTATATACACCTCCCCCAAGAACACAGAACCCAAACAGGAAGTCAATTGGTTCCAGTATGAGACTTGCTGAGGGAGACAAGCAATCACCTGTAACAAATGTTAACTTTCAGCTTTCAGTGGAAAAATTAAGTCTGCTTTACCTCACAGTTGCCACCTGTAACGCGATCACAGAGTGAAGAGCCGAAGGAGGAAAACAAAGCTGCAAAATCTCATCAGAATCCTGATGTTCCTGATTTTACACAAAACAATCAGAAGAGCTGCAGGCTGGTCTCCTAATGCTTGGAAAATTAAGACTTATGGAAATCACATGTGAACATATTGTTTCTCAGAACTTGCTGCTTTCTTAAAAAACTCAAGCTCATGGTGGAAGATGCTTTGCAAATGGGCTTGACATTCTGTAGCTAAAATAAGCTTCTTTATTTTGAAACCACAGACTGATCATCAATGATGCCCTCAAGAATAATCAAAGAAGATTAAAATAGGTGCCATTTTTTTCTTTTTTTTGGTACCGCTCACAGTTTGATTAGTTAACTTAATCCCACAAATAAACTAGAACTCACCCTGCAGACTTCACTGGAAATGAGCTAATATGCACCTGCTGAAGACTCAACCCACAAGGAGGTAGTCTCCTTGGAAACTGCTCCTGATGGTCTGAAATACAATAGAAACAGTCACTGAAGAAACTTAGATTAGTGTAGGTGCTGGGAAAGGTGATGAAAGATCAGGATTTTGCCCCAAAAATTAACTGTCTGAAGAGGGAACACTCAAGTATGTTATGTAGTATAAGTAGTGTAGGGAGTCCAAGGTAGAAGAAGAATCTATATTAAAGAAATCAAGCAGAGCCTATGATATGTCATCCATCCCTAAATTACTGTTTCCTTCACTGAGGCTTTGTGGCTGAACTAACATCTTCAGAGCAGTTTAACCCATGAGAAAGTTTACCCAGCACAGCTCAAACCCTGGTCTAAGCCTGGACATTTACAACACCTGCTAATATTCGCCTGTTCTCACATGTTTTTTAGAACATCTTTCATTCATGATTAGCATTACAAACAGCTACTTTCTGCTGTCCTCTCTCTCCTCCCAAGTCTTTCATAAAACCTGCTGACTGATTTATTCAAGCACTTATCTTTTAACTTGCTGTCACCAGACAGGTGCACACTTGCAACAACCCTTGTAGCTGAGTCTATTTAACAGCTCTGTTAGGGGCCCATCCTTGCAAGACACTGAGCTGCACAGAATTTAGATACACATTGAAAGCAATGATTTAGGGCTCTCTCCAACTTGCAGGCAGTTCTCAGTGCCTTAGGCATCAGTTTCTTTCTTGTTAAGAAGACTGTAAAAGGACCATCCCATCTAACTGTTTAATGTTATTTTAATAGGCTACATTACATGAACTTGATACAGTGGTGGTTATCTGGGTCAGAGGCTCCATTTGCTCCAGGGACCTTAATCACAAAAGTAAATCCTTACAAACAGACAGATAAGAGAATTTGGACAGTGTTAGGGTCCAAGCCTGGGTGATCTTGTTTGCATATTTCAAACCCACTTGACCACACCTGCACTGAATTTTTTGTTGACATTTTACTGTCAGAGACCCGAGATGAGGAGAGAGAATAAAATGAAGAGCAAGTTCAGAGGTAGATTACTCATTCTTTAAAGTCACTAATACAATAAAGAAAATCCTAAAGAGGTAATTCACTTAAGCAGTTTCCAGAATCCCTCTCTTCCTGCCACTCTCCACTACTCATATCACAGGCAGACCTTTCAGAGGAGCTGAATTCTGACACTCTGGGGGAGCATGTAGGACAACAGCCGCAGTTTACACAGTCACATAAAAGTGCATTACTTAGGAGCTAAAGCAAAAGCTAATAAAGACATGTTCTCCACAGAGATGACTCCAGCTGCAAGTGAATCGTAGATGACCTCAGATACATTTACGCATTCTCTCTTCTGTGCAAAACCCAAGTCACTGCAAAGAAAACACCACGACAGAATGTGAAGGGAATGTTTAAGCAGTTTCAGTTTATGTCCCAGATAGATTCCACTAGTTCTCCCACAGAAAATTATCCAGAACTCTGCATCTGAACTCTGGAGTAAAGCTTTTTTGGACATGACAGAAGTCTTTGAAATTACTGAGACTGCAGTTGGTTTCCTTCTTACAAAGACAGAAGATTCTGTTGTGAGCACTATAATGTTTCCTTCCAATTTCAGCTCAGTGTCATATAGCTGAATGCATGTCCTGCAGCTACAGCCCAACAACTTGGCTAAAACATTCAGGCTCAATTCAAAAATCTTAATGTAGTGAAACATTTACTATAATTTCCAGGAAAAGTTACAAGATCGCACTCAAACACACACACACAGAGTGTTGCACACAACATAAACAACATCATGTGTAAAATTAACTGTCAGCTCCTGTAATTTAAGTTCTTTTAGATCCAAACAATATGAGTGTTTTCATGAAACCTGAAATCCCAAAACATTAGGAAACCTTGACAAAGTTCTTGAGTATAAGGTTTTTACCCTTAACCATTAAATCAAATCATATGAAAACAAAAAGAATTCAAGTAACTGTAGTGGGAAGAAATTCAAGCCAGCAATAAGTTTATTTTCTTTCATTCCTGGGGTTATCTTTTCATTTTCTTATTCTTAACTTATGTATTAGGAAAAAGGTTCTTGTCAAACATCTCCTCATCAAGCCAGACTCCTAGTGCCCTTGTTAGTATACATTCACATGTCTTATTTTCAGGTAATCTTCTAACTTAGCTCTCAAATCAGTATTAGATAGTTTATTTTTGAACCTTAGTCAGCAGTATATCCTCATGCCTCAATATATTTTTTTCTCCCACACAATACGACCACGTGCAGCCAACTCTCCTGCCTAGTATGAGCCACAAAGCCAGGAGCAAATGGTTCTGAGCTAAGACTGAGAGAGTCTCTTTTCTGGGAGGACCAGGGATAGTTTTGTGCTGGGATGTTTTACCCATGGTTATACCTTTTCGAGGTTGCTGGCAGGTTGGAGAAGGGGCAGCTCTGTGCTCATGTCCAGCTGCTTTTCAAGGCCTCAGGTTCAGAGGGTGCCACCAAGCTTTGGTCAGAAACAGATTGTCCTGACACACTCCCCATGGTCAGCTTTGGGAAACAGCTGCATACCCAGGAGAAGGTAATTTCTGACCCTAAGGAGCAGCACTTTCGAATGAAGGGGACCATGGGGTTCAACATTTTTGTTACTTGCTTCAGGGCTGAAAGGAGGTTCACAACCCTGTCATTTCGTTTATGGATAATGATACCCAGCATTTAGGACCAGACCTTTTTAAACATATCCTATGCTGAAAAGACGAAGGCTATTAATTTAATGAGACTCATACTTCACATAAATCCTGTAAGGACAAGCATGATGAGAACGAACTTCTCCCAAGTGACCAGACACATCAGTGCCATACCACAGTAGGTTATCAGAGGTAGAAATGTGGGAATAGAGATGATTTATTCCCTAGACAAAAATCCACAGCAGGCTGTGAGATGTGGGGATTTCATGTCGTCGTTCTGAGGATGAGGTGGGGACTGAGGCCTCTGAACCTGACCAAGGCCTGGTTGCCTTGTCCTGCAGGGAGGTGCAGCTGGGTGGCCTGGCTGAGGATGAGCCTTTCCCACCCTCAGGGAGGATTTTTCTGCCCTGGTCCTGAGGAAGCTTTTTCACAATAAACCCCCTTATACTGAAAAACTACTCAGGACTGACCCAAAGCCTGGAGGTTTCTTGTCATAGGGAGGGGCTGCAGCAGGGAGCTGAGGGCTCCTGAGGCACTTCCCAGCCCCTCACCTTCTCCTCATGGCTCTGGCACTAACTGGGGGTACCTCAGTTTTGCCCCAGGAAGAGGGGCTCTTGTTCAGCCACTTCCTCAGAACAGGATTCCCACCTCCTTGGCCTTGATTGACACTGGATTTGTTCCAGGCCATGGAGAGGATGAGTGAAACCTGTGAGCCTCGAGCCTCAGGGCCAGATTTATTGGCAGAAAGAGAATTCTGTGATCTTTTTTCATGTATTTATTGTTTCGGTCAAAATAGGCCTCTTACTTTCAATCTGGAGACACTTTTATTATTCATCTTTTCTCATATGTCCTCAGGCACATGGAGTCACAGCAGAAGCAAGCCAGACCTGGGACTCAGTGCAAACTATTGCTTGTGTGGAAAGCTTTGTGCTCCCTGAGCAAGGACAGAAAGCTGCATCTGCCCTGGCGTAGATCAGTCTGGAACCAGCAGTGCAAAGGGCTGAAGCAATTCTCAACCTTTACAGCCCATAATTAACCATTTCATTAAAAACACAGTTCAAAACATTTCCCTTGTCAAACAAGAAATCAAACTCAGGCAGATAATACATCTTCTAGAAAAATGTCACCAGTTCAAAAGTTCCTGCCCATTACACCCACTACAGTGTTTTCCTTGGCTTTAAATGGATTTCAAGTTGGACAAGGCACATGGTAAAGTCATTCTTGCTCCTTTGTAAGACTTCCTTTGGTTAAATACCTTTATAGCTCCTGAATTTAGAGAGATTTTGTTTTTCTCTGACTACTTCTGGAAATTACTCTGGCCAGTCAGTTACTAAGGAAGACACTTTTTCATACATAATATGTAGATGCAATTATTTGTCAAATAGTTACCAGAGTCACAATCTACTAACAGCAATTCAGCTGAAACAGTGACACTTTTTACCTGAAAAACACTTTTTACCTTGCACTGAAAAATATTAAGGATGCTCAAATACAGCCACATCTCTGCTCAGGGGGACTAGCTGCTTGAACTGTGATGACAGAGGACTGTTTCACAGCTGAATATTTACTATGTCCAAATTCTTCCTTTGAAGGTACTTGTGTGATTAATTTGCTTTTTATCCAACTGTTAAACAAATTAAAGTTATTATGAGATATGGAAAAGAGGGTTCATTCCATTTAAAGCCTTCTGAAAACAAATATCATAACCATAAAGATGTGGGAGTGAGTTTCCTTGACTACTCAGTGCTCTTTTAACCATAAGTTGATCTTGCCAGATCAAAAATAAAAAGAATTAATTACTTTCACAACAAGGGTATTTATTATTCACAAGGCACAAACCTCTGCTTAGAGCTGTGGGAGATTCTGAAACTACAGTTCCATCGATACGAAAAATCAAAATGAAAATCATCTTTAGAAAGAGGGTGGAAAGGAGTAAATAGAGAAAGTTTCATTAGAAACAGGCAGACAGAAGTAACCCCTCCATTTCTTCCCCACCCTCAAGAACTAAGTTCTGTTCTCAGTGAAACCTCTAGTGGTGACAAAATTGTCTCCACCGAAATAAATCGAAAAATTCCAATTGCCACCAATTGGTGGCAACTGGGGTGGGGCTTGATCCTGAGAAGCTTCTCAGCTAGATGAGAAGGACAGTCTAGATCCTGCTGAGACTTTTTAGCACTTTTGCCTTCAATTCCTGCACACCTCAGAACAAGTTCCTGCTTTAAACTCTTTCCTCACCATTTCCTCTCCTGTAGCCTGAGAATATTTTGCTTTGCAACCATTAAGAAAATAAATGCATTCAAGGATATTTTAATTTATTTTTTGTTAAAGGAGAAAAGTTGACTTTTTTAAACAGGAAAAAAAAGAAACCTTCTTGCTAATGAACACAGCCCTTCTCTACCCAGGAGAGAGCTGAACTGACTTTACTAATTTATCCCAAATGGTTGGAGATCCTCTGACAGATTTTTACAAGATACATAGCATTATTATTGCACTATTTTACCTGTTTCACTAAGCAGATTTTATGACAAGATTCTCAGGGAGCTCCTGCAGAGTGCAAAAAGGTAACTTTAACTGAGCTGTCTGGAAGTATGACATTAACCTTTCCAAACAGGTTTTGCTTTCTGCTCAGGGCAGGGGTTTATTAATTAGTTGAATGAATCTGCCAGCATACCAAGATCATACAAATACAATCACTTATCTCTTTAAATTCAGTATGGACATCTAAGTGCCTGAACTTCCATGCTTTTACTTCCAGTAGCTTAAAAGGGGACTATTGCATTGCTGGGCTTGTTTTTCTCCCTGAAGCCTGCAAGCTGCATCATGCCAGAACGTGGAGCTCCTCTTAGATATCAAAACTTTCAGACAGCTATGTTCCTAAAGCAAACACCACCAAAGAGTATGACAGCCCACATACCTTTAGGGCACTTACATTACAGACATCACTACATGTCAGAAAGGTTTAAGATGGGATAAAATAAACAGGCATAGAGTTATTGTCCTTAATTATCCTATGGATTTTCCCATTTTCCATCCCCCATGGCCTTTTTTTTCTTTTTTTTTTAACCCAAACACAGAACCAGAAAAACATGAATGATCAGCAGGTCTGGGAACACAGTGAGAATCATTGCAGTTGGACAAAATCTTTATAGAAACCTCAGAACCAACTGGAGCTTGCCAAGAGACCACCCACAAAAGCGTCTGGAGACCTCACCAGTGCAAATTAGACTGGCTCCCTGGAGAGTCCATGAAAAGAAACAGCTTCAGAGCCTGACTCAGTGAGACTGCCTTGTACAGACTCTACTATCATCTCCCTGATGTCAGTCACTTTGAGCCATGGTCCAGCCATCCCTGAAGAGCACAGACTATGTTCAGTACCGCCCCCACAGCAGGCCCTGCCCATGATCATTCTGAGAGTGGCAGCCAGGTCTCACATCACAGACACCAAAATGATCAAGGGTATAGCCACTTCTAGATAATGGTCACATTTCATCTCGAAAAGCTTCACCATTCTGCACATCAAGTATTAGAATCCTCTTATTGTTCCTGGACTTCTCAGGAAGACACCTGTGGATGTTGGGAGCAAGCACCAACTTGTCATTTCCCCTTTCTTTTTTCTCCTCAGTTCCATTTCGTTATTTCATTTCAATGCCTAATATACTGTATAGGATAAGGAAAACATAACAACAGTTAAACTGTATATTAATTGATAAACTCCACAAAGCCATCATCTCCTATCACCACCATTACAAATACTGGCTGCACAAATAAGTTGGATAAATGCACTTGAAACTTTACTAAATCCATTCAAAACAGTTCAACAATGTTTGGATCATTCATTCTGAGCAGAGCCTTTAATTGCCCTCCAACTTTCTTTTTATTATTAATGTGTGCAAGATACATAGTATGAACAAAACAAACATCCTGCAGGGCTTGGTATTATATATTGGAAACACTTTTTAAAAGAAAAAAAAAATCTAAAAGCTGATGTGGTCAAGTACATGCTATGAAGACTTTCTTTGAGAAAGGAAAATTTGGAAAGCAGAAGATGAGAGGCACATCACTGCAGGCAGGATGATACGCTACAGGATTGCTCTTAAATGAATCAAGCAGGAGACCCTAAGTTCAAGAACAAGAAGTATTGCCTAACAAAAAATTATTCTATCCAATTTCATAATCACAAATTTCAGGCTGCCGGACAATTTTCTGCATCTGAAAATAAAGTAACATTTTAAGAAATGTTGACATCTGGTTCTGGAATTATTCATACAAAGATTTCTTTGAAATTTAAGTGGAGTTACCTTAAACATACACAGGTGTGAGGAGCCCAGTCGTTTCAGGATTAGCTGTTCTCCAGAAACCTTAGCAATGATATGAAATTTGAAGCTCCTCTTGAACTTTTCTACTAATTCAGTAATTACTGCTGTGCCTGAAATTGGCCTCCTTCCTGTAATTGCTGTGCATGTATTTTCTACCAAAGATGTTAACACCTGAATTTAGACTCCAATTAACACTCAAGTTGGACTTTAAACAGAAAGTTGAATAAATCAGGGACTTTTCCCAGCATAATATTTCAGTAGCCCACATAGGCAAACACACAGTACATGCTCTGGAAATTAGAAGATTTGCAACAGAGCATGATCAAACCACAGTCAACTCATCAGATTTGTGGAATAGGATTAGAGATATCACCTGGGACTGAGCACTTTGCATGTGAGCACACAGACACATCTGTTGCTTTGTCACCAACTACAATGCAGGTTTTTCACTGATGCAATTTAGCATGCACAGAGGTTGCACTCCAAGTTTCAGCACTGAGAAATGCACATAGAAAAAAATCTTATATACTTGCACAACTGGAAACCACACTTCTTTAAAGACTAACTTCAAACTCAGATGTGCAATCCTTCTTAAAGCAGCCAGGAAGCACATTGTTTTAACCAGCTGTTTTAAAAGGGGTGTCCTGCTAGAGATGGACAGTGGCAGGGACAAAGGACAGGTGAACAATCTTATATTAGACATGAGATATTAAAAGAATTGGACATGTTATTAGTGCTTAGTATAAAAGTGTAATTCTACAAAGGGCATTGCTGTCTTCAAACTGAGGGAAAGCTTATGACCCCAGTTCTTCCCCCAAAAAAGATTTCCATGATGAATTCTAGACAGTCTTGAAACATTTAAGGAAGCAAACCTAGAAGGTATTTCCCTTGAGGAATGACTGAATTACCAGCTAACAACTATCAAAGTGCCCTTATGTTCTCCATGAAATGATATTGCTGCAAGAACCTGATTGTAAAGACACATCATTGTGCTGTACAAGGCTTTTCATGGTAACAAAAAAAAAAAAAAA